>JAWNLL010000477.1:0-600000 GCA_035042425.1 Drosophila flavopinicola | reverse complement strand
TTTTAGAATATATATATTTATGTTTGAACAGAATTTTCTAAGCATTTTTCTCAGAGTCATCAATTCGACTTGCATTTTTGTTAGTTTTGTTTAAATTTTTAAAGGCTTTGATAATGATACAAGGAAAATTTCTCATGAAATTTCTCTTATTTAGCGAACTTTTCTAACTCCAGCTACTTTAAAAAATGTTTGAGTTAAAGAGAACTTACAGCTGTAGAAGATCGAGTAAGAGATGTTCGACTGCTTATATGCATACTTTCATGTTTTGAACACACAACGTTTTGTTTTCATAAGTTTGTAAATTATACGTATTTATTTGTATATTTATATACATATTTTTTCTAGTTCATTTTTGTTTGTTCCTCGACTTATTTATCTGCTGAGCTAGTTAATTGGTTTATTTCATCAAACAATACCAATTTAAATCACTTTTGCTTGTTACACACTAGTTTTATGTTTCAAGTCGTATACTTAATATCTGTAAAGTTGTTTGCCAACATGAGCCAGAAACTTGCTCCACTGATAGATGAAGAAAGGAATAGCTACAGTATATTTAAACATATATTTGATATACATGTAAAGATGAGTTCAGCTAACAGCAGTAGAAACATATTTTGGAGCCTATTAACTGTTTGCTGTGCAGAATGTATAAAAAAGTTATCAAAGTCATACATATGTATATTTATTATATGTTACTTGCCAACACTTAAGAACCATATACTATACTTTCTCTTTACATATATAAATATATATAACACTCGAGGCAAACCTAATTTAGTTGAGACGTAAAATAGAATTAGCTTGGACTGAAATAAGATTGGAAGCTGTTATAATTTGTAGATTGATATTTGAAGGATCTCAAACAGTTGATTGTTGCTTACAGATTTCAGTTGCCCAACTGGTTTGCGACACTATTCGGCTACAGGGTATAGAAAAATTACAGTGCCCACAATTGCGGTCTTGCCGGCCGCTTTCAGAACCCATCCTTGCAACCACTCTTTGACGGCTCATAAATTGTGCGGCACATGTGTGTGCTGGCAATTTGTTTTCATCTAGTCGCATGTAGTCGAAATGTGAAAATCGCTTTTCGCCAGACAATTGCGAGCACAATCGATTGCTTGAAAATGGAAAATGTGTATGAGGGCAAAAACTTATGCGCCGACTGACTGACTGACATTAGTTTTTTCCCATTCACACACAGGCGGCAAAAAAAACGACTGAAAATAATGTTCGACTTTTGGCGTTTTGCGCCACAATTATAAGTAACGGAGGAAAATCATGTGAAAATTTGATTAAAAGCCAACGCCAAGGTAATTGGCCAAATGGCCAAATGGCAAACGGAGGCGCTAGTTGCTGTTGTTGTTGTTGCTGTTGTTGTTGTTACTAGCTGCAGCTGCTGCTGCTCCTTGCACTTGGCACGTTGCGCATACGACGCGTTAGCCTCCAATCATTTGATGTATGTGAGCAGCAGCAGGGTGGCAGGGTGGCAGGCTGGCAGGGCTGTGTGGCCTGTTCGGGTTGCAGTTGCAAGTATTTGGGTCTTTGGAGCAAGTGCAAAGCAATTGACGGCTCGCAAAAAGATTACGCGATTTAAGTGCAGCGCGTCAATCTTCATCAGCTGCGACGCGCGAATATCTTGAAGAGATACCTACACGAAAACATAAATAACTAAATCAAGACTGAAATTTCAACCTGTTACTGAACCTCGGACACAACAAACACAAATTGCATGTGGACGGACGTTGAGCTGCGATTTGAGGCTAGTCGACTAGTTGTTGCCAAGTCTCTCTGTCACAGCAGGAAGTATTTAGATGAAAAGATGCTTCAACTCAATTTGCAATATGCAAACACACCAACACACACCAACACACACACACATACACACACATGTATTTATATATCTGTGCGGCAAAATGCATTTTTTGCAATTCGCTTTGACTTTAATTAAACTGCAGATTTATGCAATCGCTTTGATTTAATTAGTTTTTATTTGCCCCTCTTTTCATTTCTGCTCCACCTCGTTCTATTTGGCGTCTTTGTGGCTCTTGTGCTTATATCGGATCTCTGGCACTAAATTCTATTCAATCGAATTCAATTCAATTTGATCTATCCGATTGCGCTCCTTGTGGCGAAAATAAGCCATTGCCTATTACAGTGAGTCAAATCATTTCCTCCCTTATGTTATATTCCTATTCCTAGTCGATCTACTACAAACTATGCTCCTATGCCTTGTCCAATCCTCTACGTGTCCTTCATAGGAGGAGCTATCTCTCCTGATCTCTGTGATCTCTGATCAATCAGGGATTTTTCACTGCCATATTTCCTATTCGTTTAAATAGTTTTCGTTTTCTTCAGTCAGTCTCAATTTTAAGTATTTTCATCGATTTTTAACTTATCCCAATTAGAAATGTGCTAGCTTATTCATTTTTCGTTTGGTCTAATAGGGTTTCTCCCATGCTTGCAACAAATGTTGAAACAATTCTCATACTAACCTTAACTTCAAACATGTATTTCAATTATTTAAGATTAAACATATACAGCTAATTCTCTTTTTACACGGTAAATTGGTTCCAGAAAAAGCCGTGTAAAAATAAACGTTGAACAAATTTCGCAAAAATACAAAATATCAAAAAAATGTAAGCCCAAAAACTACAAATCATATAAAAAAAATTTAAAAATGTTTTTCTTAAGCCGTGTTAAAACAAAATCGTGTAAAAAGAGACAGTGTAAATAGAGAATTATGTATATATATATTTATTAAATACTATGCTTTGGGTACTATTTATTTATATATTTTTTATAAGTACTAACCCATATATACTGCATTTAAACCTTTTCAGCTTCCAAATGTTTTTTTAAATGAATTTAACTGGACATATGAGAAACCGAAAGCCAACTGTGAAAACTCAAATCAATTCGAATTGCATTCATTTGGATTCAATACTAAGGCAAAGACATAATGGAGCTTTCATTTATTAATCTATCCAAGCATTCATCGAACTGACTTCAAGTGGAAAGGCTTATCAAATTTGCAAATGGTTGATTATTGAATCATTCTTAAATCCTTTAGTCTGACAAAACTTCTCACGCTATCGCTTCTACCCCGTCCTCTGTCTCTCTCTCTCTCTCTGTCTCTCTCTCTGTCTGTCAGATGTGTCAGGTAATTTGTGATCTATTCACTGGACCCTCTGACTTGCTGGCCTGCTGTCTGGCAGCCCCACCTTTGCCCCACCTGAACCCTCCTTGCTGCCAAGCACTCACAATGGCAGGAAATTAAATTCCATGTTACAATAAGCAAAAGCAAACAATGCGATTTGTGGAAGCTTGTCTAGTATAAAATATTATGTAGATGTATGTATATTAAAGAATATGTAGTGCAAAGAGCGGCAGATATGTGACACCTGCATGCGAATTAGAGTGAGACAGAGACAGAGAGAGAGAGAGAGAGAGAGCGAGAGAGATTGTAGATAGCTTTCAAGTGGTTGACAAATGCGGCATGGGAAAAGCGGAAAAGCCAAAGTTCAAGCTGTCGTTGACGTTGTGTTATTGTTAGGGTATATCATTGTTTTGAGCACTTGATAAATCTGTGCTGCTTGTATGTGTGTGTGTGTGTGTGTGTGTGTGTGTATAGTGCACATTGTACAATATGCAACTCATTTAAATGTTGCGATCCCAGAGCACGTCGCCCTTCTGCTTCTTTTTTTTTATTTTTTTTTGCTTTGCTTTGCTCTGTAGCGAAATTAATGAAAGGAAACATGGCGCAACTGGGAGATATCCTGTTGCCTAAATGCACATACGTTTTTATGTTGTAGTATAGTCACATATAAGTTCTCTCTATTATTTTAATATTTATTTATTTCATAAAAATGCCAATAACAAGCAGTTAAAGAAAATTATTTGAACAAACTAAACAATGTTGTTCTGTGGCTTTGGATGTTGTTGCTATCATTGTCTTAGTTAAAGGCTTAGCCTTTGGCATATCTGCTAATTACAGTTGACCTTTCTCAAGCTCAAACTGGAGGTGCGAGTTCGAAAAGTTCATCATGCTATATAATAGTAATAATAATAATGATAATCATAGTTTCAAGCAAGCGACCTAATGCTCCATTTGGCTGCTTTAATTCAGCTTAATAAAGTTAATAGTTTTGTAACGAGTTGTGCGCCATTAGCTATGAGTAACCGAGTTTAAAATTAGGAAATGGTTCGCAAAAAAAAAATTATAACAATTATAAAGCATGATACAATAATGTACTTAGAATAAAGACTGGGACACTGTTCAAGAAATCACATTTTTGAATATAAAATCAAAGTTACTGTATTCAATAACAAATCTTCAAAGTGTCCTCAACCCAACAATATAAACTTATTTGAATATATCTAAAAAAAGAATTTTAATTTTACCAAATTTAAATAAGGCACTTGCAAATTGAAGAACCGCCGAATGTCCAGCTGTTTAGCACTGAGAGAACCTAGAGTATTCTAGCTAAAAGATTTCAGAGCAAGACGAACTTAGCTGTATTGTGGATGGAAGGATATAAGAACAAACTATTATATTCTTTTATATTTTCAAAAAAAAAATTTTAAAAAAATTATTTTTGGCGAATGGTATTAAAACAATGCCCAAAAAAATATATATAATAAATATTACTAGAGATTGTAAATGGCAAATTAATATTATTATTATTATAATTAATTAAAATAATTATAAATAAATAATTATATTAATATATATTATTACTATTAACTGCCAAATTCTAAATGGCAATAGTTTCAAGCCAACAGTAGCTGCTATTACTTCAAAACTTTGATGTTCCAACTGTGTGGCATACCCCAGATAGGCCATTTCATGGCTACAGGGTATATAGCAGAAGCGAAAAAAAGCCAGAAAGAAATGCCATCACGCCCGTCGACTGTTGATCCTGGCGCTTTGATGTTTTACAAAGTCAGCAGCAGATTTGGCGAGCTTGCCACCGAAACTGAGAGACGTTGATGATGTGGCGGCCTGTGGCAAGTGGCCTGTGGCAAGTGTGGCCTGTGGCAAGTGGCAAGTGTGGCATATCACATCACTTGGGCATGCGGTGCACGTTTTGGCAATTTCTCATAAAACAAACGACCATTAACGCCTTTAAGTTGTCGGCAGACTTTTGACGTGGCTCCACGTTTCGGTGGGTGGTGGGGCAGCTTAGGGCCGGAGTGGTTGCTGCCTTCGACAGTGGCGCGCGTGCAGCTCCGGCAGCCAGGGTGTCACTTGCTTCGTGCCACATATTAAGTTGTCAGCCAAACACATTGTCTTGCCACATACTTTTTGTGATCAACTAAGCCACGTTTAATGGGCAAATTTAGGCTGCCGCCAGTTGCCAGTTGCCAGTTGACCAGTTGCACCACTAAAGTGTGGCAACTATTGACTGATATGCATATGCTGCTGCCGCTGCTGCTGCTGGAGACTCTATCAAGCCGCCCAGGTGGCAAGTGCCGAGTGGCAAGTGGCAAGTGGCAAGTGCCAAGCAGCCATAACAAAGCCAATTTGCGTGCGTAATTTGTGGCACTTAGAAGCTACGTGCCGCACTCGCCAAGAGAGATCCTTCGGCTCCTGCTGCAGCTGCCAGGTGGCAACATTACGCCTTTGTCATTTGTCTGCATTACGCAGCCAATTTGTAATTGAGCATTAGCCACTTGACCTGCTGCTGTTCATTCCCCTTCCAGTCCGCCCGCGTAATTAATGTGCCCAATTAGCTGACAATTTGCCAACAATATTCGAAAGTAAGCAAGTCCTTTGCATTCACATTAAAAGCAACAGCAACTATGACAGCACTTACACATACCCTACTATTAAAGCATGACTTTAATGGGTAACTTTAGTAATTTACTTATATTTAATGGTGATTCAAAAACAGTCAGTCAATTACATAAAGCTAAAAATGTTTCAATACAAATTTTAATATAGCTAATGAACTTTATAGTTCAGTTGAATATCATAGAGAATATTCATTTTGTTCTCATGCTTAAAAGCAAGCGTCGTAGATCCCCAAAATGTACATACAGGATGGCAAAACTAATTGATATAGCCATGTCTGTCTGTCTGTGTGTATGCAAACTAGTCCCCCAGCTTTGGAGCTATTGCGACGAAACTTTGCACAGAGACTTATTGTATAAAGGAACAGCATATTGGTAGGATTCAGCTAGATCGGAACACTATATCTTATAGCTGTCATCGATTTTGGCCATACAACCCATGTTTTCAATGCTATCGCCTTCAATTTCATTGAACACTGCATGCATAAAATTGCTAAACAGAGCTTAAAGCTATATTTGTTTCAGATTCAAGTTAAATTCATTAAAGCCATTGCGCTTCTAAAGAAACAAAAAACTTTATGTATTTGCATAAACTGCAACTTAACTTATACTATTTCTAGAGTAGAGCTTAGTCGATTACTTTCAGCTGTTGCCTTTGAACTTGTTTGCTATTTACAGAGCCTTAAAGTCAGTTGTTATGTCATGACTTTATAAACTGCGTGCTCAACGCACTAAACTGAAATTCCAGCTAATTTCGGTGTACTAAAAAAAAACCCACATCGTTAGTTAAGAGCAATTTTCACTTTAGACCATTTACGCTGACCTTATATGCTCATGTATGTGTATATATATATATATAGCAATTTGATACTTGAGCGAAATCTCGAGAACTCTTTACACGTTTTTAGCTTTATTATTATGATGATCTTTATGCTTTCATCGTTTTTTTCGCGGTATTTGGCGCACTTTATTGTTACAAAGTTTTATGTGCAGTTTTAATGTAGCGTATTTTTCTTCGTCTTTTGGGATTTTGTTTTGTTTTTTTTTTGCTCACATACATAAGTATTTTGTGTGTTTTGTAATAATCGTATTGTCGGTGCTCAGTCGTTTCATTTTTGCGATTTTTATGTCTCTACGTTTCAGTCGTTTTATGGCAGCTGCTCAGCAAATTCGCCACGTGTATTCTCTCTCTCTTTCTCTCTCTATGTGTGTGTGTGTGTGTGAGTGTGTGGCATTGCTATTAATGTTGCATTCCCATGTTTTTGAGATGTTGCATACATATTTATAGAAATGACTTCAGGCCGGCAGCATCCAATGCAAAGATTTGCTGCAATAATCGCATTTTGCGACCAGTTGGCAGCACTCAACAGGAAGAAGAAGCATGCAGTGTGGCAAAAGTATGCAACAGTTGAGCAACAGTTGCAGTTCTTTATTTCCAATCAAACTCAAAAAAAAAAGCGACTGCTTTAAAAAATATAAAATAAAACCAAAACCAAAACTAAAACTAGACTCAACTTTAATTGAACTTAAGAAATTAAATTAACATACATTTATTTACTTTCAATTGTATTAGGTTAAAAAGAAAGAGCTGCTCTAAAAAATATCAAGTAAAACCTAAGCCAAAACATGTTCTTCAATATTTTAGTTTTTATCCACTTTTTAATTAAACTTGACAAATAAAATTTATATAAATTAGTTTTTAAGTAATAAAACATTAGAATTTTATTAAAATTAATGAGCTAGCAAATAGACAAATGAGATGATAAGTGTTAGAAACATAAGCATTATTAACATAAGCATTATTAACAGAGCTGTTAATGTTAACATATGTTTGTTTCACTCATTTCGATTCGTTTGCAATTGAAGTTCTTACACAAAATTTGGCATTTCGATTGAAGTGGATACTTGGTTGAAGTCTGCTATACAATCTGAGTACAACATATTTAAATGTTGCTTGCATTCATATTTAATTAATAACAAGAGCCGCCCGTTTAGCTGCCCCCAACGCTGCTTATTGCGGAGATGAGGCCTTTTAAGTTCAGTGCGATTAGGGCTGCCCTGAAACCTGAGCTCAATTAGTCGTAAGTTCAGTTGAAAAAATGAGCAATGTGCAAAGACCGCCCGAATCGGAGGAGGCCCAAGCGCCAGAGTCAAAATCAGAGTACACTGGTATCATCGCCAATTTGGCTTCCTTATGGCGCGCAAGCCATTGCGGAGAAGCAATTCTGCGGCCGGGCGTGTTTCAGTTTTAATTTGTTCAACTTTGGCAAGCTGGGCCAAAAGCCCGTTGCCAACATTCGCGCACAGTTGTTGTTGGCTATCCAAGTAGCAGCTACCTGCTGCTGCTGCTGCTGTTGCTGTTGCTGCTGCCGTTGCCGAGCGTTGCGTCTGCGGCGCAATTAGCAATCTGACCTTTTAACCCTTTTGCGGCCGGCCATAACGGCAGACAGACGACCTTGTAACCACAGCCACAGCAAATGGCAAAGTTGCAAGCGGGTGGGCGGCCAGCTCAGCTGCAAATGCAGATGAGGCATGCCAGTTGAGGCAGAGCTGTCATGTGGTAACAACAACAACGAGCAGCTTGCAGTCATTATGGCGAATGTGACATTTGAATGCCAGTGAATGATGTTCAACGAACTATGCAATTATATCATATTTAAAAAGTCTGCAGCGGCGCATTTGTGCATGTGTTGAGTAACGGCTAAATGCTGGCGCAGCCAACTTAACAGCGTAGTTGCACAAAGTATTTAATTGATGGTTAACTAATTTGTTGATTGTCAAAGCCAAACAGTGCTGTAAAACGCCCTTTGGCCATTTACTATAACTAATGCAGTCTAAGAACGTAGTCAAATCAAACATGACCCAAATAGCTGCTAAATGTATAATGTGCATACAGTGTTGTAAAATGCTGTGATGTGACAGTGAGAACACTAGCCTCGCTCAGGTCTCACACACTTGTCTCAAGAGTCTCAAGAGTCAACTGTCAACCGTGAGTAGTGAGCATTTTGAGTCACAGCCACAAATCAAACAGTTGATAACCGTTTTAGCCAGAACCAAAAATACATACATATGTACATTTGTATTTAGATAATGCCACTGACATGCTCAGCTGACGCAGCTGTGCTAGTTGACGACTGATAACTAGCCTAGTTGTCAGACACTGCAGTTTGGTTTGTTAAAAATAAAACAAAAATATACTATGCACATATTTGTGACGCCTGAAGGTCTAGTTCAGTGCACTAATTTATTGCAAGTTTATTGCGTTAACAGACACAGTGCTTTCTAGTATTGTGCAACACTCTATTTAACGGGGTTTTCCTCAACATGATTGATATTTGCACTGGTGCTAAACACTTTGTAATTAGCAACACAAAAAACAAGTAAGAGTGCTCTAGGTGGGAGTGCCCGACTAGGAGATACCCTAAGCCCAGTCCTTACATTCATACTAATCTGTCAGTGTTTATACATTCATGTAACGGAAAGTAAAATCTTAAGTAACTTCTGTGTTTACTGTCCGATCTTGCTTTGGCTATAAAATGTGTGACCAAACCAAATTGCAAGGTCATAACTTCAAAAATGCGTTTTTTCAACTTTTGGGGGGCTTGTGGGGTGGTATCCAAAAAGTGAAATATGTGTATGATATTCGAGATTATACATGCCAAATTTGGGGCCTATAGCTCTTATAACTTGCAAGTTATGGCCAAAAAACACTGGTCTGAAATTTAAATTTATCGATAACTTGGAAACGGGACGAGTTATCGATAAAATGAAATAAACTTGATCTGTCCCGGGCCTACGAGAACTTATATTCCAAATATGAAGTCTCTAGCTCTTGTAGTCTCTGATATCTGCGTGTTCATACAGACGGACGGACAGACAGACAGACAGACAGACGGACAGACGGACATGGCTAGATCGACTCGGCTGTTGATAATGATCAAGAATATATATACTTTAGAGAGATGCTTCCTGTTACATACACTTGCACAAAACCATAATACCCTTTTTACCCATTTTTAATGGGCTTAGGGTATAAAAACAAACGTAAATCAAAATGAAATTGAAAATCGACAGAAAAAAAATCGAAGATGCAAATCGCGTCACAGTTGCCAAATCGATGATGTCATGGAGTCATAGACAAAATGCATATGATATCATAGCTACCAATGTTGTTGCTGTTGTTGTTGCTGTTGTTGTTGCAAGTGCAATTGCAGTGCATAAATCATGATGCTCGCCTCTGGCGCTTTGCTGCATGCAACTTGTGTTTAAGTGCAATTAGTTGCGACTCCGAATTCGACTTCGACTTCGACTTCAAGTTGGCCGACAGCCAACAACTGATCAGCGATCAGCGATCACTGATCACTCACTGCTGATGATCATCGTTATGATCATAATGACGAGCGTCTAAGCTGCAGTCGCTTGCTTTGTTTTTGGGCATCCATTAATCAAATACAGCGCGCAAATCGCCCATCAAGATGTTAACAGCTAAATTATACATATAGCCAACATTTTTCGGCTTCGGCACTCGAGCCCCGCGGCGAATTCGTTGCTGGTGGTGGCGGTGGCGTTGTTTACAGTTAGTCAGCAGCAGCAGCCGCCGCAGCAGCAGCAGCTGTTGCCACAAGTGCCGTTGGCCCCCCGATGCATATCGTAAATGACAGTCAGACGCTTGCCGCTCGCCACTCGCCGAATGCCGACTGCCGACTGACTGCAGACTGCCGACTGCCGAACGCCGAGTGCCGAATGCCGGCTCAGGCGACGATGTCGTCGGCGATGACGAGGCCAACGGCGAAGTCGCCGCGTGGAGCGTGTTTAATTGCGTGCAATTTGTTTTAGGCCCGTGCAAAGCTACCAATTCACACACACACACACACACATGCGTACATGCAGTCAGACAGCCAGTGAGATAGACACACACACACACAGCATACAGTAGAGCAGCGCTACAAGCAACGACATTTATATGTTTAGGCTTGACCTCAACTTATAATCATTTGTCCTGTAGTTCGTACAGCATAGCAGGCAGCGCCGCATAGCCCCCAAAAGTTAACTATAGTAGCTTTGACAATTGTCTGTCTGTCTGTCCGTGTGTATGCAAACTAGTACCTCAGTTTTGGAGCTATCGCAATGCAACTTGCTACAAGCACTTATTATTCAAAGCTAATAAACATATGTTGGAATTGGCCGGATTGGACTACTATATCTCACAGCTGACATATAAGTGGAAGTCGATTTTGCGCTTAATTCTCAGATTTTGAAAACTATTGCCTTGCACTTGAATATCAGTGCTTAAAACCTAATCAAGCTATCAAAATACTCCAATTTACAACAATTTTGACTATGTAAACTTCTCAAAATACTTGAGACTTGAGGTTCATGTTTTATGCTCTTCATATACATACGAGTATTTGGCAATAATTAAAAAATATATCTGCGGCAGCTCGCGCTGTTGTTATAAGAACTATGTTAGGCAGTGAACACTGTACTTGCATTCAAGTCTGTAGCTGCTGCTGTTGTTCATGTTTGTGTGGGTGGGGTGGAGTGTGGTGGAGTATGGCTGTTGTGAGGTGGGTGCCACTGTAATATGTTACAGACAGTATATACACATACATATATATATATATATATATTTATATATATATATTTATGTATTATATATAGTTTTCTACGGTTTAACATTACAGCAACTCATTAGGCACGCACAAACGGCGGCGAGTCAGCGACTTCGTTGTAGGTCAGTCTGGCGACTGTTGACTGTTGGCTGTAACTGTAACTGTGACTCGTGACTGGTGACTGTGACTACTGTGTGTCGTGAGTCGTGACTGCGACTGTGACTCGTGCCTGGAGTGACTGGTTGCCAACGCTGGAGGCGAAGCTGCTTCACAGTTCACTCGCAGTGTGTCTCAACTTTAAACTTAATTACCTGAGTGAGTGTGCACACACACACACACACACACACACACACACGCACGCACATACCATATATGGGCAAATATACATATTTATATGGTCAGCAAGTACGCATAGTTGAGTTATTGTTTAATAGCCACAGCAAAGTTATTTTTATTTTTTTATTTATTTTCATTTTGGTTTTATTTTGCTTGTGTGTTGTGTTGTGTGCTGTGTTTTGTTGACTTCCTCATGGGCATTTGCCAAGACGGAACACTGGCCAACACAGGCCTGCGAATTGTGAGTGGTGAGCAGCTGGGGACATCTGAGCATGGGCTCTACATATGAATTATACACTCTGAAATGAAGTGCTTGTGCCTCGAAATACGATCTCTGCACTGCCAGACAAAATAGAAAAGTTGACTGAACTTTTCGCGAAAATGTCAATGTACTCTGAATATACACACAATAACACAACACACACACACACACACACACACACACACACACACACACATATAAGTTGGAATGTTAATCAAACAATTTCTAGTAACTCAATATGCTAGAAATATACAAAATTACTCTAGCTTGTATTACACACTCACAATTTATGCTAACTTTAACATGTTTATTGCTAGCTCAAATTAAATGCTATTTAACATTCGATTGGCTGATCTGATCATCAAGGCATCGAATTATGCTAATGCTAACATTTGTATGTATATAGCATAACATGCAAATGTAATTGAACATAACATCAGCAAATGCTAACATTTGTATGTATATGGCATAACATGCATAACATCATCCATTTATGTTAATCGCGTGTCATTCAGCCGATCAAGATGCCAACTTATGTTAATGTTTGCGTGCAGAATACCATAATATACATACATATGGTATTGAACATGGCACTATCTGACATTTAGCTGATCTAATGAAGTTGCCAATTATGTTAATGCCAACATACATGGATAAAGTGCACATGTACATATGTAATTCAAGATAACATAGCCTAAAATTTGGATATTTCTGACACAGTAAAAAGGCTTTAGATTTTGAGCTCAATATTTTTAAGCAGCTAACTGACAAGTCGATAAATGTTAAGTACAATTATGAAGACATAACAATATAACAACTATGTTAATGCTAACATGTACATATGTAATTGAACATAACATAGTCTAACAGTTAACATACAGATATTTCTGACACTGCAAAAAGGCTTTAGAAGCATTGAGCTCAATATTTTTAAGCATCTAATTGACAATTCAATAAATAATAAATACAATTATGAAAAGAAAAAAAACAATTAGAATTCTAGGAAAACAGCTAAGCCTTCGAACACATAAAATTGTATATTTCAATGCGGTTTCAAGGGGAAAACTGACCAACAACAACAAAAACAAACAAAACATACAAAATCCAGAATTGACTTGCATTTGATTTACACTTATGAGTGGACCCAAAAGCGAAAAAAACAACAACAGCACCGCAATCGATCATACTTATTGTTGCTGGATGCTGACAGTTTTTCCTTGCCAGCTCGCACTGACAGAGATTTGTCTGACAGGGCCTCTATGTTTTGTGTGGCTCTTGGTTTTGAGGTCAATGCGTTGCTCATCCGCGGGGACAGTGTAAACGACACTGTTCGGCCCCTGCCAGTATCTATAAATTAAATATTGACGCAACGAACGCAGCCGGCGATTAACTTATCTAAGAATACTGACGCCCCATCGCACGCTACACCCAACCCCCCAGCCCCAAACCCAACCCCACCTCCAGTGCCCACACATCCAAAGAAACCCTCCCAGAGACCAGGGACTCGACAATAAGGTTTATAGCTAGCAAATTCGTAGGCAGTTTCAGTTTCAGCTTATCGCCTAGCCCGATATTACCTCATCACAACTAATCGCAACAAAAATTGTTATAAAAAACAAAAAAAAAAACAAAAAAAACAAAAAAAACATAAACCGATATGAAAATTCAGCAGCGGAATCAATCAAATTGGCCAACAGCAGCAACAACAAAAAACAGCGGCCTACCAAATTGTTTTCAGCCATAAAAACCGAAAGCGTATGCAAAAGGCATCCCGAGTGGCAATGGGAAAAGGGGAATCACAGAGGGCATCGACGCATAGAAGCTGCATAAATTAATGGCCTCTCCAAAGACCATAAAGAAGCCACACTTCAAGCCAGACTCGAGACTCTAGGCTCTAGACTCTAGACTCCAACTCGGACAGCGACTGAAGCCGCCTTTTGCGATTGTTTTTTGTTGCTTGTTGTTTGTTTTCTACTATTTTTCGGCTTGTTCTTTTACTTCTTGCGACGTGTTTGGCGCACCAAGTGGGCGCAGGTTTTGATTTCAGTTTCGCTGGCAGCCCAAACATGCAAAGCACGTTGCCATTGCCCAAGCGCATAAACTGGCATAAACTGGACACGAACGCAGGCTCAACCCGACTGGCAGATACCCTGCCTCACACTCAAGACCAAACTTGACTTGGATTGCAATTTAATGCAATTAATAAATATTTACTGCAACATATACATATATTGTAATAATTATTTATAATATACTATTATTGCACTAGATAATAATTAATACATTTTTATAAATGCCATATATAACATAAATATTAATAAATATATGTATATGTTTTTGTCTCTTTAACTCATAACAAATATTTTTTTTCCTTTTCTATATTAACAAACAAATAAAAAAATTTTTTTATTGATGTTTGGTTTGATTGTGTTTTTCTGTTTTTCCCCAATCCTTGCCACAAATGTTGGACCAATGTTTTAATTTTGCTATTGATATCCCCAGAACTTAACGTAATTTTAACTTTTTATCTTTAATTTAATTTTTTAAATTTTATGTACATTTTTAATATACCTTTAAATGTTTTATAATTTTATATAAATTCTTTTGTGTCGACTGTCAATAGTCGACAATAAATAAATAAAATAAATATTAATAAATAATTATTTATTTTCTTAGAAATCTAATTGTATGTACAATAAATAATTATTTAAGATTAAATATTTATTGCCTTGGAGAATAAATAATAAATATTATTTATAAAGTCAATAAATAATTATTTATTTTATTGTGCTATTAAATGAAGCTATATTTTAGATTTTTTAGGTCGTAACTAACTTTTGCCTTTTCCTATTTAGTACTGGATTGCATTTATTATTATTTTAGCTCTGATTGTTTTTTTTCTGAGGCTTTCGAAATGCTTGCAATAAATAATTAACATTCTTAATATATAATTTTACATTACATTTTACAATATTAATTTGCATTTTTCTGCAATTTATTTCCTACATATCGAATGTTTTTAGTTGTAGTAGATAAGTAAATATCATGCCCTGATTCTAAGCGGGCATACCCTAAATGAACTGCCAGTTACTTGCACTTAACATAAACTATTTGCAGCCACTTTAATGCGTACAGTGCCTAAAAAGTCAACAGCCCAGAAGAAAATGCATGCATGCTAAAAGGCCAGAAAAACCTCCACTTTTTGGCTGAATATCTTATAGAATCATTATGGCATATTCCAATCGTGACAATCGGAAAATGCAACTGTGAAAATAATGCAAATTGATGAAAATTTGTCACAGTCGCTTTCATTGTTAATAAACATGGTTTGTTGTTGTTTGTTTGCTCGCGCGAATACAAAAAACTAACCTCAAAATGCGGCTGCTAAGAATGAGGTTCATTATGGTGCTCATGAGTGCAGATGGGGCTCTGGGGGCGCAGACTGCAGGTGCCAGAGGGCAGAAAGGTGGGGGGAGGGGGGTATTGGGGGGGTTGGGGCATGCAGTCAAAGCTGGAGTGCAGCTAACAAAGGCTCTCTGCTCTCGGCTCGCTGTTAAACTGCAGTCGTCGCCAAGTGCAACGTCATCCTGCTTATTAAAGGTATTACACCCACACAACACACAAAGCACACAACAGGCGACAACAACAACAGCAGACAACAACAACAGCAGACAACAACAATAACAACAGCAGACAACAAGTAAACGTAATTACTGGAGGAGACGCAGACTCAGCCTCCGACTCTTTGGCTCAGTGCCAATTAGAGTTGGGCTCGTGTCTCGTGCTCTCTTTCGTGACACGCTAAGCAAATTCAATCACAAAAAAAGAAGACGCAATTTAATTAAAATTATGAAAGCAACTTGCTTGAATTGAGGCAATTGTGCTCAAATCCACAGCCCAAAGTTTATTTAAGTTTTGGATTGAACGTTTTTATTTAAAAAATTGCAAATTTTTGTGATATAAAAACTGACAAATTTGTGGTTTATATGTTTATATTATATAAGGCAGCATCTCCGACCATATCAAGTATACATATTCCTGCAAGCTTTTTATCAAATCGAAAAACTAGAAACAATTTTGGAATTTTTGTTTTGTTTTTACCGATTTAACATTAGATAAATATAGCGTCTGTTCTGGTTAGATTTTACCGTTGCATTGTGTAATCAAAAACTCTATCTTAAGCTATGTTATAATAGTAATTTAATAGTTTGTTTAGTTTGATTGTGATTTTCTGGTTTTTGCCCAATTCCACAACCAAAAAAAAAAAAATTTTTTTATTATTTGCTTTAAATATATTTTTTTAATTTAAATATTTAAAATATTATCTATATTTTGTAATTAAATTTAATTATCTGTGTCGACTGTCATTAGCTGACAATAAATAAATATATAAACCCAAAACAAATGTTAATATTTACATTTGGCTTGGGAAATAATAAAAATTTTAAATGAAAAAAAAACGAAATATGAAATAAAGAAGCGATAAAGGCTCATCTCTAGTTGCAACCTCAATAGCTGACTCTGCCACTGCCTCTGCCTGAGTCGTCTCGAATCTTTGTGGGCCTCCTTGTCATTGTCACAGCGTCTCAGTAACACGAGTGTTGTGGCAGGGAGCAGTGAGGGGGGGGAGGATGGGATTGGATGTGGGGATGGGGGGCAGCCTCTCGAGCGGCTTGTTGATTTCTTTAGCGCATTGCTGCACATTTACCCAGAAACTCTAAAGCGGGCAGGGTTGGGGCCCAAAGCGTAGATGGGGGATGGGGGTAGTGGGGCTCAGTCCGCAAAATGAGTTATTTCTTCTATGTTTCTAACACTTGAACTGCATTAGCGTAAGCTGCGACTGTGACTGCGATGTGAGTGACAGCCGGCACACGTCCCTTACCCCCACAGCCCCCCCACAGCCCCATAGCAAGTTTGAGCTGTAGATGACAATGCCTGCCAAAACGGTTCTCAGTCCAAAGTTGCAAAACAGTTTCGACATTTGTTTAGGCCATAAAAACAAAAAATACATGCACATTTGTTCATTAGCGGGTTTTCGTCTTTTTCTTTCTTAATATATTTCGAAAAGTCAACTAACGACATATGCATACATATATCGTTATTATTGGCATCATGATTTATACTTGACTGGAAATTCGAAAAACAAAGATTTAAGATAATTATCTTAGCAATTAGAGATTTAACTGCAAAAAATACACAACTTTAAATAGTTTTACGAGCGCATTAAAACTATAGACTAAAAGCCATAATATATAGCATGTGTGTGATAATTATCCGATATGCCCAATATCGTTATACTATATGCAAAAAGGCAGCATCTGTACCAAGTTTGATCGATATACCCAAAGTGTGAGACCAGTTCGAATAGGCTATATTCACTACACTGGTCAAGAAGAAACACCAAAGTACTTTTTAAATATGAAATTAAATTTTAAATAAAAAATTGCTTCTTTTTCTCAATTTCACTCTGCTTATTTACTCGCTCTTGCTTTTAATTTGCATTGCCTTAAGCTTATCTCGACTGTTCTAAATTACTAAAAAAATTGTACTTAACTTTTGACTGCGTTTTTAGATTTTTTTACATTTTTACATTTTTTCCATCATTTCTTTAAGTTTAATTTTCTGTAATTTGTAATTTTAAATATTTTCCTGTGTTGCCAGATTTGAGTGGACACTAAATAAACACATACAAATACTCGTTTTTGTAATTTTATAAGCTAAACTGCTTTTATTGAAATCTTATATGAATTGCTGTAAGCTTTCATTACATTTTCTGCAGCTGACTTAAAAAAAAAAAAATACACATATTATTTAGCATAATAATTTATAGCAAGCGTTTAGTGATAGCCAAATTCATTCGCCTAACCTTTAATAAATTATAAAAATAATGCCAGCATTAGATCAACTTTGAAAAGCATTCAAAATGTTAAGCAATAAATGCAATTAATACTATAAATAGGGCATCAAATTGTCAAAATGTTTAGTTAGTCGCTTTTCGTTTGTGCTTTTATTTGAGTGTATTTAAGATTCGGCAATTGCTATCAAAAATAACAAAAAAAGGTTGTCTAATGGAGTGGACAACAACATGCGTCAAGGTCAAGTTGTTGTTGTTGTTGCTGTTTGAAGTTTGTTTGGCGGCACGTTATATTGTTGCCAGCAACAACAACAACAACAACAACAACAACAACAAGCATATACACACACACACACACACACGCACAGGAAACAAATCAAGTTTGGCTTTTGGCCAAGCAGCGAGTTGTTGCTGTTGTTATAGTTGTTGTTGCTGTCGCCGAGTCTAGTGACAACGACAAATATTTGCCTTTTGACAGCTAATGGGCAGATTTAGTGCTGACCGACAGAGGGTTAGCTGTGGGGGGCTGATGGGTGTGTGGGGGGGGGTGGTCTGTAGGTGGGGGCTGTCTGGGCGGGGGAGGCTTAGGGCCAAGTTAGGGGCGTGGTCGTTGTTGTGGCCAAAGACGCGTCCAAGCGTCAAGCTGTCTGTTTAAACTGGCTTAAAGAGATCCAAAAGATACACACACACACGCACACACACACACACACACTTACCGATCAACAGCGGAGTGTGTTTAATGCATATTGACTCGAGACATACCTGAAAATAGACGAAAGCCAATAGAACGAATGAAAAACAAATGTGTAAGAGAGTTGGAAGTGAGGCAAAAGTTGTTGCTAATTGAATTATTAATGCATAAATCAATGCGAAATGAGCTAGTTCATATGATCTATGATCTAATGATAATGATTATAAACTTGTTTTGTTTCGTCTCAGTCTTTTGTGCGGCGCTCTTCAGTTCGAAAGCGTTTTTATTTGGTCAAAGACCACAAAGCTATTCAGTTCATATATACATATACATATACATATATATACATTTATATTGTCTAGGAAGTACTATTAAAAAACCATCAATCAATCAACATGGCAACAATTCAAAAGAGCTCTTAACATCTGAACAATGTGTTACCAGCTTCTGCTGCTTCTTGAATTTTGTAGATATTAGCTCAAAAGTTGAATTGTTCGCTTAGTTACGATGACATTTTCAGCTACCATAAGCATTAGTTATGCTTTTGTTTTCCACACAACATTGTTAGACCTAATAAAAACAAAAACTAATGCTATTCAAGTTGTCTTAAACTATGAACTTATAAGTGTTGACTCTTGGACTTTTTAAGCTGAACTCAGATTTGGGTTTTATTACTTTGATTACGCTGTGCAACAGTAAAAAAAATTGGTATCCAGAACATCTTATGTAAATTTTGTATGTAAAGTAATAAGAAAAAAAATGCTAACCCTTTTTTGTGCTGTTTTTGACCTAAAGGAAAAAATTTAGTGCGTTGATTGTAAAGACCTTTGCGTTTTTTAAAACAGTCTGAAATACTCTATACAACAAGCCATATGCCAGTTTTCAATAGGATCATTCGTTAAGGCGCTGTTCAAGACTGAACTGAGAATTTGGCCCCAAAATTGATCATCTAAAAAAAGGAAGTTTTCAAAAGCTTTTCAAGCGAAAGTTCATTAATTATGGCACAATATTTAAATGTTTCGGGCTTTATACTTAAAGCATTAATAAACGAAATTTCTTTGAAATTCTAAATATTTATAATTATATATGCTCCTTTTATACATCCATCGCTTTCTATTTTATTTATAATATATATCTATAAATATATAATTTACATTAGTATTTGGTGAAAAGCAATAACTGTTACATCAAATGTATATTATATGTTTATATACACTTGTCTTTAAATTTAAAAAAACTAAAAATAAAAAATTAAAATAATAATAAAAATCGTTTTGAAAAGCTCTAAAATAGTTTTGATTTAATATTTTTTATTTTCAAATTAAATATGAATGTATTTGATTTAAATAAAAAAACCTTTTCAAAATACCACAAAAATACATATTTGTAGTTAAACTACACTTTAATTTCACATAAATTTGTCATTTGAATACGGTTTTTTTATAAATCACATTCATTTTTAATTAGCATACAAAATAAATCAAATATTCAAGAAATTGCTTTTGTATCATAGATCAATCAAACAAAAGCGTGAATCTAAAAACTGATACCATTTGAATATAATCGAACTTCCATATGGCAAACTCAAACAGGCAGCTTTAGGTAAATACTTATAAAAATACTCAATATAAGAGACAGGAGATTCGAGTAGTAAGCATATAGGAGGATAAGGCTTACAGATTAAACGTTATAAACGAATCGATTTACTTAGCGATCAGTTCGCTCTAAAGAAGTTCCACTGTATGGCATAATGATGTCAGCTGTTGCCATATGGCATATATATATATTTACTTAGCATCAGCTCTATTTGATCTATCAGCGAGTCACGCCACTGCGAAATCTGCAGACTGAGAAGCTAATGAACTTTTAGTGCTGACTGCAGCGCGAATTGCATTTGACACCTTTTTCATGTCGAGTCGAGTCGAGTTGAGTCGAGTCAGTTATGGGTACTGAGTACTAGCGACTATATATCTGGCTATCCGATCGGAATACGGGCAGCGCATATTTGGCCGCTTAGTCAGCTCGCACGAGTTGAGTCAAAGTTGGACGCTTTTCGTTGGGTTCAAGCAACTGAATAGTTTTCGGCACCTGTAGCCAAAAAATCAACACGAAAAAAAAACTAAAAATAACCCAATGAAATGTGGCTCTTAAATGCCCAAGTGATAAGGCAACTAGTTCCGAAGAGCCGCCAGTAATCATAAATTGTGGCAACCGTAGCGGCGGCGTCGTTAAGCGCTTAATAAGCCAAACCGGTTGCCAGAATCAAAACCGAACCCAAAAGTAATACAAAACAAGTGGAGAATGATTATCTTGGGCGTGCCGGGGTTTGTATACTCTTTTCGAATGCTTGCATGGATTTCACTAGCTTTTAGAATAGTTAACGACAAATTTGATGAGCAATAAGGATATTGAAGAGTACAAGTAAATTCAAGACGATAGCTTCAAGAACATGGGATATGTGGCCAAAACCGACTTCCAGTTGAATGCCAGCTATAAGATATAGTGCTCCGATCCGGCCAATTCCAATGAATGTTTAGTGTCTTTGCATAATAAGTCTCTGTGCAAAGTTTCATAGCGATAGCTCAAAAACTGAGGGACTAGTTTGCATACAGACAGACAGACAAACAGACGGACATGGCCATATCAAATTGTCTTGTCATTCTAAGCATACTGGATGCAACTTCTGGGGGTCTCAGATGACTCCTTCTTTGCCTTACAAACTTCAGCACAAAGTGAAAATATATTTTCTTCGAAAAGAGTATAAGAAAAAACATAAAATAAAAATGAAGCAAACTTAAATTTCAGGCAGCAAATACTTAAAACAAAAAAAAACGCTGAGGAAGGCAGCAGAGTGACTTAATGCATGCAAATGTCACAAATATGCATTAAATTAAGATTCATCAGGCCCCCTGGCACCCAAAAAGACATTCTCCAAACTTAAAAGATGCCACTCATCAAGCAAATTTAGTTTAATCTAAAGCCGACCAAAAATATTATCTAAGCTTAAAGAAAGCTTTAAGCTTGCAAAGCTGTGCTTTTGAAGATCGCATTTATAAGGTTAATGAATATATCTCTACCATTCAAGAGTTTCATTTTCGCGAAGAAAATTATGTTTTCCAGAGGAAAATCAAGAATGAACATTAAGATTAATATTTATAATACCAATAGTAGGAAATAATTAAAAAAAATTAATGGAAACCTGGTTTGAATATTAACCTTTTTTATATACATTTACTGTTAATAAAAAAAACCAAAATACAACATGTTATAAAATTAGGAAGGAACATTTCGATTTATAATTATATAATGCTAATAATAAGAACAAGTAAGAGTGCTCTAGTCGGGAGTGCCCGACTACGAGATACCCTGAACCCAGTCCTTACAATCATTCATATTAATCTAAACACACACATGCTGCAGTACAAGCAGTACAAGCAGTGCAAGCGGTCTAAGCAGTTAGCTTGCTTTTCGCTGAGCCCCACATAATGGAAAGTTAAATCTTAAATAACTTCTGTGTTTATCGTCCGATCTTATTGAAATTTTTGGGGCAAACAATTGTCAATAATATGTGTGACCAAACCAAATTGCAAGGTCGTACCTTCAAAAATGCGTTTTTTAACTTTTGGGGGGTTTGGGGGGTGGTATCCAAAAAGTGAAAAATTTGTTCATGTGTATGCTATTCGAGATTATACATGTCAAATTAGGGGCCTCTAGCTCTTATAACTTGTAAGTTATATCCAAAAAACGCTGGTCTAAAATCGAAATTTATCGATAACTTTTGAACGGGACGAGCTATCGATAAATTTTAATAAACTTGATCTGTCCCGGGATTAGGAGAACTTATGTTCCAAATATGAAGTCTCTAGCTCTTGTAGTCTCTGATATCTGTGTGTTCATACAGACAGACAGACGGACAGACGGACAGACGGACAGACGGACAGACGGTCAGACGGACAGACGGACAGACGGACAGACGGACAGACAGACGGACATGGCTAGATCGACTCGACTGTTGATACTGATCAATAATATATATACTTTATATGCTCGGAGATGCTTCCATATGCCTGTTACATACTTTTGCACAAAACCATAATACCCTTTTTACCCATTTTTAATGGGTTCAGGGTATAAAAAGGCAAGAAACGTTATAAAATGTTACATTACTGGCAAAATATATTTGAATATTTGTTTGAGTGTACGCAATTTACAGTTTGAGAAGCACTAATCGGTCGGCTATCGGTCGGCTATCGGCTGGCTGGCAGGCTATCGTCTATCAATGCCGCTGCAACACGTCATGTTGCCGCCCTTATCATTAGCTTGGCAACAAAACATGGGCATGGGAATAGCAGCAACTACAACAATGAGGAAGAAGCAGCACAAAAACTATGCCAGCTCTATATAAAACAAATGAGTGTGCGAGTGTGCGAGTGTGTGTGTGCTCTATTAGTTATATCTTATCTGCAATTGACTGGCAATGCTCAGCTATGCGCTTTCCTTTGCCTCAATGTGTGTGGAGCGCTTTACATTTTTCACTTAATTGATAATACAATACAAGTGCAACAACAAAAACTCAGCAGCTGGCTGCCAAAGCTAAGCAGCCAACTAAAACATGGCTAACAGCGCTCATAATTGGCTAAATATACCAGCTAACAATAACAGCTAAAACTATTAATGATGAAATCAAAACTGAATTCGAATGATTTTAATTTTGGAATATTCAGTTTATATATATTTTTATTGATTTATGTATTAATTGCTGTATTGATCAATTAAATAAAAATTACACTAATAATTATGTATTTATTTATTTAATCATCTATCAGCCAAATGCTTTTTATTAGTTTAGTTTAAATTGTCTTCTTAATCAGTTGAAGTAATTTCAAATATTTTTTGTTTTATTTTATTATAATTAGTGGTTTATTTTATACACATATATATATATATATATACATTTTTTTAATACTTTTTTACATATTTGCTGATTGATATTTAAGCCTTATCAGTTTTATCAATCAAGTTTGACGTAATCTAGATCAATTGCATATGAAAATACTAGCTTCTTTATTAATCAGTTAATTGAGCTTAGCACAAATGATCGAAAAAAGCTGCCAAACGATTGATTCGCAGGAAATCCAAACCTCTTGGATAGTTTAGTTTGAATAAATTGCAGCGCTTCTTTCTGGTTCGATAGTTATTGGTTGTTTACATAAATTTATGCAATAGCAAATTAATTAATTAGCATAATTATGCATTTGTTGCTGCCTCGTTTGATTTCAGTTCGCTGGGGCTTTTATGCTTTGTTTACCAATTAATTGACTGCCAAAGACCAATAGCAGCAAATTGCTTAAGTTTTCCTTCGCCTTCTTTTTTTATAGTTATTAATTTTTTTTCTCGTTTCTTTGAAAATATTTCTCGACGCTCGGAAATTGATGTAAACAGTTTGGCAATTAACGCGAGAGCTTCAATTAATTCAAATTGAGCAGCAATTTCCGATGAACAATTTCGAGTAGGCCCCATTTAAATTTGTTCGCATTGCCTTTTGGGGGGATCGAAGTCGTTGACAACAACAACAACAAGAACAACAACAACGCTATGATGATGCAACTCCAGCCAGCGATCCAGCCGATAGCAGCATTTCGGTATGTTTTAATTTCCACGAAAAACCAAATGAAAGATGCCTAAAGCGATTATAAATTGGCGCACATTGAAGAGTTGCAGCTGTTGATGTCACCCGGACCGCATCTGGTGGCAAGGCCACACCCAATTCCCAATTCTCAATTCATTGGACTCGCCCAATTCTCGATTCCTCTTTGCCAGCATACAGCAATTTGGTTTGATCAGATCTTATAGCCAAAAAAGCAGCTGAAACGATTGTGATTTATGTCTGTCTTTGTCTATCTGCATTTTCAGCTCTTTAGCTTTAATTGATTGTGGCCCCTACAATCGATTCAGAAATAACCGTATCAAAACCCCCAATCGATATTACACTATTACAATTTCAAATACTTGTTTGCCCAACGCTCCTCAAACCAATCAAAATAACATTTCTGTTTAACATAAGCTTGTGCTGTTAATGTTAAGCAGCGCCTGGGTTAACATACTTAATTAACATCTTGTTTTGTATCTGTTAAGACAACTATTTATCAGCTTTAGACTAATTTAAATGACTTCTCAGCCACACAATATAAATCAAACAAAAGATCAACAAAGTGTGTAATAAATTGAGCATGATCTGTGGATTCGATTACATCTAAACAAGACATACAGCATTAAGATAAACATCTGTAGTTTGGCACTGCACAAATCTAAGCTCAACGATCTGAAACAATAAGCTTACAAGCAGATACCCTGTAAAGTCCTAACATATAGTTAAGTGTATATGTCTAGACAAAAGTACTTCAATCTGTTATATATGTATATTTGATCTGCATTCGCATCAGGCAAACTATCCAAAGTATCGACTCTAAATGCTGCATACAAAGTGCAACGATTATATTAATAACCCCATCGTCATGATCGTTGAGATCATTATGAAGATCATTATTCTAGGCTTGGTCAACTGCACAAATTCTCATTGAGTTTTTCAAAAAAAAATGTTTATAGCTAATGGCATTTTATGTAAATGTTCATTTGCAAATAGTTCTACGAAATGTGTTTTTCTTCTCATTTTTTTTTTCAATGCTTTCGCTTAATACTTTTTTTATGCTTAGCCTTCCTTGCACCCTGTAGTCAATGGTTAACAGAGTTGATACGGCTGAGTAATAACAGAAAATTACTTAAGCTTACAATTAAAATGTGTATTCATTGAAATCAAAATGCAAATAAAACTATTTGGAATTCAAAACGAAACCACAAAGTTTAAATGCTTTAAATAATAATAATATATATATATATATATATAAAGATGATATATATATACAAATCCAGGCAAATATATTTGCCAAAATAATAGCTAATAGGGCAATAACTATGTCGAGTTGTGTAGGGCAACAGGGTAGCTGGTAGTCGTGTCCTCTCGAGTCTAGAGCCTGGTCAGCTAGTTAATTACATAGGCAGCTGACTATGTTGCCTGGGATGTGACACAATGACACAATAGACATACATAGCTAGATAGAAAGACACCCACTCAACGCATTCAAGACTCATCCATTTCTGCATTTTGTAATAACTAAAAGGCGAATTGCGACAGTTTCGCTAGATGGTGGGGCTACAAATAGGGTGGGGGTTGCTCTTGTTGTTGTTGTTGTCATTTTCTATTTTCAAGATTTACGCAATGCAAAAGCCAAACAATTATTATTCATAATGTGTGAGTGAGTGAGTGTTTTAGTGTGACTGACTGTGGCACACTCATTGTGGCAGACGGCCCAGACAAATATTGAATTACAAACAAACACTATTCGAGCCCACTGTGCAATCAACGCCGGCGCCCGAGACGATCGGAGTTTACTGTTTAGTCTATGGATTTGAACATATACATGGGAAACTAGGAATTGGAATTGGAATTGGATGATTCTTCATTCACATCCAGACACTCATCTGGCATTCGTATGAAAAAGCTCTGTGGCATGCCTATAGGAATGCTATGTCTATGTTTAGATAATGCAGAAGTCGCAAGTGGCAAGTCGCTGGTAACTCGAACGCAACTTGACTCGAGTGCCGCAGCAGCAGACAGCCTGCTTTCAAGTCCATTTGTGCCACAACGTATGGTATCTGTGAGTGTTAGTGTTGGTGTTGCACTCGCACATTCCAAAGTTTCCAAAGTTGGCCCGATAAGCCCAATAAAAATGGGCCCATAAATCAACAATTATATAACTGATAACCCCAAACGCTACGTTACGTCACGCGATGACGTAAAGTCCTTCCTCTGCTGCTTCTGATATTCCTATATGAATGAAATGACGACAGTTTCTTATCGATTTCCAGCTTGAGCTTGCATCTGGCCAAATTTGACCCTGTACACTTAACATGCAGCTAAACTGCCTGCCAAATTTTAACAGGCAAATTACAGTTTGTATGTTATCGATTTCATGATGTGCTTTTGCATCTGGCCATTTTGAGCTATTTACTCTTGTTACTCTTGTGTACTTACTGCTAATCATCAGCTGTTAAAATGTTAGCATGCAGCTAAACTGCCTGCTACAACTTAACAGGCATATAACTAGGCTGGTAACAGCAGGTTTCTTTCTATGTTATCGAATTGCATTTGAGTTTGTATCTTGAAAATTTCAACCTATTGCTCAAGTCACATTACTAATGTTAATGTTTACGATTAACATGCTGCAAAACAGCCTGCTACAACTTAACAGGCACATACTTTAGAGGCTGATAACAGCAGGTTTGTCTGCTACAGATTTGATTTTGGGTTCGCATCTTGCCATTTTGAGCTATTTACTCAATTTAAATCACAATATGTGAAATACTTATTCAACTGTTAATCATCAGCTGTTAAAATGTTAACATTTAACATGCAGCTAAACTGCCTGCTAAGACTTAACAGGCATATAACTATGCTGGTAACAGCAGGTTTCTTTCTATGTTATCGAATTGCATTTGAGTTTGCATATTTTAGAATATACATGAAAGTTTGTCTAAAATAAACTCTTGTAAATAAATGTGCATATTTACTGTTAAAATGAGCAGCCTGCTGTAGTTATGTTATGTTCATGATAACTTTGATATCCTCAATAGGAAATCAAGTTTAAGTTGCTGCCAAAGTGCTTGTCAACGTTACAAACAACCTCCTGTAAATAAATTTGCATTTATTCGTGATATACATATTTAACTGTTCATTCTGAGCTGTTAAAATGAGCTGCCTGCTGCAGTTATGTTATGTTTATGTTAACTTTGATATACTCAATAGGAAATCAAGTTTAAGTAGCTGCTCAAGTGTTGTCATTTAGCAGCAGGCTACTTGTCTTATAAGTTGTCTCTCTCAGTGTTATCCTTGAGTAAGTTGGAGTTTCTAGCATTAGATGTCTGTTTGCTCTTCTTCTATCCATCTAGAGAATGTGATGCGTTTGTTTGTTGCTGTTGTTATATTTTGTATCTTGTTGCTTGTCGCTGTGTGTTTTGGCCAACTATTTATAGATGTTTGCTTCAGACTTGGCTATTACAAAATGCATGCCGCTTCTTCTTATACATCTAGTTGTTGTCAGTTGTTGGACGTTGGCCAGCTGTCGGCAGCTGTTGCTGCTGTTGTTGTTGTTGCTGTTGTGGCTGTTGTTGTACTTTTGGCCAGTTTTGGTATGAAAAAAAAGGGCAACTGTATGACTAATTGCTAATGCTAAACGCCCCTCTCAGCCTTCTAATAGAGAATGCTCAGAGACATAAGGCGGAAGCCAATTGACAAAGCCAACACTTTGCACTATCACCAAGTGGTGTGAAGTGCCGGAGGGGCTGAAGTGTTTGTCCAGGGTGGGGGTGGGGGTCGTCTAGGTTTCCCATTGTTGGCCTGAGCTTGAGCTCAAGTGTCAATAGAGAGCAGCAACTGTTGCTGTCGTGTCGATCGCTGCAATTGTTGCTGCTCTCGTTGATTCCAGTGAAAATTGCATGAGATCGCACATGCCAAATATATACGTATATATGATATGCATATATATATATATATATATCTATATATATATGATGTGGCTGGTTGCTGGGGGCGACGGCAGCAGCAACACATGCCTTGGCTCTGTGGTAACATCTTGTGTCCATATGTTGTACAAACAAACAATTGAGCAGAAGAAAACAAGCAGAGCGCACAAAAGAAAGCAACCAAATGAAATTCATTTCAAGAATTGATTTGCTGAGCAGTAGAAAACAACAACAACAACAACAACAAAATGAAAATAAAAATGAAAATGAGAGAAGACAAACGCGCTGTGGCAATTGTTTGTGTTTTTGTTGTTGCTGTTGTTGTTGTTTTGTGGCAACTGTTTGCTGTCGTTGCAAATATTTTGACAGACAGGCAGGCAGAGACAGAGACTGAGACAGATGCGAAACCTGATGACATGCAGGCCACATATGTCAGTCCTATATGGATACATACAAACATATAGATACATTTGTATCTTATAGCCACGATTAGCATATAGCAGCTAAGTGCCGCTGGCGCCACCTGCAAATTTCACTAGTTACAAACTGTTAATTAGGCCACATACTTAAGCGTTTATCCAAGTATTCATCCTGAACGTAATTAGATCAGTCAATATCTCTGCTGTTAACATATGTTATAGTTTAATCTGTTATCTGTATCAGCTGTCAGGCTGTTAACCTGCCTTTATGTTAACATACCACGCTGTTAAGCTAAGAAACTCTGTTACATCTGTGCTTGTGCGTATGCTGTAAACTATTACTAGTTGTAGTCTGCTACAAACTGTTAATTAGGCCACATTCGTAAGCGAACATTCAGATATTCATCCTGAACGTAATTAGATCAGTCAATATCTCTGCTGTTAACATATGTTATAGTTTAATCTGTTATCTGTATCAGCTCGCGTTCCGGCTGTTAACCTGCCTTTATGTTAACATACCACGCTGTTAAGCAGTATTTTCGCAACTCTGCTCATATGTTAACCTGTGCGTATGCGTGCTCTGTAAACATAACAGGCATATTACGCATACGCCGGATGCAACAACATGCATATCGCTTATGTGAAGAGCTCTTTGTAACTGACCCCATTCGATGGCCTGCTCTTAATAAACATATTCTTGCTGTTCGCTTTTCCTTTTGTTCTTTTGCCTTTGCAGAATCAATTGTAATTGTAATTGTTATTGTAATGTGACAGATGCTTGTTTCAGTCTGATAAGGCCCTAGTTACACAGCTACTAGCATATACGTTTATTTTTCTTCGCTTTTTCTCATTTTTTGTTGTACATATGTATATATATTTTTTTTTATTGAAATGTTAATTTAAGAAATTATTTCATTGCAAGACGACAGCGACGTTGACTTCTTCGGCTACATGTCATTAACACGCTGATAAGGGGCTATCAGCCATCTGCTATCAGCTCATTATGATGGGCACACACACACACACACACACACACACACACACACACACACACACATAGATAGAGAAATTAGATGATGGACAACAATCGGGCGCCTTTCATAATTGCCAAAAAAAAAAAAACAAAAAACCAAAAAAAAAGAAGATCATTATAATTTTTGTATTTGTGAAATTGAAATTGGCAACCAAATAATATTTGAATGAATTTATTTGATGTATATATATATACATTTGGTTTAATTTTTTAATTTTGTGCTACGATAACCTTTGGAATTGACCCTGTGGAGCTCAGAAGCGTTTGGCCTGCACAAACAAAATAATTGTGTTTTTTTTCCAAATAATTAAATTGAAGCAAAGAAAGACAAAATTGTCGCAATCAAATCCGGTGTCAGTCCATATATCATCTAGATGTACATGTGTATTATAGGGTAGTCGAGTTGCGGCTCCAACACGCTTACTCTCACTCGCTCTCTCGCTCTCTCGCTTGCTATCTCTGTCGCACTATGCTGATAAGTAGTGCGTACACACAAGTGTTTTTTCTTCTTCTTCTTCTTCTCGCTTCTTTTCTTTCTCGTGTGCTGCTGCTGCTTTATCTTCTTCTTCGATTTTAATGGATCCCATTTTCATTAGTTTTTTATTAATTTGTTACAAGCGAGCAAAGGTCAGCAGCAAAAGGTGGAAAAACTTTTGAGGGCGCCCCCTTTAGCATAAATATTATATATTCAAACATATTGCTTTTCTTCATCTTGTTGTTGTTGTGTGTGTTTTGTTTTTGTTTAATATTTATGTATCTGCGATGTAAAATAGTTCAAGTTCGTTGTTGTTGTTCGTTTCGTGTTGTGTTGTGTCATCTACATTAAGAAAACTAGATCATGCGATCATGTGTGTGTGTGTGTGTGTGTGTGTGTGTGAGGATGCTGTATGTAGAAATGTGAGAAAGATTCTTGATTCTTCTACAAGTATGCATACACTTATTTTATACATATGCTTTCGAGAAATCAAAAGAATGCCAACAATGTGACAGTATCGAGAACTCAAAGTGTTTCGTTAATAATTACATTTTGTTTGTGTATATTTGCAACTAAGTTGGCATTTTTAAGCTATGATTCGAATAATTAAATTGATATCTGCCAGATTATGAGTTGCAGCTTGAGACCTTGAAAATATCGTGTTAATACAGGCAGTACTTTAAGTTGTAGTTATGTTAAGTCTGTGACTCCATATACAGCTCATTCTATTCTCTACAATATTGTGATGTAAATCTGAAGCTTTTGTGTTATACTTGACATTATTTTATGTGTCAAAACTAATGACTATCAATGTGATATGCAGCCATATGCATGTAATTATATAACAAAATTTTGCAAATGTTAATTAACATTTCTCATTATGCTAACGGTTAACATTATGCAAATGTTACGTTTTCTTTGATTTTACCATTCTTTTTCTAATTTTTTTTTGAAGTTCTTAAATTTATTGTGCTATTAAGCTGTTCTGTTGTTTTCTAGCCCTGTTAAGCGGCACCTCTGTTAACCGATCATTTATGTTATCAATATTTACTTCTGCTTAGATGATTTGATCACAGCCTACAACACGGAAAAGCCATTCCGTTAATCGTGCTATCCTTTTCAACCGTAAAGCTGTTCTGTTGTGATGTTGCTCTGTTAAGCGGCAACTCTGTTAACCCATCATGATCTCATTTATGTTATCAATATGTATCTATGCTTATATAATATGAGCGCATCCTACAACACGGATTAGCTATTCTGTTAATCGTGTTAGCCCTTTGGCTCTTAAAACTGTTCTGTTGTTGTTTCTCTGTTAAGCCATCATGTCATCAGTTATGTTATCAATATGTTAATGCGATATGAGCGCATTCCACAATACGGATGAGCTATGATGTTAACTGTGTTATCCTTTTCAACATTTTCTGTTGTTTTGTTGCTCTGTTAAGCGGCAACTCTGTTGGTCAGTTATGTTATCAGTATGTTAATATGCTATGAGAGCATCCTACAGCACGGACGCTTAATCGTGGTTTCCTTTTCGCTCTTAAGTCTGTTCTGTTGTTATGTTTCTCTGTTAAGCCATCATGTCATCAGTTATGTTATCAATATGTTAATGCGATATGAGCGCATTCTAAAATACGGATGAGCTATTCTGTTAACTGTGTTATCCTTTTCACCATTTTGTGTTGTTTTGTTGCTCTGTTAAGCGGAAACTCTGTTAATCAGTTATGTTATCTATATGTTAATACGCTATGAGAGCATCCTACAACACGGATAAGCTGTTCTGTTCGACCCCTTATCCCTTTCGCTCTTAAGGCTGTTCTATTGTTATGTTTCTCTGTTAACGCATCAAGTAATCAGTTATGTTATCAATATGTAAATACAATATGAGCGCATTCCACAACACGGATGAGCTATTCTGTTAACTGTGTTATCCTTTTCACCATTTTCTGTTGTTTTGTTGCTCGTTAAGCGGCAACTCTGCTAATCAGTTATGTTATCAATATGTTAATACGCTATGAGCGCACCCTGTTATCAATATGTTAATACGCTATTCTGTTAGACTGTTCTTAGTTCTGTTGTTATGTTTCTCTGTTGAGCGGCAACGCTGTTAACGCATCAAGTAATCAGTTATGATATCAGTATGTTATGCTACGGATGAGCTCCCTCCCATGTTAATCGCGCTATCCCTTGTCCCTTGTTGTACGGAGTGCAGTTATTCGTTGGTCACTCACCTTGGCATTGAGTAACGGCACATGGCAGGCGTTCAGTACGAGGACAACGGCAAAGAGGCGCCACAGAAGCGACATCGCGTGTCGCTGCCGCAGCGTCGCAGCCGTCGTTTGGGATCCCGTTGATCCCATGCTTTGTTGTTGTTGTTGTTTGTTTGTTTGTTTGTTTGTTGTTGTTGTTGTTGCGTTGTGTTTGTTGGCAGCTATTTGGTTATTTGATTATTTAATTGTGTGGGGCAGTTATAGGGTTCGTATTCGAGGTGTTGCTTCTGATGCGTTTAGACGTGGTAATGAAAGAAAAAGGTTACGATGTTTATGGCACTGCAAGAAATGGGGAAAAGCGAATTTCAGCAATTGTAAACTACATATACGACATATAAACATATTTATGTCTGCCGACTGCTCAGGAACAGGCGAAACAATAAACGCATGAGCTGCATCAGCAAAAACACACAAAATCAAAAAAAAAAATAAAACAAAAAACAAACAAAAACGAAGAGCATTTTGTGTATGAAACCAAAAGCTGCAAGCGCAAGAAAGAGGAAAGAAAAAAATACGTCAAGTCAAAACGCGAATTCGTCAGAAAACGCTGGCTGAGAAACCAGATAAAGAAGACGCAAACGGAACGGAACGGAACAGGAGGAGAATGGGATAAATTGTGGGATAGCTGAAGCTGCCCCGACATTCCAACAATGGCCTGATCCTATAATTTCTTTTTTTCCCTTTTATTTCATATAGTATTTAGTGTTAGGTTAGTTTTTTTTGTATTTTTTGGTTTTTATTTTGGTGTAGTTTGTGCGTTTTGCATTTCGCGCGCGACTTTCAAAATTTCAGGAACTTTTTGCCGGCCACTTTTCGCTTTTCATTTATTTTGTGCAATTCTTTTCGGTTCGTTTTTGAAAACATTCCAATTTTTGCCTTAGCACTGTCTTTTTGTTGTTGTTTTGTTTTCAGTTTGTGTTTTCCGGTTGGCAGCGTAAAAAATATCAAAAAAAAAAACAAATCCAAAAAAAAAGCAAAGAAATGTTTTTTTTTTGCGATCCTGCCGAGAGAACGAGCGCGTTTTGCGTTATCCTTCGTGACACCAGAACAGTTAAAAAAAAAACTCCTTTTAGCACATTGAGTGAGCACTTCAAAAAAAAAAGATTGTCAACTATATTGCACTTGAAGAACAACAATCAAACAATAGAGACAGCCTGGCGGCCAGGCGATTCGCAATCGCAATAATCGCAGGAAATAAAGGCAAACGCACCGAAAATTGTGCGACCGTCTCGTACAACGGCGCGCAACCGAATGTAAAAGTGGAAGAACTTCGACGCGAACGCCGCTGCACCGTGGAAGAAACGGCGGCACGAGCAGCTCGCGAACGCGTCAGCGACAGCGCCCGATGTGGCCCGAAGCGCTAGCATGTGCACAGACACACACACACACGCATGCACACACGCCCGCACACACACACACACACACACACACACAGTTCTGTTCACTTAAGCGCTGCAGCGAACAGACAAAACTTGAACGTGCGAAGTACCGTGGCGCAATGGGAAAGAAATGAACGCTAAATATTTTAATTGTAGATTTCTTTGATATGGCAAATGCACATTTTAACAGACTATAAGATATGCCTATAGTATATAGTATAACGCTCAGTTACGACTTTTAACATTATCTTAGCCACTTTTTAGCACAACTGTCTGCCAAGTCCTTAAACATATTATGTGTATAAAATATTTTAGTTTTTACCCAACATATGTTTATTTGCGTTAAGTCTGTATGCCAGGAAAATTACTAGTTCAATTTCATTTTATTACTTACACTCATGTATGTATATTCCTAGTGCTACAAGTGAAATATATAATTTAGTGTCATAGTCACTAATCACAGTATAATTAAAATAAATTGCAGTTAGCAGTAATAAAATGTCTTAACAATTTGCCACTTTAATAAATCAATCGTTTTTATTCCATCTAACAAATTTTATATGCATATTTTTTTACTGGAAAATATATAGTATTTTTAGTAATAAAAATATTGCCATTTTTTGTTTAATTTGACTAGGTTCTAAAAAGGGCCAACAAATAATATATAAATATTCAATATTTTCAATATATTAAATTCCTAGAGTATTTAAATATAAATTAATAGCAAAATATACTTTTAATAAAATATGAATGAATAAGTATACACAATTATGTAGTACTTAAACTATAGTATTAAATTAATTTTTTAAATAAGCTTTTAGATTATAGAATTAATTGTTTAAGCTCAGACTTGTCTTCTAAACTTAAGCTTAGTGCCAAGGTTAAGCTTGTAGCACCTGGAATATTTAATTAATAAATAATTAAATGTTTATATCTATTGCAGAAGCTATTAAAAGCTGTAGATATGAGAAGCTGTGTATAATACATGAAATAATAAATTGGTGGTCGCCTTTATTTTGGTACCTTTTTTTGTGTACCTCGAACCACGTTTGCATGCTACGCTCGCTGTTGTTTTTGTTTTTGTTTTCGTTTTTGGACTCGCTTCGTGCCGTGGGTGGCTTTCGTTATTGTGCCGTTTATCGCTTGTGCGCTTGTGCAACTGGCTCTCCTCGCACTTATCGGCAACAGGATGCAAAGCTGATGCTCTGCACTAAATTCGCCTCATGGCGAAATGAGAGAGAAGTGCATGTGTGCGCGCGCGTGTGTGCGTGTGTGTGTGTGAGGGCCTGGGCCTGAACCAGACTGAGCCCAACTCCGTATTCTTTATCGCTGTCAGCTGCAGCGCACATTTAACTGGAACGACAGCAACAAAATGCAACGCCGCTGTCGACGTCGACGTCGACGTCGCTGCTGCTGCTGCTGCAGCTCTGTAGGTCAACTGATAAATTGGCGTGAAGAGGCCAACACCAACCGAAAAGGCATCCCAAATGCAGCACCCACTGATAGTGCACACAAACAAAGCACACATTACATATCTCTATGTGTGTGTGTGTGTGTGTGTGTAGAAGAGTGTAGATTTGTTATTTGCGTTAGGTCGCTAGATGGCGCTGTTGGCCCTGCTTGCATTTGCTATTAGTGCGCTTCTTCTCTTTTTTATACCCTGAACCCATTAAAAATGGGTAAAAAGGGTATTATGGTTTTGTGCAAATGTATGTAACAGGCATAAGGAAGCATCTCCGACCATATAAAGTATATATATTATTGATCAGTATCAATAGCCGAGTCGATCTGGCCATGTCCGTCTGTCTGTCCGTCTGTCCGTCTGTCCGTCTGTCCGTCTGACCGTCTGTCCGTCTGTCCGTCTGTCCGTCTGTCCGTCTGTCTGTCTGTATGAACACACAGATATCAGAGACTACAAGAGCTAGAGACTTCATATTTGGAACATAAGTTCTCCTTATCCCGGGACAGATCAAGTTTATTAAAATTTATCGATAGCTCGTCCCGTTCAAAAGTTATCGATAAATTTCGATTTTAGACCAGCGTTTTTGGATATAACTTACAAGTTATAAGAGCTAGAGGCCCCTAATTTGACATGTATAATCTCGAATAGCATACACATGTAACAAATATTTCACTTTTTGGATACCACCCCCAAACCCCCCAAAAGTTAAAAAAACCCATTTTTGAAGGTACGACCTTGCAATTTGGTTTGGTAACACATATTATCGACAATTGTTTGCCCCAAAAATTTCAATATGATCGGACAATAAACACAGAAGTTATTTAAGATTTAACTTTCCATTGTGTGGGGCTCAGCGAAAGAGCAAGCTAACTGCTTAAGCCGCTGGCACTGCTTGTACTGCTTGTACTGCAGCATGTGTGTGTTTAAAGTAGTACGAATGATTGTAAGGACTGGGTTCAGGGTATCTCCTAGTCGGGCACTCCCGACTAGAGCACTCTTACTTGTTTTTTGTACTATCTTTTCCAGCACTTTTGTTTTGAGCGCAGCTTTCGAGTTGTTTGCATTTCACACGAAGGAGACGAATGTGACGAGCATCGAATAGATAGCGACTATGATATGCCCTGTTATTAGTGATATCATACGTGTTATCTAACGATTGTGTATTTTTTTAGGCAATCTATATTCCTATTTGCCAGCAATTAGTTATATTTTCGAACTATATATACTGTTTTCATTTACAAATGCTGTTAAGAAGAATCGAGTTGTTTGCATTTCGCAAGAAATATCAAAGAGATATTGCCCATCATTAGCTACATTATTATTTATTTTATGGAATTCATTAAATATTACACGTTTAACATTTGTATCTAAAGATTGTAAGTTTTAAAGAAATTTTCAGTATTCTAGGAAATAGTTAAACTAATGTATCTAATAAATATTATAATACAATAGTATATATTTTGTATAATATTAAACAAATTGTGCTTCGCACATTATTTACATAACACTAATACTCCCTTGGCAAATTGCAAATACGAGGTATTAACGGCAGCGCGTACAATTAGAGAAAAACGTAGAATGCGAGAGTTATTTTAGCTAAAAAACGCACTATTCACTTTCTAAGCGAGCACAGTGAGATATGAGATATAAGAGCTATTCGTATACTTATTATCCAGCTGTTTTTATCAGCTTAATACAATTTCATTTTCTAAATTTGGGCGCTGGTAAACAAAAATATTTGATAAGAATATATACAAATATATGTTTAATATTCTAGAATTTGAATATGGGAAAAACTTGTTTTGAGCATTTTTACATTAAAAAATATATAATTTTTGTAGAAAATGCGTTTTGCTTAAACAATGTTTAGTTTTGCATTTTATCTAATCTTAAGGCTGATAAGAAAATATACATAAGCTCAATAATTAGGAACTATATTTGGACATCAATTAAACTTGGAATATATCTCGATTATTTTTCAGCTGAATAAAAATATAAATGAATAACGATTAGTTAGATTTGAAATTGAGTTACAAAAACTATACCTTATTTTGTGTTTTATTGAATTAAAAATTTCAAACTGATTTTTCAAATATTCGAATTATTCATTTCAAATTTACCTAAATTTTGGTATTAAAGTAGTTTCCGATTTGCAATATGTTGTTTAAGTTTTAAGTGTAATCCAAAGTTTTTACTATTTGCCATTCGATTTTAGATTTTAAAGCTCATTAGTCCTACTTACTTAGGCTTACCTGTTAGTAAGACTTATATGTTTCTAATTCTTACTAAACTTTTAAACTTTTTTTAATATTTTTGGTCTTATAGATGTTTTTTTTAAGGTTCTAACTTCGAGATGATCTTTATACGTATATGCCTTTTTAAAAAAATAGAACATTTTCATTTTCTAAAGTTTGAAATTTGTATAAATTATCTGTTATTAATAAGTCTTATATTAGTAATTCTTACAAATCTTTTATACTTTTTTTTATATTTTTGTTCTTATTGGGGGTTTTTCTTAAAGTTTTTTTCCTTATAATTGCAATAAATGTTGGACAAATTTTTAAATTTGAATAAGAAACAGATAATTTACTTTCTTTTTAAAAAAATTTTATATTGAAACTAATTTAATTTAATTAAATTTGAATTGTCTTTAATTTTCATTTTATAATTTAAAATTTAAATTAGTGTAATTTTGAATAGCAAATGTTAAACAAAGAACAATAAACAAATACTAATAGACGCATTGAGTGTAAATGGAATTGATTTCTAGCCCAGATGACTCACTGACCAGTTGGCCTCTTGGCCAAGATCGCAACAGTTGTTGGCCCACTTCTGGGCCGCTGGCTGCTCTGGCGAATTGGCAACAGCAGCACCCACCCCCAACCCAGCCCCGCTGGCCGACCCCAGCAGGCGGTCTTCCCATTGGCGGCCGGCTGCCAGGCGGACAGCTGAGCGCATGCGCTGGCCCAAAAAGTGGCTGCCGACCCCCACTGCCCCCACCCAGTTGGCTTTGGATGCCAGCTGGAAGTCGACCAATCGGCGCAGTGCGCTTCTTCTTCTCTTTTTTTGCGCCTAGAAGTCGGAGCCCGAAAGATTTGGATTGTGGCTTCCGTTCTTGATAGTGGCGTGGGTCTAAAAATAATTTCAGATGAGCATTTAATTACTGGACTGAAAGATAATGCGAATGCTGCTGCTGCTGCTGTTGCTGCTGCTGCTGTTGCTTCTGCTGCTGCTGCTGTTTCTACTGCGACCTGTCATATCAGCTGGGCGCCACACTATTTGGGTCAGTCTGACCAAGAACACAGTGTCTATAATCGCAGATCTCTGCCTTCCGTGGCTGCCTTTCGACTGAAGTCAGAGGTGGCCGACGCTTATCGCTTTCAGCTTCAGCACACAAATATATACATATATATATATATATATATATATATATATACACTATATATACACTATACACATGGCCATCTATAGCATGTGAATGAAGTTGGAAATCGCAATGCGAAGTAAAGGTTATCAAATCGCTAAGGCCGATGCCGAATCGCTTCACACATCAAATGTTAAGGCCAATGAAATTCACCACACTTACTCTGTTAACGGTATTGCAAAGCCACCACAAACTGCCACAGTTTGAGTGCCACTGTGCACCAGCAAGCTTTTAGCCAAGTCAATAACAGTACGTTAGCGTGTTTTTGCCCATTGCAGCTTTCTGCCCAAGTTTCAAAGTCCACAATATATGCTATTTATTATCTTAAACATACGTCCAGAGGTTCTGAGCTGCATATTATTCTTTTATTGTCGAACAGAACTCTCAAAAAGTACAATATAAACTAAATACATTTGCAAATAAAGTTACGAGACTATTCATGTCAGGATTGATAGAGAGCTCAAAATATGATCAAAACTGCAACGAACTCGAAAATCGGTTCAGTTTTGACAAAGTTTTGGGACTTTTCAATCTTCGAAGGGCATTTCTGGAAACTTACATTGTCTCATAGAAAATCGAAAATTCGATAAACCCTTAAATTGAAATGCAGATATACTATAGAGTCCTATTGTATCTCAGATCTTTATGCTATCAGAGAGTATACATACCAAAATGTTGTGCCTCTAGATATTATAACTTTCAAGTCTTGACCAAAAAAACCAACTTCTGCAATCGAAATTTATCGATATCTTTTGAGCGAGGACGAAAATGAAATAAACTTGATCTGGCAAATGACTACGAAGACTTGAAAGCCAAATATGTGATCTCTAGCTCTTATAGTCTCTGAGATCCATGTGTTGATATGGACAGACAAACAGACAGACCGACGGACAGACATGGCTAGATATATATCCTGGCACAACGTCCCTATACTCTTTTTACCCCACGTATAAACATAGATAGATAGATGATAATATACTTTATTGCCAGAGTAATAATATCTCAGAAGAGTCTTGTTTGCTGCACGATGGAGATTCCGAATTGCAGTCTACATTAGCGAGAGACTCTAGTGTATTGGCATTATAATTTGAGCTGGATCATTGTGAGACTAGTCCAGAAGCTCCTGATCCCGCAAGCGTTGCAACTCATCGATGCGGTAAGTCAGCATCCTGAAGAGATGCCAAAGATCGAAGCAGAGGCATGTGAAAGTCACGGCCAGAATGACGACATAGCAATGCATCCCGATGACATCGAAGCAGTTCAGCGAAAACAAGTAGATGTATTTCCGGATGCAGTCCAGCAGAGGGATACGCACACAGCTGAATAGATAGACGCAGAGGAAGATTTCTGGGTACCACTCATCAAAGTTGTTCCACATCCTGTAGATGGTAGCTGCGACATAGGTATAGGCTCTGGTCACGATCTCTTGAAATCCCTCGGCCATACTTATATTGAGAACTTTGCACGTATTACAACAATGAATTTCCGAGCAACTTCAACTGCTAGTTGCCAATAGAGACTTGGATTGCCCGGCCAACTGGGTAAACTACTTACTACATATAGTCATCGGCTTGCTTAGTGTTGGCAAATCCATTTTTCATGCCAAGGCTACAAAACCCAAACACATTTTGCAACCGGTTCGGTTCACGGTTTGAACCAGTGTCTCAACTTTATGTTCGTTTCGTGAATCTGGGTTTTTGGTATCCTTGAACCCAGGTTCTGGTGAACTTTAACTTTCTAGTAGTATTCTGGGAAAATAATACTATTCTTATTTTAATTAATCGAAAACGATTATGAAAAGGATTATATAGGCATTACAGAATGGCAAAAGAAGATGCGAAAAGAGCGCTCAATAAAAATGAGATGAATAATAGTTGATAGTCAAGGTTAATTAAAATTCTATTAAAATGCAATTACATTTTAAACTTAAATTTTTTTAGAAAGTCTATAATGGTTTCGTGCAAAAGTATGTAACAGGCATAAGGAAGCATTTCCGACCAAATAAATTATATATTCTTGATCAGTATCAATCAGCCGAGTCGTTTTAGCCATGTCCGTCTGTCTGTTTGAACACGCAGATATTAGAGACTTCAAGAGCTAGAACTTCATATTTGGAATATAGGTTATTGTAGTCCCGGGACAGATCAAGTTTGTTTCATGATATTGATAGCTCTTCCCGTTTCAAAGTTATCGATCAATTTCGATTTCAGACCAGTGTTTTTTGGCCATAACTTGAAAGTTATAAGAGCTACAGGCACCCAATTTGTATATATAGTCTCAAATAGCAAACACATCTAACAAATAAAAACTTGTAATTTGGTTTGATCGCCCAATATATAGCCAAATTTATGTCCTGAATGTTTTACAAAGATCGGACACTAACCACAAAACTTATTTAAGAATTAACTTTTCATAGTGTGGGGCCCTGCGAAGAAGTTAGCCTGCTTAAACTGCTTGCACTGCTTGCAGTATGTGTGTGTTTCTTTGGATGCAAATTGTTAGTTTAGTATGAATGGATGTAAGAACTGGGTTCTGGGCATCTCCAACTAGAGCTCTCTCACTGCCTTTCGACTGAAGTCAGAGGTGGCCGACGCTTATCGCTTTCAGCTTCAGCACACAAATATATACATATATATATATATATACACTATATATACACTCTACACATGGCCATCTATAGCATGTGAATGAAGTTGGAAATCGCAATGCGAAGTAAAGGTTATCAAATCGCTAAGGCCGATGCCGAATCGCTTCACACATCAAATGTTAAGGCCAATGAAATTCACCACACTTACTCTGTTAACGGTATTGCAAAGCCACCACAAACTACCACAGTTTGAGTGCCACTGTGCACCAGCAAGCTTTTAGCCAAGTCAATAACAGTACGTTAGCGTGTTTTTGCCCATTGCAGCTTTCTGCCCAAGTTTCAAAGTCCACAATATATGCTATTTATTATCTTAAACATACGTCCAGAGGTTCTGAGCTGCATATTATTCTTTTATTGTCGAACAGAACTCTCAAAAAGTACAATATAAACTAAATACATTTGCAAATAAAGTTACGAGACTATTCATGTCAGGATTGATAGAGAGCTCAAAATATGATCAAAACTGCCGCGAATTCGAAAATCGGTTCAGTTTTGACAAAGTTTTGGGACTTTTCAATCTTCGAAGGGTATTTCTGGAAACTTACATTGTCTAGTTTCTCATAGAAAATCGAAGATTCGATAAACCCTTAAGATGAAATGCAGATATACTATAGAGTCCTATTGTATCTCAGATATTTATGCTATCAGAGAGTATACATACCAAAATGTTGTGCCTCTAGATATTATAACTTTCAAGTCTTGACCAAAAAAACCAACTTCTGCTATCGAAATTTATCGATATCTTTTGAGCGAGGACGAAAATGAAATAAACTTGATCTGGCAAATGACTACGACGACTTGAATGCCAAATATGTGATCTCTAGCTCTTATAGTCTCTGAGATCCATGTGTTGATATGGACAGACAAACAGACAGACCGACTGACAGACATGGCTAGATATATATCCTGGCACAACGTCCCTATACTCTTTTTACCCCATGTATAAACATAGATAGATAGATGGATATATTCTTTATTGCCAGAGTAATAATATCTCAGAAGAGTCTTGTTTGCTGCACGATGGAGATTCCGAATTGCAGTCTACATTAGCGAGAGACTCTAGTGTATTGGCATTATAATTTGAGCTGGATCATTGTGAGACTAGTCCAGAAGCTCCTGATCCCGCAAGCGTTGCAACTCATCGATGCGGTAAGTCAGCATCCTGAAGAGATGCCAAAGATCGAAGCAGAGGGATGTGAAAGTCACGGCCAGAATGACGACATAGCAATGCATCCCGATGACATCGAAGCAGTTCAGCGAAAACAAGTAGATGTATTTCCGGATGCAGTCCAGCAGAGGGATGCGCACACAGCTGAATAGATAGACGCAGAGGAAGATTTCTGGGTACCACTCATCAAAGTTGTTCCACATCCTGTAGATGGTAGCTGCGACATAGGTATAGGCTCTGGTCACGATCTCTTGAAATCCCTCGGCCATACTTATATTGAGAACTTTGCACGTATTACAACAATGAATTTCCGAGCAACTTCAACTGCTAGTTGCCAATAGAGACTTGGATTGCCCGGCCAACTGGGTAAACTACTTACTACATATAGTCATCGGCTTGCTTAGTGTTGGCAAATCCATTTTTCATGCCAAGGCTACAAAACCCAAACACATTTTGCAACCGGTTCGGTTCACGGTTTGAACCAGTGTCTCAACTTTATGTTCGTTTCGTGAACCTGGCTTTTTGGCATCCTTGAACCCAGGTTCTGGTGATCTTTAACTTTCTAGTAGTATTCTGGGAAAATAATACTATTCTTATTTTAATTAATCGAAAACGATTATGAAAAGGATTATATAGGCATTACAGAATGGCAAAAGAAGATGCGAAAAGAGCGCTCAATAAAAATGAAATGAATAATAGTTGATAGTCAAGGTTAATTAAAATTCTATTAAAATGCAATTACATTTTAAACTTAAATTTTTTTAGAAAGTCTATAATGGTTTCGTGCAAAAGTATGTAACAGGCATAAGGAAGCATTTCCGACCAAATAAATTATATATTCTTGATCAGTATCATCAGCCGAGTCGTTTTAGCCATGTCCGTCTGTCTGTTTGAACACGCAGATATTAGAGACTTCAAGAGCTAGAACTTCATATTTGGAATATAGGTTATTGTAGTCCCGGGACAGATCAAGTTTGTTTCATGATATTGATAGCTCTTCCTGTTTCAAAGTTATCGATCAATTTCGATTTCAGACCAGTGTTTTTTGGCCATAACTTGAAAGTTATAAGAGCTACAGGCACCCAATTTATATATATAGTCTCAAATAGCAAACACATCTAACAAATATTTCACGCATAGCTTTTCAAGGTATGAACTTGTAATTTGGTTTGATCGCCCAATATATAGCCAATTTTATGTCCTGAATGTTTCACAAAGATCGGACACTAACCACAAAACTTATTTAAGAATTAACTTTTCATAGTGTGGGGCCCTGCGAAGAAGTTAGCCTGCTTAAACTGCTTGCACTGCTTGCAGTATGTGTGTGTTTCTTTGGATGCAAATTGTTAGTTTAGTATGAATGGATGTAAGAACTGGGTTCTGGGCATCTCCAACTAGAGCTCTCTCACTGCCTTTCGACTGAAGTCAGAGGTGGCCGACGCTTATCGCTTTCAGCTTCAGCACACAAATATATACATATATATATATATATATATATATATATATATACACTATATATACACTCTACACATGGCCATCTATAGCATGTGAATGAAGTTGGAAATCGCAATGCGAAGTAAAGGTTATCAAATCGCTAAGGCCGATGCCGAATCGCTTCACACATCAAATGTTAAGGCCAATGAAATTCACCACACTTACTCTGTTAACGGTATTGCAAAGCCACCACAAACTGCCACAGTTTGAGTGCCACTGTGCACCAGCAAGCTTTTAGCCAAGTCAATAACAGTACGTTAGCGTGTTTTTGCCCATTGCAGCTTTCTGCCCAAGTTTCAAAGTCCACAATATATGCTATTTATTATCTTAAACATACGTCCAGAGGTTCTGAGCTGCATATTATTCTTTTATTGTCGAACAGAACTCTCAAAAAGTACAATATAAACTAAATACATTTGCAAGTAAAGTTACGAGACTATTCATGTCAGGATTGATAGAGAGCTCAAAATATGATCAAAACTGCAACGAACTCGAAAATCGGTTCAGTTTTGACAAAGTTTTGGGACTTTTCAATCTTCGAAGGGCATTTCTGGAAACTTACATTGTCTCATAGAAAATCGAAAATTCGATAAACCCTTAAATTGAAATGCAGATATACTATAGAGTCCTATTGTATCTCAGATCTGTATGCTATCAGAGAGTATACATACCAAAATGTTGTGCCTCTAGATCTTATAACTTTCAAGTCTTGACCAAAAAACCAACTTCTGCTATCGAAATTTATCGATAACTTTTGAGCGAGGACGAAAATGAAATAAACTTGATCTGGCAAATGACTACGAAGACTTGAAAGCCAAATATGTGATCTCTAGCTCTTATAGTCTCTGAGATCCATGTGTTGATATGGACAGACAAACAGACAGACCGACGGACAGACATGGCTAGATATATATCCTGGCACAACGTCCCTATACTCTTTTTACCCCATGTATAAACATAGATAGATAGATGATAATATACTTTATTGCCAGAGTAATAATATCTCAGAAGAGTCTTGTTTGCTGCACGATGGAGATTCCGAATTGCAGTCTACATTAGCGAGAGACTCTAGTGTATTGGCATTATAATTTGAGCTGGATCATTGTGAGACTAGTCCAGAAGCTCCTGATCCCGCAAGCGTTGCAACTCATCGATGCGGTAAGTCAGCATCCTGAAGAGATGCCAAAGATTGAAGCAGAGGCATGTGAAAGTCACGGCCAGAATGACGACATAGCAATGCATCCCGATGACATCGAAGCAGTTCAGCGAAAACAAGTAGATGTATTTCCGGATGCAGTCCAGCAGAGGGATACGCACACAGCTGAATAGATAGACGCAGAGGAAGATTTCTGGGTACCACTCATCAAAGTTGTTCCACATCCTGTAGATGGTAGCTGCGACATAGGTATAGGCTCTGGTCACGATCTCTTGAAATCCCTCGGCCATACTTATATTGAGAACTTTGCACGTATTACAACAATGAATTTCCGAGCAACTTCAACTGCTAGTTGCCAATAGAGACTTGGATTGCCCGGCCAACTGGGTAAACTACTTACTACATATAGTCATCGGCTTGCTTAGTGTTGGCAAATCCATTTTTCATGCCAAGGCTACAAAACCCAAACACATTTTGCAACCGGTTCGGTTCACGGTTTGAACCAGTGTCTCAACTTTATGTTCGTTTCGTGAACCTGGCTTTTTGGCATCCTTGAACCCAGGTTCTGGTGATCTTTAACTTTCTAGTAGTATTCTGGGAAAATAATACGATTCTTATTTTAATTAATCGAAAACGATTATGAAAAGGATTATATAGGCATTACAGAATGGCAAAAGAAGATGCGAAAAGAGTGCTCAATAAAAATGAAATGAATTATAGTTGATAGTCAAGGTTAATTAAAATTCTATTAAAATGCAATTACATTTTAAACTTAAATTTTTTTAGAAAGTGCATAATGGTTTCGTGCAAAAGTATGTAACAGGCATAAGGAAGCATTTCCGACCAAATAAATTATATATTCTTGATCAGTATCAATAGCCTAGTCGTTTTAGCCATGTCCGTCTGTCTGTCTGTCCGTCTGTCCGTCCGTCCGTCCGTCTGTCTGTATGAACACGCAGATATTAGAGACTTCATGAGCTAGAACTTCATATTTGGAATATAAGTTATTGTAGTCCCGGGACAGATCAAGTTTGTTTCATTTTATCGATAGCTCGTCCCGTTTCAAAGTTATCGATCAATTTCGATTTCAGACCAGTGTTTTTTGGCCATAACTTGAAAGTTATAAGAGCTACAGGCACCAAATTTGTATATATAGTCTCAAATAGCAAACACATCTAACAAATATTTCACGCATAGCTTTTCAAGGTATGAACTTGTGAACTTTGGTTTGATCGCCCAATATATAGCCAATTTTATGTCCTGAATGTTTCACAAAGATCGGACACTAACCACAAAACTTATTTAAGAATTAACTTTTCATAGTGTGGGGCCCTGCGAAGAAGTTAGCCTGCTTAAACTGCTTGCACTGCTTGCAGTATGTGTGTGTTTCTTTGGATGCAAATTGTTAGTTTAGTATGAATGGATGTAAGAACTGGGTTCTGGGCATCTCCAACTAGAGCTCTCTCACTGCCTTTCGACTGAAGTCAGAGGTGGCCGACGCTTATCGCTTTCAGCTTCAGCACACAAATATATACATATATATATATATATACACTATATATACACTCTACACATGGCCATCTATAGCATGTGAATGAAGTTGGAAATCGCAATGCGAATTAAAGGTTATCAAATCGCTAAGGCCGATGCCGAATCGCTTCACACATCAAATGTTAAGGCCAATGAAATTCACCACACTTACTCTGTTAACGGTATTGCAAAGCCACCACAAACTGTCACAGTTTGAGTGCCACTGTGCACCAGCAAGCTTTTAGCCAAGTCAATAACAGTACGTTAGCGTGTTTTTGCCCATTGCAGCTTTCTGCCCAAGTTTCAAAGTCCACAATATATGCTATTTATTATCTTAAACATACGTCCAGAGGTTCTGAGCTGTATATTATTCTTTTATTGTCGAACAGAACTCTCAAAAAGTACAATATAAACTAAATACATTTGCAAATAAAGTTACGAGACTATTCATGTCAGGATTGATAGAGAGCTCAAAATATGATCAAAACTGCCGCGAATTCGAAAATCGGTTCAGTTTTGACAAAGTTTTGGGACTTTTCAATCTTCGAAGGGTATTTCTGGAAACTTACATTGTCTAGTTTCTCATAGAAAATCGAAGATTCGATAAACCCTTAAATTGAAATGCAGATATACTATAGAGTCCTATTGTATCTCAGATCTTAATGCTATCAGAGAGTATACATACCAAAATGTTGTGCCTCTAGATCTTATAACTTTCAAGTCTTGACCAAAAAACCAACTTCTGATATCGAAATTTATCGATAACTTTTGAGCGAGGACGAAAATGAAATAAACTTGATCTGGCAAATGACTACGAAGACTTGAAAGCCAAATATGTGATCTCTAGCTCTTATAGTCTCTGAGATCCATGTGTTGATATGGACAGACAAACAGACAGACCGACGGACAGACATGGCTAGATATATATCCTGGCACAACGTCCCTATACTCTTTTTACCCCATGTATAAACATAGATAGATAGATGATAATATACTTTATTGCCAGAGTAATAATATCTCAGAAGAGTCTTGTTTGCTGCACGATGGAGATTCCGAATTGCAGTCTACATTAGCGAGAGACTCTAGTGTATTGGCATTATAATTTGAGCTGGATCATTGTGAGACTAGTCCAGAAGCTCCTGATCCCGCAAGCGTTGCAACTCATCGATGCGGTAAGTCAGCATCCTGAAGAGATGCCAAAGATCGAAGCAGAGGGATGTGAAAGTCACGGCCAGAATGACGACATAGCAATGCATCCCGATGACATCGAAGCAGTTCAGCGAAAACAAGTAGATGTATTTCCGGATGCAGTCCAGCAGAGGGATACGCACACAGCTGAATAGATAGACGCAGAGGAAGATTTCTGGGTACCACTCATCAAAGTTGTTCCACATCCTGTAGATGGTAGCTGCGACATAGGTATAGGCTCTGGTCACGATCTCTTGAAATCCCTCGGCCATACTTATATTGAGAACTTTGCACGTATTACAACAATGAATTTCCGAGCAACTTCAACTGCTAGTTGCCAATAGAGACTTGGATTGCCCGGCCAACTGGGTAAACTACTTACTACATATAGTCATCGGCTTGCTTAGTGTTGGCAAATCCATTTTTCATGCCAAGGCTACAAAACCCAAACACATTTTGCAACCGGTTCGGTTCACGGTTTGAACCAGTGTCTCAACTTTATGTTCGTTTCGTGAAACTGGGTTTTTGCTATCCTTGAACCCAGGTTCTGGTGAACTTTAACTTTCTAGTAGTATTCTGGGAAAATAATACGATTCTTATTTTAATTAATCGAAAACGATTATGAAAAGGATTATATAGGCATTACAGAATGGCAAAAGAAGATGCGAAAAGAGTGCTCAATAAAAATGAAATGAATAATAGTTGATAGTCAAGGTTAATTAAAATTCTATTAAAATGCAATTACATTTTAAACTTAAATTTTTTTAGAAAGTCTATAATGGTTTCGTGCAAAAGTATGTAACAAGCATTTCCGACCAAATAAATTATATATTCTTGATCAGTATCAACAGCCGAGTCGTTTTAGCCATGTCCGTCTGTCTGTTTGAACATGCAGATTTCAGAGACTTCAAGAGCTAGAGCTTCATATTTGGAATATAACGTATTGTAGTCCCGGGACAGATCGAGTTTGTTTCATTTTATCGATAACTCGTTCCGTTTCACAGTTATCGATCAATTTCAATTTCAAACCAGTGTTTTTTGGCCATAACTTGAAAGTTATAAGAGCTACAGGCACCCAATTTGTATATATAGTCTCAAATAGCAAACACATCTAACAAATATTTCACGCATAGCTTTTCAAGGTATGAACTTGTTATTTGGTTTGATCGCCCAATATATAGCCACTTTTATGTCCTGAATGTTTCACAAAGATCGGACACTAACCACAAAACTTATTTAAGATTTAACTTATCATAGTGTGGGGCCCTGCGAAGAAGTTAGCCTGCTTAAACTGCTTGCACTGCTTGCAGTATGTGTGTGTTTCTTTGGATGCAAATTGTTAGTTTAGTATGAATGGATGTAAGAACTGGGCTCTGGGCATCTCGTAGCCGGGCAATTCCAACTAGAGCTTTCTTACTTTTTTGTATATTATTGTTATTGATAAGAATCAGACCACATTTCAAATTCATAAAAATATTGATTTTTTGATTCACAAATACAATTACACTTCGCAGACTTCCAACAACAATTTGAGACTCCTTGCAATATATTGAATGCATTTTGTATATTCTTATATCACAAATTCCAGTGATATTGTATTGAAGTATCAGTAAATCAGCCAAGTAAATTTTAAATCGAATCCACACATATTCACACATTCAAATTCAGTTGAAGTTCGCCATCCTTTGAGTAGCATTCATTCTGTGAATGACTTACAAGGACATTGCGTAAACATTCAAAGGATAAATGTGAAGGGGACAATAATGTATGCACCTAATACTTGTGGGCGTAGCAGGTGGAGCAGCAGCCAATTGAATAGAATCATTAAGTCTTTGCCGAGAACAATCGTTATATAAGCAGTGTGTGAGTGTATTCATAACAATACCTGCTAAGTGCTCCGCTCCTTTGGATTATATACTATGTGCATAATCCTCTGTATTATACTTAGAAAATGTGCTCGCAATAAATTGTATTGCTGAGTTAGAATGAATAAATTTGCAGTTACTAAGATTTCTATGCACTCAAAAAAAAAAACATGCATCAATGTCAATTTGCGCAAAATATATATATATATATTTGACCAGTATATGGAGAAATACTTATATACTATTTAGATTTATGTCAAGACAGACCAACAGTTTTTATACCCTGAACCCATTAAAAATGGGTAAAAAGGGTATAATGAAGTTGTGCAAAAGTATGTAACAGGCATAAGGAAGCATCTCCGACCATATAAAGTATATATATTATTGATCAGTATCAACAGCCGAGTCGATCTAGCCATGTCCGTCTGTCTGTCCGTCTGTCCGTCTGTCCGTCTGTCCGTCTGACCGTCTGTCCGTCTGTCCGTCTGTCCGTCTGTCCGTCTGTCTGTCTGTATGAACACACAGATATCAGAGACTACAAGAGCTAGAGACTTCATATTTGGAACATAAGTTCTCCTAATCCCGGGACAGATCAAGTTTATTAAAATTTATCGATAGCTCGTCCCGTTCAAAAGTTATCGATAAATTTCGATTTCAGACCAGCGTTTTTTGGATATAACTTACAAGTTATAAGAGCTAGAGGCCCCTAATTTGACATGTATAATCTCGAATAGCATACACATGAACCAATTTTTCACTTTTTGGATACCACCCCCCAAACCCCCCAAAAGTTAAAAAAACGCATTTTTGAAGGTACGACCTTGCAATTTGGTTTGGTCACACATATTATCGACAATTGTTTGCCCCAAAAATTTCAATAAGATCGGACGATAAACACAGAAGTTATTTAAGATTTAACTTTCCATTATGTGGGGCTCAGCGAAAATCAAGCTAACTGCTTAGACCGCTTGCACTGCTTGTACTGCTTGTACTGCAGCATGTGTGTGTTTAGATTAATATGAATGATTGTAAGGACTGGGTTCAGGGTATCTCGTAGTCGGGCACTCCCGACTAGAGCACTCTTACTTGTTTATATATCCGATTATACTTACCACCTGTTCTTAAGTTGATGTTCAATGTAAAACTATTCTTTTTTTCAATTGATATCAATATTTTTTAAACATTATATCAAATAGTATTAACTAGTACTACAATTGCACAACATCAATATCAAATTAATAGGAATTAGTGCCAAATTGTTCGAATAAATTTTATAAGAATTAAATATTTAATTATCAATTAATCAATCAATCAAAATATTCATTTGATGCTGCCAATATCAGAATATCGAAATTGCAACGCAAAAGTGTCACATTGATCGATATGATGACCTTTTTTCTTTGAGTGTACACTTTACTTATCTACGCAAGCAGCTTTCAGTGGAATCATTCACAAAATGCACAGTTTGTTTTAACGAATACTAAGAACATCTCTTGTAAGCATACTAATAAGTATTCATCTGCATGTGATTTGATATGAGAGTGCTTTGGAATTGCTTTTGTTTTATTCAACTGATTATTAGTTTGAAATTAAAAGCATTAAATATGTAACATTCACTATGTGCTTATGAGTATACGCACATTACAGTTTGAGAGTCAATGCACTCACTTCAAAGTTTTGGTTTTTTTTTCGGTTTGTTTGGCCAAGTTGCATTATGCATCATCATTAAAACTCAATTGGAAAGTGTTGTTCATACTTAATAAATCACAAAAAAACACAACGTAATGAATATTCATTATGTAACACTCAGCATAATCGCTTCGAGTGAGTGCACTCATATTTACTATTCACTCCCCCCCTTTTTATACTCTGATAACGAATATATTCGTAGTATAAGCGCAAGGCTCTTTGAGGCTTGAAACCTGGACTAATTTACTTATAGCTGTGTGCTTCCGATCAAGTTTGTTACAATTTTGTGCAGCGCTGCCAAATCGATAACATGTCGATACACCGCAAATCGCAAATCGATAAACCGTGAATATTTCGCACAATTTTGTGGCTAGAGTCATATATTGTGGGTCACATACCCGAAAAAAATTGGATTCTAGTTATCCCGGCCACGCCTTCTATAACGCCCAGCAGCCAACGCTGCATAATTAATTGTTAATTGCTATATCTTCCACAGTTTTGGAGCTAAAGTCATAATATTTGGATTAAATATTACTGGCAGCCTCTCTCACAAATCACAGGCGAAATTGCCCAAGCCACACCCACAACCGCTTCCGTAATCACGAAAATCGATTTATCGATATCGAAAGCACAAATCGATAACAGCTGTAGATTATCCACAATTTTACAGCTAGAGTTACCAAACTTGGCATTTCAACTGCTGCTGATCTCGCCCAATGATTTCGACCAGAATTTTCCGGCCACGCCCACTAAGACGCCCCCCCAGCCCCCACGAATCGCATAAGCGCATATCTGCTATGGCTTTAGAGGTGGAGTCACCAAGCTACCTCAAGCCACGCCCCTCGCTCAGACACCCGCTGTTCTTACAATGGCAACAGAGTATGACGCAGTCGGCTACGTTCGATTGCAGCGTTCTTACTTGTTTACCCTATTGCATTTCTATTCACACTGCTCTTCACTTGCAACACCTCGTTAGCGTTGGCTGGCAGGGGCGGGGGAGGGGCAGGGGGCAGGGGGAGGAGGAGGAGGAGTGGGTGGTGGTGGTGCTGATTACAGCATCCCTGCCGCAAGCTCTAATTGCAAGTAGCTTGCGGCAACTTGTTGTGCCACATAAAAGTTTGTTTCCATGCTCGTTGTTAGTGTGCCATTTTCGTAATTCCCAACTAATTGTCACTCTAAATAATTCACAGCCAGATGAAGTTGCCCACATTTATTTTGGGCAGCAGCTGAGCTCAATTAAATAGTTTCCAACCTTGCTGCTGTTGTTGTTGTTGTTGTTGTTGCTGTTGTTATTGGTGTCATTGTTTTGAGTTGCATGTCAAAGTGTGTTGCATACTTATGGGAGCTTCAAACTGCCTGCCCCATCTGCTTGCCCCAAATTCGAATGGGTCACAGTGGCATTTGCATTAGTGAGCAGAGCTCAAAACTGACCCAATTGACCGCACACTGGTGCAAGGCAATACCAAACCAAGTTGAAATATTTATGTTTATTTTATTTTAGTTATTTATTGATTTTGATAAGCTTTTTTACTTATTTATTTATTGCACAGCTGAAACAGAAAATGTAATGTTAATTATTAAACAATTACAAAGCTTACAAATTCTTTTCACTACTTCCAAATGATAACATTTACATATTTAAAGTTCACTTTCTTTAGCCAGTATATGTTTTATTTATATATATTTAAACTTTTCTGCAATTCGGTTCTTCATTTCATGTTGGATTTTATTGACTCCTTAAAGTATGCTATTTAAACTTAAAATATTTGCTTGCCAGGCTTAGTCGCAAAATATGATGTTATTTTATTTTATTTTTTTTGTTTTATTTAAAAATTTGTATTGTTTATTTAAAAATGTTTTCTGCTACCTTTAGTGACAACTTAATCTAGTTATACATAATGTTATTTATTAAGAGTGCATATGAAACTATTTTGAAGTTTAATATGTATGTTTTTTAATACATATAAAAATGAATGAATGAAAAAACTGAATAATTCCATTTTTTTATTTATTGTTACCATTATTTTTTGTCTTTAATTAAAATATTTAAAACGTAACTGTTTTATAATTAAAATTTAATTTTCTATGTCGACTGTCACTAGTCAGAAATAAGGAAATAACAATTTTAAAATATATATACATATATTGAAATGCACTCAAATTGAAATAAATACAAGTGGGGAAGGAATATTTTCGGTGTACCGAAGATTTTATACACTTTTCGAAACATTATTTTTTATTGTTGTTCCTAGAATTGGTATCATATGAATTTTTTTTTTAAATATTTAATTCAAGTTATATTTATGAATCAAATAATTAGAAAAAAAATATAACTCAATTGATTTGCAATTTTAAACATTGATGAGTTATAATGATGTTGAAGTGTACAAGTGTAGATGGAAGGCGATAGCTTTGAAAAGATCGGATATATGGCCAATACCGACTTTCAGTTGTACGGCAGCTATAAGATATAGAGCTCCGATCTGGCAAATTCCGACAAATGTGCTGTCGTTTCGAATAATAAGTCTCTGTGCAAAGTTTCATCGCGATAGCTCAAAAACTGAGGGACTAGTTTGCATACATACAGACAGACAGAGAGACAGACAGACAGATAGACAGACGAACATGGCCATATCAATTTGCCTTCTCATTCTAAGCATACTGGAGGTAATTTTTGGGGTTCTCCGACGCTTCCTTCTTCCAAAAGAGTATAAAAAGTGTATCACGAACAAAACCGACAGACCACTGTGAATTATTATAGAGCGTGTTCTAGATCATATTAAGTATGGTGACAGACCTTTTCAAATGTCCTTGTCGCTGTTCTAATTGTTATCCTTGCATCGAATGCATTTCACCATTTTCGAAAGCGACGCGTCGCAAATGCAGTTTTGCCTATTCGATGTACTCGATTAAATATTAATTAGCTTTGTGTCACTGTGCCGTGGCCCAAAGCACAGCAGGTGGGCGGCGTTGGGTGCGGGTGGGGATGGGCGTGGGTTGTGGGTGTGGGTTGTGGGTGTTGGCAAGGCCGTGTAAATCTTTTGACACACTTTCCGCGCTCTATGAGTGTGTGTGTCTGTCTGTCTGGCTGACTGTGTGTGTGTGTGTGTGTGTGTGTGTGTTTGTGAGTGACCCAAGGCTTTTGCATGCATAAGACACAATGGCTGAAACGAACCCTTGACAAGTTTCTGTGGGGTCGGAGTTAGGGGTGCGGATAGGGATAGGGATAGGGCTAGGGGGTTGGGGTTTTCAAAAATTGCATTGTCAAGTCGGTCGATTAAACGATTTGAATCGCATTTTCATTTCGTTAACAACTTGACGAGTGACTTTCTAAATTGTTGTGCAATTACAAATTGAATTGAATGCGAAATGTTTTCGAGCACAATTTCAATTTAAACGCGGCTCACTTTGAACTTTGCTCCTTTGTCGGCCGTGGCAACCATTTAGCTGACTGTCGTCCCACTGCTCTCTGCTTTGAGCCAACTGCTTTCAGCTTAATTAAGGCCAGGAATGGTAGCTGGCCACATTCAGCAGCCTGTTCACATTCGAGGCACACTTGTGACACCATCCAGCTATGGCCATTCAATTCAATTGCTCTTCCTCTTGCCCAGCAGGAATCGTTGCCAGTTGGCCCCAAAAAAGGTCGCCAGCAACAATCACAATTGCTAAATATGAACAGCAACAAACAAATGGCCATTAATTTAATTACAATTTACAACAACAAGAACTTTTGCCTTTTGGATTATATGCGCTGCATTTGAATGGCAAATTTGTAGGTATATTAAGGCTTATGCGATTCACCCACTTTAATGCTCAACATAGGTCATCGTTAAGTATGTCTAGCGGGGAAGGTCATTGATGAGCGAAAATAGCCGAATTCGTCTGTTTTTTATAGGAAAGAGATAAAAGCATTTACTTCCACTTTATTATGCGGTGAAGCTAAGCCGATTTATACCCTGTTCCCATTACAAATGCGAGAAGTTTAAGTTGATCAAATGTCTGTCTGTGTGAACACTCAAAGCTAGAAGACTAAAAAGGCTAGATTCGTTAAATTTAGCCGCTTAGTTCTCGTATTCCATGGACAGCTAAAGTTTGTTTCATTTGATCGATAGTTCGATATCGATAGATTTCGATTTCAGACTATCTTCTTTGGCCATAACTTAAAAGTTATAAGAGCTATATGCACCATATTTAGTGTGAATAACTCCGAATAGCGTTCGGATTCATTCATTCATTTCATCGATACCGTGCACCCATCTCCCCAAATGTGCAAAACACACAAGGTATGACCTTGCAATATGGTTTGATCACATATTCTATAGCAAATTTTGTGTCCTACAAATTTCAACAAGATTCGACAATAAACACAGAAGATGCTTAAGATTTACCTTTTAGTGAAGAGGCAAGCTAGCTGCTTGCACTGCTTGCAGCATGTATGTGTGTGTGAGTTTGTATGTGTTTACACTGATAGCTCAGTATGAATGAATGTAAGGACTGGGTTCAGGGTATCTCCTAGTCGGGCACTCCTGACTAAAGCACTCTTACTGTTTTGAAATTAAGTTGTGATGAAAAAATAAATGAAATTAAATAATAATAAAGTTGTTTGGCTTACTTACGCAGATATTCAGATTTGCATAGTGTGGGGAAGAAGAAGCAAATGCGCAGCAGTAGATAAAGAGTGCACTGCTTTAATGGACTGCTTGCACTGCTTGCACGGTGTTCGTGTCTTTTTGTATTTGTGCAACTATGAATAAATTTAAGAATTGGTAACAGTATATCTCACGACTAGATCACTCTTAGATACTCTGACTTGATCATGATTAATACGTCACTTATGTAAATGTGGAAACAATTTAATTTGTTAAAAATTCTCTTATTCTTCTACCAATCAAATATCTGCAATATTTGTCTGTTCTTGCTATTATTCCAAATAATATCAAACACGTTTTGAGTATCTTTTATCTTTATTGGATGCACTTGTACTCCGATTATTGTGAATGCCTACAATTAAAGTTTGGCGTGAATTTTCAGCTAGTGAAAGACTCAAAAGCATGGAACTATAAAATATTTCCAGAAATAGATTTATGAGACAGCTATAAATATACATTGTACATGGATGAGTTGAATATTTATGGCCTTTAAGCATTTGGTCTTTGGCAGATGAGAAAAAAAAAGTTAACAACTAAATGCCAAATGGCGGATAATTCATCAAAGCGCCAAGTTCAATATGCACAAACATATATACATGTATATATATATATATATATAGAAGAATCTGTTGCTAAAACAACACCTAAAGCCGTAACAGCAACAACAACAACAACAACAAGGAAGCCGCTAACAAAAACAAATGCCCAATTTTACTCAACTCGGAATACATTTTGTTTATGTTTATTTGCTGCAAAGTAATTAAAAGCCAATCGCTAGGTAAATACATGAGGGGGGGAGTATGATGTGCGGGGGGAGGAGGGAGGTGTGCAGGTGCCTTTTAACGGCTCAGATTCACTCACTCTCTCTCTCTCTCTCTCTCTCTCTCTCTCTCTCTATGTCTGTGTGTGTGGGTTGTGAGTTGGGCTCTTTTGAACTTGTCACCCGGCGGCCTTTTTGGCGCTTTTCACTTTTCACATTTTCACTTTTCACCCTTCGACTTCAAACACACACACACACACACACACACTTTTTTTGGCGCCTGCCTAATAAATGCAAGTGTAAACAAAGTTCAAGCAGTAATAATAACATTTGTCTTGCTCTCTTCCTCTTCCTCTTTGCTGCGCTTCTTCTTCCCATTTGGATCTTTTTTTCTTCTTCAATCTAAACAAAATTTGTTGCTGGCAAGTCGTAAAACAAAAACAACAAAAAAAACTGTGTGCACAAAAAATTATTATTATTGAAAAGCTGAAATGCCGAAAATTTGAGGCCATATTGTTGCTAAAGAATCGAATGCTATAATTATCTGCAACGAAGTCGAAATACTCTTCAAAACAAAAAATTTTCAAATGGCAAAAGAATTGGGCTCCATTGTCCTTAAGAATGAGAATCAAAAAGATTCTTAAATATACAAGTCTAAAGGTTTTCTACAAAACAATTAACTTACCTAAAGCATACTAATATTTATATAAATAATAATAATAAAAAGGGTTGTGTATTGTTAATAGAAAACAGCTTAATTTCAGACATTCAGAATATTTATATTCTTGTTGTGACTATTCCATTAATTTATAAGAAAATCTGTTAAGTCCTAAGCAATACGAAAAAACATATATAAATGAAATAATCAAAATAAACAAAATAACCAAAAAAAAATAAATAAATATATATTAATTAATATAAATTAAATAGAAAAAGTAACAAAATAAATTAAATAAAAACAATAAAGAAAATAAATAAAATATATTAAATAATATAAGGAGAATAAACAAAATAAATAAATTGAATGTAATAAATAAAATAAAAACAAAAATACATAATACATAAAATTAATAAAATATATAAAATAAATAAAAAAATTAAATGAATAAAATAAAGACATTGAATGCAAATAAAAAAGAAAACTATCAATATAATAAATAAAACCATTGAAGTAAATAAAACAATTATAATGCATAACATGAGTACAATGAAGTTTATAAAAACAATTAATAAAATTAATATAATATACTATAATAATATTTATAATAATTACAATAAATAAAAAAAAATTATACTATATTTTTATATATTATATAAAAACAAAAATAAATAAAATAAATAAAAAATAATATTTTCTTCGAAAATAGTACAAATATTTCAAATAAAATAAATAAAATGATTAAAATAAATAAAATAAAATTTATAAACTACATAAATATAATAAATAAAACAATTTGAATATAGAGAAGAGTACATTAAATAAAACAAAAACAAATATAATAAATAAAATATTTAAAATATTTTTAATAAAAATAAATAAATTAAAAAAAGTAAAATACATGAAATTAATTAAATAATGCAAAAAAAAAATATACAAATTAAATAAAACAAATAGATATTTAACATAAAATAGTGAAAGAAATAACATAAAATATGAGAATACGCATGAATTTATGAAATTTGAATGCTGAATTATTTTATAAATTAGAACGGTTTTATTTCTTATAAATATGGCTAAAATTGTGTTGTGTGTACAGCTATCTTTAATGAAAGAGTTAGTTAGGATAAATATATAAATATATATGTATATATATACATATGCTATTAACCAACTAAAAGGTGCATAATCTCTTTTGCATAAGCCTAATCCTATTATATATATGCAAATGACTATGACTATATATTTGATCCACTTTGAGCAAGACAAACTGCTTATTTAATCTGGCTACTGAAGTGCTGCTGGTATAAAGAGGCAAATTGAGAGCCCTCAAATGCAATACACTCTTTATTGGCAATCGTATTACCTGTTACCGAGATTTGATTTCACAACTCTATTGTGTGCTGTTCTTATCGCATTCCTTGGCACTTTCGCACTTGAAATTCAATGGAAATTCGTGCTCAGATTCTGGACGGGGAAATGGCCGAATTCCAATGTCGGCTGTCCAGTTGTCCAGTTGTCCTGTCGACCAGTTGGGTAATAGAGTCGCAGCTGCTTTCAGCATTCAGCTAGCAGCGAGTCCTTCGTCCTTCGTCCTTGCCAGCCACCAGTCATCGTTGTTCCGCAGCACTTACTCAATTTAACGGTTCATTTGCGCAACTTAGTTGCCATTTCGTCTTATTCTTCTTCTGCATCGTTTTTAGTGCAGCCGGGACAAATGCGAAGCAAATAGATGCGGCATCAGGATGCCAAAGTCCTTCCAGGAAGTGGCAGCGCAGGAGCAGCAGTTGGGTGCAATGGAACAAAGCTGCCTCGCAAGACGGAAGTTAGCAGATGCAAATGCAATTTGCAGCCAACGAGCATTTAAATTATGTGCCAGAGACGCAGGACGCAAACACGCAGGACGAAGGACGAAGCAATTGAAAGCAGTGCGTGCCGAAAGTGGACAAATGAGCGGCCAGCTTATGCAGCGGGGTAGAAGAACAGGAAGTAGAAGACGAGCACGAAGAAGAAGAAGAAGAGGCAGAAGAAGAAGAGGTAGTGAAAGTGCGCACTTTAAATTAAAAAATAATACTAAACCAAGTGCAAACAAATACAAAGTGCTTACCTATAAATATGGCAATCGAAAGAAAACGCACAGATATCCTTTACTTTAATGTTTCTGTTTTAATAATGTTGATCAGAATTATATTTCTCATATTTCACTTTTCTTTTGTGCTTCTTTCTTTATTTTACTGCTTTGGCTTAGAAATATCTCACTTTCTCTCTCTCTCTCTCTCTCTCTCTCGCTTTTTAGCTCTTACTTTTATATATTTTTTTAAAATTATGTTTTTATCTTTCCGAAATTAACTAATAGTTTTTATTGTTTATTTGGCTTTATTCCGGGTTTTTCAAAATACTTTCAAACAATTTTGGATCAATTTTGATTTATTAATAACCCAAGAACTTAACGTAATTTTAATATATATTTTTAATTAAAATATTTAAAACATTATTTATGCTTTGAAAAAAAAAAAATTTTCAATGTCAACAACAAATAAATAAATTAATAAAACATTCATTTAAAAGTAAAGCAAAAAATAAACAACAAAAAAATTGTTTTGTTCCATACTCAAATTTGTGTTTATAATTTTCAATGTTCATTATACTCTTTTCGAAGAAAATAGTATATTAAGTTTGTCCTGAAGTTTGTAACGCATAGAAGGAAGCGTCGGAGACCCCCAAAAGTTACTGCCAATATGCTTAGAATGACAATACAAATTGATCTAGCCATGTCCGTCTGTCTGTCTGTCTGTCTGTCTGTCTGTCTGTCTGTCTGTCTGTCTGTCTGTCTGTCTGTCTGTCTGTATGTATGCAAACTAGTCCCTCAGTTTTTGAGCTATCGCGATGCAACTTTGCACAGACACTTATTATTTAAAGGGACAGCACATTGGTCGGAGCCGGCCGGATCGGACCACTATATCTTATAGCTGCCATACAACTCGAAGTCGGTTTTGGCCATATATCCCATGTTTTTTAATCTATTGCGATGAAACTTTGCGATGATATTTATTATTCAAAGAGACATCACATTGGTTTGGAGCCGGCTGGATCGGATCACTATATCTTATAGCTGCCATACAACTCGAAGTCGGTTTTGGCCATATATCCCATGTTTTTAAAGCTATCGCGATACAAGTTTGCACAGATACTTATTATTCAAAGAGACATCACATTGGTTGGAGCCGGCCGGATCGGATCACTATATCTTATAGCTGCTATACAGCTGGCAATGAATTAAATATTCTTAGAACAAAAAAAAAATGTTACGCGACAAAACGATTTTGTACAGCTTATGAAATTTCAGTGGTGCAGTTGGCAGAGTGAAAATTGCCTATAGGTTCGAAAAGAGTATAAAATCTTCGGCACGCCGAAGATAATCCTTCCCCACTTGTTTTATATAAATATATATTAATATATAAATACAATATGAATCAAGTAGCTTTAACATTATTATAATTATTTTGTTTGTTTTCATCTCCATTAAATTTGCCAACAATCTTTATTTTTATTGATATAACATTCTAATTTTATTATTGACTTGAAAATAATTTGATATTTCTAATTGGCAATGTTTTACTGAATTTTTCTTTGTAAATACATCCAGTGTCAAAATTCTGTTTTAAATTTTTTTTTAATTTTTTTTTTAATTGCATTAGTTATTAACAACGCATTACTTGTAAAAAAAAAATAGAATATAATTAGATTATATGCTGTAATATTGCTTTATAAATGAAGAGTCCATAGATGCCAAATGTGTTCAAAATTACAAACGATTTTTAAATTGTGTGATATAAAAAACAACAATAAGAAAGTATTTTGGGAGTATGTAGATAAATTGATAGCCAATAAGCTTAATTGATCTATGTGAAATGAATGACAGAGCTTAATAGGCAAACGCAATTCCATAGCTCTGCACACCCCAGCTAAGTCACCTGTATAGGATATATACATATACACATATATATATACATATATGTATGATTTGTCACAATCTGTGTGTGAATAGTGCAACTGGCCAGTTGATAGCGACAGCTTCTCAGTGACAACCGATTCTTGGAATCGAAGCAAACGTTGCAATTAGCGATGATCGCGTGATATTCATCGGTAATAAGCTTATATGGCCATAGCTGTTGAATTTATTATACGATTGCCCTGAAATTTTATCAGTACACTAAATTGAGTTCTGTTTATGCATTCATTTGTTTAAAGAGAAAAAATTGCAGTTGTATATGACTTTGTGTTTGCTAACTCCGCTCAACGTGAAATGGAAAAATATATATATATATATATATAATATATAGTATTCAAGAAACTTCTGGAACTAACAGAGAACAAAATCACTAAAAGATCAAGGAATATATTTTTGAGTGAAAAACAAAACACATTGGCTAAAGTCTTCAAGCAAGAATATAGGCTTAAAAGAAAAATGTCATATATGTATGTGCTAACTTAACAGCGATATTTGTAGATTTTAATAATAGTTTAACAACATTAGAGAGCAATTCGCCACTATTTGTATTAGAGATTGTCGATCTGCAGTTTCTTTGCCCTGTGTAGAACATATGTTAGACAATCTGTATGTAAGCCATACTTAGTCACTTTATCTCAAACACGCGCCCATCACTAACAGCCAGTGGAATTGTAACAAAAGAGAAAATCACAGCAGCAGCAACAACAAAAGGAACACAAAAACGATTTGCTCAGATTTCAAGTCGAGTGCAGAGCTAAAGTCGACGCTGATGCTGACGTCGACGTCGACGTCGGCGTCGACGCCGGCGTTGACTTTGGCGCAGGTTGTCGCAGCAATTGTAGCGCATATTTGCCTTTTGTTTTTTTTTGCTGTGCATTGTTGTTGTTATTGTTGTGCTATTTATTTAATTTTTGCTTGCTCGCATTTCTCATTTGCCATAATTTGCGGCTGCAGCGAAGGAAAGCGAGCAAGAGAGTGAGAGTGAGAGAGGCAGAGAGGGAGAATAGCAGGCAGGCAGGCAGGAGAGAAATCTTTGATGCTTGCCGCTGCGACTTGGCAGTGTTGCAAAACAAAGTAAAGTCGTCGCTCATTGCTGTTGTTGCTGTTGTACTTTTGGTTTTGCTATGCTAAAGTGCGAGTATCAATATCATTGTTGTTGTTGTGGTTGCCATTTAAAACTGTCATTGTCGCTGCCCTTGTCATTATCGCATTTCGCTTCTGCTTTTTTGTTTTTGCTTTTATTTGCATTGCAGCTTCCACAAAAGCTTTTCTAATTCTCTTCGCTGCCCAATTCGGATTCCATTTCCATTTCCATTTCTACTGCCAGTTGCCAGCTGTCCGCTGCCGGTTGTCCGTCAATGCCGCTTGAACTAACTAAACGTGATCGCTATCGCTATCGTTATCGTTATCGCCAGATCGGTAAAGCGCAAACACATATATTATAGTAATAATACAAATGAAATACAAATTGTGCGGGCTAAGTTTCTTATGTGAGTGCATACGCAAAAGTATTGAACATATTATCTGTCTGATCTGTACTTTTCAGCTAATCCATAATCTATTTGCTTTATGATATATGTATGTATGTACATATATGTCAAATATGATGCTGTTAGTTCCTTCGAATTCAAAATTCTCTAGCATACTCTAAATTCTGTTAACTGTTGTTAACGTCCAAGAGTTAACATTGTGACTCATTTACATAATGTAGTAATTACGAATAACATACAATTTTTAACATTAATGCAATAACAGCAAGGCACGAATGTTAGCGCTGAAACAAAGTTAACATTGTGAGTGAGTAGCGGTAAACACTGCTCTATATTCCTGTTAACTGTTGTTAACGTCCAAGAGTTAACATTGTGAGTCATTTACATAATGTAGTGATTACGAATAACATACAATTTTTAACATTAATGCAATAACTGCAAGGCACGACTGTTAGCGCTGAAACAAAGTTAACATTGTTAGTGAGTATCAATTATGGTTATGATGGAAATGAATATTCTATAAAACACCAAAGGCGAACAGAATCAATCAGAAATCATAGTTATTTCATGTGCCTCGACACGATTTCTAGCTCGATTCTATACGCTACCGGCCAATCCCGCTCCAACACTTAACATTATATTCAACGCAATTTCATAAAACGTCAACGTGAGTGAAGCCTGTGAAAATCCAGTTGATTTATGAGCGTGCAGAGCCGCTGGACAAGGGGGGGGGGGCGAGGGTGGGGCGAAGAGGGGCAAGTTGAGTGCATTACGTATTCGGTATAGTGGTCGAACCTGGCCGGGTCGAGGACTATAATTAAGCATAGCTAGGATAGGTCAACGCAGTAGTTTCCCACACGGCTAGCTCTAATATGAAAACAATGTGCACACACAATCAAAACGAGAAAAAAGTTTAGGTCATGCTTGATAATAAAAACAAAAGTAAAAAAAAAGTTAAAAACGTTCCTTAAAACATGTGCATTATTAACAATCAACAAAGTAAACTTACATATTTTTCACGAGTCCAAGCATATGTGAACCTGTTGTGTAACTCTTTTCTGTAAAGAGTAAAAGAAGAAGAAGTTCAAAGCGATCATAAAACATATGTAAGTAGTTACTGAACAGAATTCACTGAGTATACATTCGATTCAATTTAGTCGTATGCAATTAGAAAAGCTTCACTGTACTTCACTTGACACATTGCCCTAGGAACAACTCAACATATACTACATATGTACATATGTATGTATGTATCTATATGTTTGCATGCATGTTCATACATTAATGTACGGCGCACTGTGCAACCTTTTAAGCCATTGAGTGCAGGGTATAGAGCAAACAAACAATGCACAGATGATTTCCATTCGCAGCGTATTGCTTTAAGGAGTTCGCCGCACAGTGTGGCAAGTTTGCAGATAGCCAGCACGAAAATTGTGCAGCGAAGTAATAGTGGAATGGGTGATTGACCAAAAAATACATATATATATATAAAAAAAATACAAAAATACAAAAAATACAGTATATATTCATTTAACACAAGTCAATAAATTTTTTCCTTTTTTTGTTCAAGCACTTTTGTTGAAATTCTTAAATTTGTTCGAATTAGCTTTGAAAGAAAAGTAAATGATTTATTGAAAGTATGCGGTTATATTATATGTGCAAATACATTCGACATACATGGATTTGTGGATATGAGTAAATGTGAAGGACTAGTTTAAGTGGGACATATATATAAATTTGGTATTTTTGCATTCGTGAAATTTTGTTTAATTTTGAAAAGTCTTAAAAACATATTTCTTTGTGCTAATAGCTGAAAATGTTACTGAAGTTTTGAAAAGTAACAAAAAATTGTATTTATTTTTTGGTTTATTTGCATAAGTTTGCTCCACGGTGCCTGGGTTGATGGGTCAGTTGGGCGCTTGGCCGGCTTGACAGGCAAATGAACAAAGCTCGGCCAGTCGTCGTTTGTTGTTTGTGGTTTTTGTTTTTGTTGTTTCCTTTTGATTTGGCTGGGATAACGGGAATGGGAGCGGTAACGGTAACGGTAACAGTAACGGTAACGGCAGCTGCAGCAAGCAAAACGTGACTAGGCCAATGCTGACGGCGTCGGCGTCGTCATCATCATCGTTATCATCATCATCATCGTTATCATCATCATCGTTATCATCATCATCATCATCGTCATTCCAGACGTGGGTGTGCAGCACTTTTCATGCTCATGACAGCAAATTGAAGTGCGACGCATACAAAGAGCATACACACACACACACACACACACACACACACACACACACACACACACACACACACACACACACACACATAAAACAGTTAGATTTATTTGTGTGTTTGTGTGCAATATGCACACATACATGTACATATGTATATGGCTGCAGGCACAATTCGATGGGCATGTCACATGTTACATACGCTACTCATACACTGAGCGAAACCAACTAGCTAGTTGAGAAATATGCTTTGAACATGAATAAGCTCTTAGCATAAGTCAATAAGTTACATAAGTTAATTTAAGAAGTTATAGCCAAACTCTTTTCATATAATATTTGTATATTTCTTAGTTAGTTTTTAATATTGTTTTGCTGTACCTTGTTTTCATCCATATTCGGACATATTTGTGGATTCCGAGCATGCCTGAATATTTAGTTACAAATTCTACACTTGCGCAGTCAACTTGACATTTTAGAATCAAAAGCGCTAAGAAGTTTCGCTAAAGACTTAATAGTATTTAATAAATACTGAGTAAAGCATGATAAAAAGTATATGTTATATGTGCTGAATGTCAGCCATAACCAAACATACATATATTAAAATGCTTACAGCAATGCCAAATGTCAAAAAGTATTTGCTTGAATTGCAATGTTATTAAGATAAATACATTTACTGTTATTCGCACATTTTTTACATATATGTACATAGATTAATACTCTGCAGCCATTGAATAATGTATGATCAATCAGTTTAGCAACAGTATGTAACAGACATATGGAAGTATCTCCCATCCCATAAAGTATTTACATATATTCTGGAAAAGTATCAACAGCCAAGTCAATCGAGCCATGTCCGTCTGTCTGTCTGTGTCAACATGCGGCTCTCCGAGACTATAAGCGCTAGAGACCTCAGTTTTGGCATATAAGTTCTCGTATTCCCTGGTCAGATCAAGTTTATTCCATTTTAGCGATAGCTTGTTCCGCTCAAAAGTTATCGATAAATAGCAACTTGAATGTACTAAAAACTACAATCATCAAATTTGGTATATATTATATCGAATAGCATACACATGTACGTGTATATATATATATATATATATAAATATATATATATCCCGATCCATTCAATTTTTTATTCTTTGGCTGAAAGTGCGTTTCTCACAGTGCATATAGCATGCGTTATCAGCCTATATATATACAAATGCAACTATGCTCAGCACTTAGCACGTCGTTTCGCTTCAATTACAATACTCACAGTCACGTGCTCACTGACCAACAACAACAACAACAACAACAACAATCGCATACACTGAGAGCTTTCGCCTGGCAGCAAATAGTTCTGTGCACTGCAATATTTACCCATTGTCAGCCCCCCAAATGACAGCTTCCCAGTTGTGCTACTTTTGACTTAGCACTTCTGCTCTGCTCTATCCTCTTTCTCTTTCTCTATCCGCCTCTAAGTATGCAGCAAAAAATATTTGGGCTGCCAGAGAGCATTGTCCAGTGCCTTTCACACGAACACGGTCTGCTGACAAATCCAAATAGTTCTTGCCTTCTTATCAATAGCTCATTTTCATTTTCTTCCAGGAAATAGCTTAAGCAGTATAAGCTCGCATTCTGATGCATATATGTATGTAGGTATGTAGGTACATAACTGCTGATCGCCTTAAACGCTTATCAATTGGGATTATATATACGAAGTGAAAGCTCAATTAGCTGAATTGAACTGAACCAACTTTAATTGAATGTCATAAGGCTCACCTAAAACTTAAAGCTCCACAAACGGAGCTTGCCTTTATCCATCTTAGCCTCAGCTACTTTAAAATCACATAACTGCTTAAAGACATATTAAATACAGTACAAACTCGATAATGTGAACGCTCTACAGCGAAGATGCTCCAAAACGTGAACAAGGTGAGAAATCTCTATAACATGAACAATAAAAAGTTTTAATGTTTACATTAATTCTGAATAAGGGGAGTTTGACATTTCAGTCTCAATTTTTGCCAAGCCTAAAGACTTCTATGTAAAACAAGATTAAGTTGCTACAAAAGGTAACAAAAAGATCGTTAAATAACATATATAATATAAAAATAAAAAAATAAATAAAAAAAAAGACATTTGTAGAAATGACGTCACTTGTTCTGGCCTTGGAAAATGAAAAACATTGCATGCTTCGGAGCTCCACAAAATGCATTTCCAACAAAGCATCGATCTAAATGATATGAATCAATCAAGAGAGAATGCCGCATTTCAATTAATAGAACAAATGAATACACAAAACAATAAAAAAACGTGATTTTAAGTGTAATAATATGTACTCACTTTATACTTTTCTGGCAATCGAAAGCGTGAACACTTTGGCTAACGTGAACTGACTTTGCGATAGTTCGTGCTATCGAGCGTGCACTGTATGCTAAACTGAAGCACGCTTAAAACAGTTCCAACTGTTCATTCACTCCAAGCAGCTGTATTTGCATTAAGCTTTTATTACCACATTATTTCGACGGAAGTCGTTTTTGGAAGACATTTGTTGCCTCTGCCAATTGTTGTTTTAGCTGAAGTTATTGCAAATTTATAACATACACTCGCACACTTGTTGCATAGCTATTGTTGAATATTTATGATCTTCCTTGATAATATACACAAAAGGTCAATAAATAAAATATAGCCCCATAAACACACATGTCGATCTTTCATGACATGACACACAAATTCGCTCTTATACTATACATACTTATACTTATACTATATATATTACGTACATATGTATATGTATGCATGTGTGTGTAGATTCAAAGGGGTATATTATTCAGAATAATTAACAGAATATGCAAAAAGTACGCTATAAACTAAATACATTTGCAAATAAAGTTATATACGACTATGCATATCAGATTGTTTTGAGCTATGTTTTCAAGTCGAAAATATAACAAAAACAACTTGGAAAGGATTATCTTCGACAATCTTTAGACAATTTTCACTCTGCCAACTACAGCACTTTCATATGCTGTACAAATTCGTTTTATCGCATGGCATTTATTTCTTTTGTTCTTCTGAAATAGTAAATTTATTTTCAGTTGTATGGCAGCTATAAGATTTAGTGGTCCGATCCGGCTGACTCTGACCAATGTGATGTCTCTTTGAATAATAAGTATCTGTGCAAAGTCTTATCACTATAGCTCAATAACTGAGGGACTAGTTTGCATACATACAGACAGACAGTAATTTTTGGGGTCTCCGACGCTTCCTTCTATGCGTTACAAACTTCGGCACAAACTTAATATACTATTTTCTTCGAAAAGAGTTTACAAATCCTGGAAATTTAAATGCAGAACTGATATAGAGGTCAAAACATGATCAAAACTGCCTCGAAATCGAAAATCGGATCGGTTTTGACAAAGTTATGGAACCGTTAAATCTTGTAAGGGCATTTCTAGAAATTACAATGGCTATTTTCTCATAGAAAATCGAAAATTCGAGAATCCTTGAAATTCATATGCAGAAATACTGTCTCGGGATCGGTATCTTTATGCCATCAGAGAGTATGCATGCCAAATATTGTGCCTCTAGATCTTATAACTTTCAAGTCTTGACCAAAAAACGATCTTTTGAAATCGAAATTTATCGATAGCTTTTGAACGAGGACGAGGTATCGATAAACTGAAATAAACTTGATCGGTGAGTGACTGTGAGCACTTATATGCCAAATATGAGGTCTGTAGCTCTTAGAGTCTCTGAGATCCATGTGTTGATATAGACAGACAAACGGACATGACTAGATCGAATAGGCAATTGTTATTGATTAAGAATATATATACTTTATGGAATGGGAGCTGCTTGCCTATGTCTGTTACATACTATTCCACAACTTCATCATACCCTTTTTAAACATTTTTAATAGGTTCAAAACTAATTCGCTAAGTATACCCAAAAACATGCACAATATTCAGTATTTCTTACCACAAAAATGAACTACTTTCATATTTTATTGCTTATAATACCTATTAGAAATAAACTGTGTTCAACTCAAACGATTCTTGTGTACTGAAAAAGTAGAAAACTGAGCTAGTTGTTTATGATTTGTATTTGCTGTAGCTCAACTGTTTTGCTTTCCGCTTTTATTCGCTCGCTTGCTTTCCAATTCCCAAGAGTCAGCTTGAATGAGACAGTTTGAGATAGATGAACTTTAATTGATGCATGAGTGAGTGATGAGTGAGTTTGACTTGAGCACATTGAAACTGCGCGACAGAATATGAGTTATTCAATTCATTCGATTTATTCATATTGCTTGTTGCTGTATTTAAGGGTGAGCATTTTAGAAATATTTCGCTGCTAGTTTGTTTGTCTTTTCATGTTTATTTCGATTTTATTCGATTAACAGGGTATGTGTGCAGTCGAGCATACTAAATTTAATGCATATATGTAAATGTGTAGTTTGGAATTGTTTTGTCTATTTAAGCGAAATGTTCAGTTTAGTGAAATTACAGGGTATTAAGTAGTATATATAAGATGCAATTTAAAGTGTACACAATCACTCAATATTCATCGAATATACTTGGCAACTTGTTTTAGCTTTATGGAATAAACAGGGTATTTACGCCGTTGGGCATTACGTTCATGCTATCCTTAATCCATGCAAGCTTTTAAAATTGTCCGCATAGTTTGCCCATTAGCAAGCTATGTTAACTTTTGTGGAATTTACACGAAATGGATAGTCGAGTATTATGAAAACCAGGGACAGTTATGATTAAAATTTATATGACAAAACTTGTATATGAAAGAGTTTTATTATTACAAATAAATGGGTGAAACAATAACAAATTCTAAAGAAAATACCTATCATATTAAACAAATACTGTAAATACTTAAATTTATTATCATTTTTAGTATTCTTAATAACATAATCAAATAATAATGATCAATGATGCGTGTCAACTGTTAAGCATTCAAAGGGTATGCGCAGTCGGCTTGTGTGCAAACGTTTTGATTTACAGTTGAATTTTGCTTTACAGTTACCACTTGCCTGTTCGATAAATCTCTCTCCAGGGTGTAAGTGTGCGTGTGTGTGTTTGTTTGTGTGTATGTGTCACCGGTAACGGAAATTTGTTTGCAGTTTTATTTGGAAGCTCGCAGCACAACAGCAGCGGCAACAACAATAGCAACAGCAATAAACAAACAATATACAAGCAGTAAAAATTACATTCCGCTGGCGTTTTGTTTTGGCACACACACACACACACACACACTTGTACAGCAGTGTAGCTGGAGTAAGGGAGAGGGAGAGTCGTGTGCTGCCGCAGCTTAGCTGGCGCTTTGGCCGCTAGTTAAACGCCTGCAATTGCACTCGGAACCACCCACCCACCCACACGCACACACACACATGCACATGCAGCGAACGCCGACGAGCCGAGCGATGCGCACGATTCGGGTTAGCCAGTCGTTGTCGTCGTCGCTATTCGCTGCTCGCCGCTCGCTGCTCGCTGTCGGCGTCGCAGTCGGCGTCGCTTGGTGCGCCCGCCAGCAGGATAAGTTGGCCAGATGCTTGCAAGATTCTGTCATAACGGCTTTGGCATTCGTGGCGCGCGTCTCGCAAACGCGGCAGGCAGCAGCACCCACAAGAGCAGAAAGCAGAAAGCAAAAAGCACAAAGCAGACAGCAGAAAGCAATAGCCAAGCACACAGCCGATAGAAGTTGCTGTTGTTCTATTCTTCTTCTTCGTTTCTTTTTTTGAATGTTTAGCGCGCTCGCGTCGCCAGTTAACGTTTTTTTTCTTGTGTTCGCCGTTTTGCTGTGCGTTGTTGAGTTTGAGTTTTTGAACACGCGATTCGAAAGTGCGCGCCCAAATCGTATCGCCAGCCACTCGAGATGCGCTCAAATTTGAAGCGATGTTATGGTTACTATATGTCAAATACAAATCGCGAGATAAACATAGCTCAGCACTGAAATACGCCAAAGTATTTGCGAGTCATTCGAAAACAGCAGCGGCTAAAACAGCTGGCAAAACCAAAACTCAAAACATTTGAATAACACAAACAAAACAAACTAACTGAAATATTTAGCTGCAGGTGAGTGTTAAATATATAAAACTATGTGCATGTTTTACGGCAATCTTTCAAATCGTTAAACTAAAAGAGATGAACAAAAATATGTGATTTTCAGTTTATTTTGACCACGTTTTGGTTTATTATATTTTTAAGTGTAGAAAAATTATGTAAATTCTAGCCTTTTTTTTAGCTCTTATTTATGCTAAATTCAAATCGCAATAAATATTGTAAATCCCTTGGCTTCGTTGTTTACAAAACGCAATTGCATTTGCATAAACATTCAATAAACAAATGCCCATAGTTTTGGCTGTTTTATTTGTTGGAATTTAAAATTAAATAATTCATTCGCGAAAAGCACTTTTCGGAAAATCGCTTTTACGCCAATCTCAGAAAAGTGCATACATTTATGGTCATCGTGTCAATGTTTATTTCATTTGCTGTGTGCCCTGTGCTGGAAATGATTTGGCCTCATATTTGTTTTTTTCGTTAAAAAACAAATGATTATTATATTTTCTGAGAAAAATATATAATGACATGTCAAACTATATTATTTCCTAGTAGCCATCCAAATGTCATAGCCAATAATACAATGCCCATTAACGACTGATTGCAGCGATTGTTTTGTTTGCCAAATTTCACTCAATGCGCTGTTGCCGCTTTTCACTTGTGCAATTTTCACTGCGCAGACGACTTTTGAAATAGAAATTTGTTGTTTGTTCTACATGAAAACTGCGCACACTTAGTGTATTTCGCTGCAATTGGCTTGCGAATGCCAATTTGTTTATAAATACCAGCAGACATTTGCTTTAGTTGGCTGGCCAGCGTGGCGTATGCGCAACATTTGCCAATATTTACATTTCGCAATTATGGCGATTTTTTAATATGCCAGCTAGAGCCTGTCAGTGTGTGTGTGTGTGTGTGTGTGTGTGTGTGTGTGTGTGTGTAAGCTTTTGGCCAAAAAGGAAATTTTGCGGCTGCAGTCGTTCAATTTGGCTTTTTTGGTCGCCTCGGCAAATCTGTTTTGGTCTACTGCACAATATGCTGCAAATAGTTTCTTACACTTTTAGGCTGGCAGTGGTGTTGTTTTAGAGGGGTTTGTAGGGGGGGGGGTGGGGGTATGGGGGTCCTTTTGCAAGGACGCGGACGTGTGTGCCAAGCTGCTGGCCGAGAAAGACAAACTTCGTGTTGACAAAAGTTGTTGCATGTATGCGAAGATGCCATATTTGCTATGTACGTGTGTGTGTGTGTGTGTGTGTGTGTGTGTGTGTGTGTGTGTGTGTGTGTGTGTGTGTGCAGCTCGTTAGCATTGCTGCAAAATGTTGCTAGTGCAGTCCGTGAAGTGCTTTTGTGCTGCAACTTAAAGCGACCGTGTGCAAAACTGTAGCTGGAAGAACAACTCCAAGCAGCACACACACACACACACACACATACACACACACACACACACACACACACACACAAGCAAGCTGCGGTTGAGGTGGCAACTGTGCTGTTTCGCTGCCTCATTATCAAGCCGGCCAGTTTGCCAGTCGGCCGCTGGACGAGCGTGTTAACAAATTGGGACACTTGCGGTTGGCTTTTTGACCAGCCGACACACACACACACACACACACACACACACACACACACAGACAGCCGTTGGTATGCGAGTTGTCCATTTGATGAGCACAAGTAATGAGCATGAAATGGGTTTGCAGCTGATGCGGGTGCGACAGACAGTAAAGTCCTTTGCGCCTGACCAGCATCCTTTTTGCATATGCTTTTTTCTCACTTCTTTCACACACACACACACACACACACACACACACACAGAGACACACGCATTTTGAAGTGCTTGCCATAAAAAGGATGCCACCGCTGCGGTTATCATTTGTATTTTGCATTTTGTGTGTGTCTTGACACATGCTTAAGCTTGCGGCAGGCAGCAGAGAAATTCTCACGCTACCAAATGAAATGATAACGACACACAAAAAAAAACAACAACAACAAAACAAGTGGCAAAGGATTATCTATATATACTCTTATACTCTTTTCGCACCTTTTGGCAACTTTCAATGACGCATATCTTTGCTAATTATAATTGAATCGAAAAGAGTATAAATATATGAAAATGGTTGAAGCATTAAATACCATTTTGAAACCAAATTAATTGTGTTTTTACTCTATGCTCAGAATGACAAGGCGAATTGATCTGGCCATGTCCGTCCGTCTGTCTGTCTGTATGTATGCAAACTAGTCCCTCAGTTTTTGAGCTATCGCAATAAAACTTTACACTGTGACTTATTATATAAAGGGACAGCACATTGGTCGGAACCGGCCAGATCGGACCACTATATCTTATAGCTGCCATATAACTCGAAGTCGGTTTTGGCCATATATGCGATTTTTTCAAAGCTATCGCCTTTCATTTGCTTTTACATTTCAACATCCTTATATCTCATTTATGTTTAAAATTTCAAATCATTTGAGTTATAAATAGCAAAGATATTCATTTTTTCATTTTCATTTCGAATTCTTCTATTCAAATATGCAACAGCTTGAATTTAATATTCAAAAGAAAAATGTAAATAATGTTTAAAGTATGAAGCTTATTTATTCTCAGTTGTGTTATGATACTGAAGATATATGCGAATAAAAAGTTTTTAATATATGTTATTAATTTATTATATATATTATAATATTATTTTTATTATATTATTTTCGATATTTTATTTTATAGTAAATTCAGTCTAATTGCGTTCTGCGTATGCAAATTATATATTTGTTAGTTGAGCTTAAATACTCACAAAATAAGATAATACTCGAAAAGCTAAAAAAAGCTAGTTAGCAAGCACTTAGATTTTAAAAATTTATGTATATTTAATGTTGTCTTTTAACTGAAATTTAATGAAATTAAGAAATATTGAAATATCTAAAATATAACATTTAAGTTTATATGAATTTTGCAAAATACGTCTAACAGTCTGAGCAACAAGATATATAATGAAAAACGAGAAATTAAGAAATGTTTAAATATTTATTATATTTATTATATATTGAAGCTTAACTTTTGAGACTTTGATTGGCTGAGAAGTTAACTAACAAGAAACGCAATACACGTATTATAACCAAATGCGTAATACCCTCTCAAAGCATATTGGAATTTGGGCATGAATTTGTGTTAGCGGCACACGCTTCGTATGCGTAATGTTTGCATATACCGCCTGCTGTCAGACGGCAATAAACAATGGCAACACGAACAGCTCGTTAACGAATTTCTGAGGCGTTGCAGCAACTGTCAGTCAGTAGCTTCTGTAAAATTGAATTGTGCAAGACTCGAAATAACAACTCGAGAAGAAGCAAGTTTTGGGAAAATGTATCAATGCAGATTTGGCAAATTGAATGGAAATTGAGGTTCCAAAGTCAAAGTTTTAGCAAATCTCTATTGAATAAAACGCATATTTAATGAGTTTGATGCAGACGTATTTATGTGGCCTTCAAGACAATCTAATGTTATAAACAAAACTGGCAAATGGTTTGAAGTTAATTGGAAAATTAAACAATTTTCATTTGCGACAGATAGAAGACAATATATTTGTATAGATAGATGGATTTCCTTAACGAATAAACAGAGCACAATTAATGATATGGAAAAACAGCAATAATATGCAACAAAACCAATTGTAAATCAAATTATTTTTCTTGTCAAAGTTAAACATTAAACGAGACTCAATATGTATATATATATATATATGTATATATATATATATATGCATATTGTGCTCCTAATTGGTACTGTATCGCATTCCATTCAATTGTATTACATTGAAATATTTGACCAAGTGTAATCAGCTTACGTTTCACTTTCACATTACGATACTTTCACTCGAACAGTTTGTTTATGTTTTTTTTTACTTTTTCTTACTTTTTCCAGGCAATGCGAAAATGATTAATAACTCTGAGAAATGAAGTGCAACACCAATTAATGTCGTTTGATTTGTGTACAGCACTTAAATATGGTTAAACTATAAGTAATTGGATTTTATTGAATTCAGCATATTTGGCATTCGCTGAAAAGTATAAATATTCTTTTCTTTTGCATTGCAAAAGCGTTAAATTCCATCTGACATCCGATAAGTATTGACTTATATAATTATAGGTTTTTTTTTCATATCGTTCACTCCTTTCAATTCCAGCTGATTTCGTTTATAATTATAACAAGCAGTTGCATTTAAAATGCAAATTGTATTTTCAATTGTGATACATTTTAATTATATACATATATGTATGTATGCATCTGATAAATTGTTGACCCAAGGGTAAACATGTTCAATTGCAATCAAATCGATATACAAAAAAAAAAACGTCAACGCCCACTAAATTTAGCCTGTTGCATATGTAATGTTATTACACAAGACACGATGGAAAAAAATATGAATATTGATATCAAATAAATACAAAATGCATTCGTATCTCTCTCGATTTCCAATTTCCATTTTGCGCAGCCACATGGGTAAATCAAAAAATAAATGTTTTATAGCGCACAAATCAATGTAAATAATAATAATAAAAAACCAAAAACCAATTCATGGAATCAGGAAGCGTTACGAAAATCCCCAAACAAATCAAGTAAGCAAGCCAAGTGTAAAGTTGCAGCTCGACTAGCAGATACCCAGCGTTTTTTTTTAAAATTATCTATCAGTACACAAATTTGACATGTTCAAATATTTATTTCGATGCTATTCCAGCATTATTATTATTATAACTTTAATAATGTTGAAAAATTGCAAAAAATAAAAATAAACATGAGTTCAATTCTGTTTTACAAACAATCTATATTTTCACAATTTGTATAAAATTGCACAATGATTTTATTCAATAACATATATAAATTTATAAATATTTATTTTTTAATCTACTATATAGTGGTTTTACAAATTTGACATGATTAAATGTTTATTATTATTGTTATTAATTATGTTCGATGATACATAGCATGATAAGAATTTATTCATAATTCTAAAAAACATAAATTCAATATTGTTTTAAAAGCAATCTAAATTTTTTACTATAAAGGTGTTTTATTTAGCTTTAACAGTAGCAGACTTTTAATAATTTCCATATAAGATGAAAATCGGTTTCAAAGTCAAATACGAATTGCCCAATAGTCTCTAAAGCTGTATCCATCTTCAATTGTTTACTGTACAAACTATAAGTAACTGACCCAATTGTTTTTGATACACCTTTTAAACCAAATTTATGAGTACAGGGTGTGCTGAAACTAAAGAACTGCAAGCTGTTGAAAGTTTCACATATATTTGGGCCTATAAATCAATTATGCATTTGCTGTTACTTCTGCTTGTGATTGTTGTGCTCGCGAATATTGTTTATTAACAATCGCAATTGAGTAAAAATAAATCGAGAGTAGCTCGTGTTGATGTTTGAGCGATTGACGTCAGTCAAATGATCATCACATTTGGATTGCCAATCATGATGTTACTCTGAAACTTTTAATCTGGAAATGTTGAAGGCGACAATAGCTTGCAGCTTGCATAGCTGATTCTAAGAAATATAACAGCTTGTATTATATTTTAAGCTTTGCAATATCTGAAAGCAGCACACATTTTCCGAACTGTAACTTTAGAGTGCAATTTCTTGGCAGCGGATTACTAATATTTCAAGCTAATTTGTTGTGGTTTTTGTATTTTTGTATGTAATGAAGCAAAGATTTATTAAATGGAAAGTCAAGCCATAAATGATATATACCTAAAAATAGTCAAATCCAAGAAATAATAACTATTTTCTGAGTAGTAAACAAAACTCAGGAAATAAGTTTGCTTCTCTGAGGAAAAAAACCTTTTTTTGAGAACAATAAAGCTTAGGAAATAATCAATTGAAAATAAAACCTATAATCATTGCGATCCCTGAAGAATTTACATAACCAGCAACATAGATAGTATACATTTTAAATTTACAAAAATAAAATAGTTGATTTAAATTTCGAATTTTAATGTTTGCCAATAAGTCAACTTTAAAAAAAAAAAAAAAAATAAAAAATAGATATATTTTTTATAGTTGTCGATTAATATTCGATTGGCAGAGTTAGCTTTGCGAACTTTAAAAACTACACATAATAATACTATTACTAAAAATGTTTCAACATTTCTAGCTAAAAACTGAGAAGCTTTTTTAGCTATTTCATCTGATTTTTAGCGTGTTTTTTTTTTGTTTTCAGGGAATAGACTCATTTATTTTGCATCTGCTGCTTTAGTCCTATTTCCCAGAGCTATCAGTCTTAAAATTGCAGATCAGAGAGTCCGATAGACTCCAAAGTTTTTTCCCCTCACCCTTTTCGCACATTTAATGTTATATTTGCTGCAATTTGTTCTTGTTCTTGTTCTTGCTATTGTTATTGTTATTGTGAAACTGTTAGACAAAATCGGCTTAGTGGCAGCACACACACACACGTAATGCAAATGGTGCTGCGCCAAGGACGAGTCGCAAGTGGGCGTGGCAATGGGCGATGCTTATATTATTTGCGCATTTGTGCGATTTATAATGAAAATTTGACGCCAGCGGCTTTCACTCAAAGAACTGCAATAAATCTTACGTGTGTGAGTGCCATAATGCTTGTACACTGAGCGAAATACGTAAGAAGTGTGCTTGATTTTGATTTATTTTCTATTTGTATTTTATTATAAAAAAAATTAAAAAATATAAAACAAATCCTTTGTTTCTTTACCACATTAAACCAAATGCAATTTCAAAAGCCAACCGATCTTCATATAAGATAACATTAACGGCAATTTTTTGATGAGCTTCAGTTGATGCATTTCTTGAAAGGATTTCCAGCGCAATGAAATGATTATCAAATGCAATTTTGCAAGTGAACTCGTTGTTAATGATATGCGCTTTATGCATTGCTTGCTTGATTTACCTATTGATTTTCACTACACACACACGCACACACACACACGCACACACACACACACACACACATACAGCTGGCTCCTGTGCGCTTTAAGCATAACTGTAGCATACTTTTTTGGGCCGTCGCTGCCCGAGGCCAAAGAATGAGCACAGAGTATGTGGCTGACGAGTCTGACGAGCCTGAAGAGCTGCCTGAGTTATTGCGGCCACCTACATAACCATGTAACATGGCATCTCACTGTTTTGTGTGTGTGTGTGTGTGCCGCCAGGCTCAACACATAGACTTGCACAAAAATGTCGCAAAAAGGTTTTCGGCAGCAGTTGCAATTGCAATTGCAGTTAACGTGGCTTCAACTTCGCACTATGGCCAAATTTAACACTTTTGTACTTAAAATAACCTTATATAAACATGGCCATAATGATAACATAACAGTTCTTGCAACTTTGTTGAAGGAAGTTCTACGACAGTTCACAAAATTAAGTTTGAGTCTAATAAAATACAATTGTTTATAATAATATAATAAAAACTAATTCTTTCATTGGCCTGATAGAAAGTTAAGCGCAATTATTTATTATTTATGAGGCAGCTTATTTAATTGCCATTAAAATTCTTATGCTCTTTACTAAATATAGTTTTTTAGCTGACAACTTTAAGAAAATGAAGATTTACACAAAATTTATCTATATTTATAAATTTATCTACATTAACTTTTAATGTATTTTTGACTACTAAAAACAATCACCCAAATATCTTCTAAGCTGATATTCTATTTAACATAAATATCTCTATTTTTATTTTTTAAATTTGTCTATAGTATTTAAACAAGATTTCTGCTACCTTTAGTGGCAACTTTATCTAGTTTCACATATAAATGTCTTATTTTTCAAATTGTTGTTGGTAGAATAGAGAAAGAGAGGAATATTTACATTTGTACATTTGATTATAGCACTAAAACAATATACATATTAATTCACTCAAAAACAAATCTTTTTCGACTAGAATTCAGGCTTGAAAGAAAGGCATAGCTCATGACTACACTGAGCGAATAATACGATAAACAATATTTTATCAAAAGCGAAATCAAGCTAAAAACGCTTTAACACTTGATTTGCTGCGACGAATTTGAGATACAATTTACAATATGATCTCTGCTATCTTTTGACAAACAGCTAAACAAGATTATAGGTTGACTGCCGTCATTTCAATAAAGTCATACATAGTGTCTATGTGTCAAGTAAGTTTATGGCTCAGATAAATTATTCAATCAATTGATAAATTTATGTGTCACTTTCACATGCGAATGGCAAAAATTTGTGAAGGTTGGCAGCAAATTTGTTGAAAACTGCTTTTTTACTATTGCAAAGTGATTCGAACTGAAAAACAAAATGAGTAGATATTAATACGAAATTAATAGGAAGATGCACTGCAAAAATAAGCTGCTTTTTTCCTATCCAACACATTGTGTCCCTATATGAAGGTGTAGATACAAAATAGCTCCTATCTGAGTCAGTGTGTTCTTGAAAGTACATTGTGGCAACGAAATTTACCTATTATTGAGCTATTCTGACATATCGCATTTATTGCTATGTATAAATCATATACACATATTTCGCTTTTTACACGGTGGATTGGTTCCAGCAAAAATCGTGTAGAAAACAAGTATGAAAGGATTATCTTCGGCGTGCCGAAGATTCTATACTCTTTTCGAACCTATAGCCAGCTTTCACTCTGCCAACTGCACCACTGAAATTTCATAAGCTGTATAAAATCGTTTTGTCGCGTAACATTTTTTTTTTTTGTTCTAAGAATATTTAATTGATTGCCAGTTGTATGGCAGCTATAAGATATAGTGGTCCGATCAGGCCGGTTCCGACCAATGTGCTGTCCCCTGGAATAATAAGTGTCGGTGCAAAGTCCTATCACAATAGCTCAAAAACTGAGGGACTAGTTTGCATACATACAGACAGACAGACAGACAGACGGACATGGGTAGATCAATTTGTATTGTCATTCTAAGCATACTGGCAGTAACTTTTGGGGGTCTCAGACGCTTACTTCTATGCGTTACAAGCTTCAGCACAAACTTAATATACTATTTTCTTCGAAAAGAGTATAAAAACTATTTAAAAGAATTAATTAAAAATTTCGCAAAAATAAAATTTGTCAAAAAATTGAAGCACAAAGTTTCAAATCATGTAAAAATTTAAAAAAAAATTGTATTTTGTTAAAGCAAAACCGTGTAAAAAGAGAGTTAGGTATATATATATATAGATCTCGCTCTTGTTGTCTAAACAGCCACTTAGTTAGTACAAGCAAGTAGTTTAAAGTTGTTACAACGTAGATAGCTTCTTAATAAATATTAATAATGTAAACAAATAGCCTCACGAGCTTTCTCTTGAGGGTTTCTTTCAAAGTGTTCATTTATGTCATACTCATAGTACACCCATTGTACACCCATTGTACACCCATTGTACACCCATAGTGCACCCATTGTACACCCATAGTACACCCGTTGTACTCACACCTGAAAAATGCGCAACACTCACATCCACATGCCCACTTCAGCTGCAGCTGTACGACTAATTAAATGAGCTGATGTCCATGAGATGACACGACTTTACCTCTGTCTGAGTGTCTCCTTTCTGTGTGTGTGTGTGTGTGTGTGTGTGTGTGTGTGTGTGTGTGTGTGTGTGTCAGGGACAATTGATAATATTGCAGCCGTTTGTGCGGCAGCTAACTAATCAGCATATTAAGCGACTGTCGCTTGGTCGCAATTTCCATTTGCCTTGGCTGCCATGGCAATTATCCTTGCACTTGTAATTGAATCGACGCCATTGCAATTGACTCCCAGACACAATGCCAAACTATATATATATATATATATATACACACATCTAGCATATATATTATATATACCAATCCGCATCGCATTTGTCCCCATTGACAATATTATATGTCAATGCACATGTCACAGCACATAATGAGATAAATATAATCTGCAAAAATAATTGGGTCTTAAAGTTAATTCTTGCGTGACGTTGACACATGTCACACAATACTATTGACTACCCCTACTGTCACCTCATTGACCTTCACCGGAAAATTCCTGGTTGCCAGCATGCTGTTGGAATTGCTAATCAAAATGCCCGACTGCAGTTACGAAAGTTGCAATTAATATGCTTCTAGCAAATGCTTCAAGGCTTGCACATATCTTTTCCTTCAAAATTGTCAATAAATTAGCATATTATCAATTCATAGGCATAAATTAGAGAGTTATATGTTAAATGCATACATGTGGAGTGCAAAAAAATGCAATTATAATTTGCATATAGTATTATAGATTACATACTTATGTAATTTTGCCATTTGGCCATTTTAATTGTCTCTGATTCTCACTAAATATGCGCCAAATTCTTGTGAATATCATTTAATTGCATAGCTTCAATATGCACAATATACATTTCTCAACTAGCTAAACTTCGACAATTGCCTGAAACAGCATAATGAGTCACCATTTTCGGGCTCATAATTAACTTAAACTCTTGCCACATTATTCTAATTGATTCATTGTTACGCAGTTAGGCCAAGTGGCTCAAACCTGAACTTCATTAGGCGGCGCACAGTGGCGCAAAATTGACAAAAAGGGCAAGTCATGCAGTCGCCCAATGAATCGAACTAACTATTGACTGATGTAAGACTGATTTTTGGATTAGTCTCAAATATGTGTTCTCAGATATGTGTATAGATATTTTCGAGTCAAATCAAGTACAAATGTTGTACAAAAACGAACCAGTTTCAAATGCCCGATCAGAGAATAAAAACATCATTTCTATCTCACTTTTTAGCTCTTCATTTTATAATAGATTTCCTAATATTAAACACTAACTTTAAATAAATATTTGTTTTCTTTTCACTATTAACAAATTACAATTAATTTTGTTATTGTTTTTATTGGGGTTTTCTGGGGTTTTAAATTTTAAATGTTTTCTAATTTTATATAAATTCTTTTGTGTCGACTGTCAATATTGGACAATAAATAAATAAATCAAAATATCTTCAACTGTACTTCAACCGAATCTCCAGATTTTCTTTATCATTAACTTTCAAAAATAAAGTTATACTCATTTTCCGAAATTTATTTTTTTAATATCGACTAAAAGACAAATAATTAAATAATGTACAAAAATATAAATTGGTAAATTGGTAAATAGAAATGAAAGATTTATTTACTAAAGAAAGCAACTACTATTTTCTATACATGCACACCACTGTGCACTAGCTGCCTTCACGCGGCGCGCTGTCTCGCTTTCCGTATTGCAGCTACTTTTAGCAACAACGCGGCGTATGCTTGATATTTTTGATTGCAGCCTTGCCCCTGTTGCTGCTGCCGCTGCTGTTGCTGCAAAACTTTTGACAAAATGCAGGCCAAGAAGTCAGGACTAGCGGTGGATGAGAAGGGTAACCGATGGGGGTTGGCTCCACTGGATTTGGGCGGATGTTAAGTGAAATATGCGGCACTCAGTCTGAGGCTGAGGGCATTGCCATCAACGCAGGCGTCGCTCCGCACAAGCCGCTAATTTCACTTAACTTGCTGCAAATTTGCATATGCCAGTTGCCAGTTGCCAGTTGGCTGTTGCCAGTTGGCACCTGCCAGAAACTCACCAGTGCTGCGTGCTTTTGATTTTTGGGTTAAGAGTTCACAGCCATCTAAGCGTTCATCAGGCATTCCCTTTGGCTAGCTCGCGTCAAACATATGAATGCAGAATAATAAATCATAATGGGTATTTAACTGTGCCAAGCAAACATTTACATTTATTTAATGCCATTGGCGCACTTTTTTTTTTGTGTGGCACAAAGGCAAAGCTAATTAATTCCGGACGAGCCAAAAGGCAGGGCCAAAAAACTGAAGTCTGTGCATGTCCTGCAAGCTCAGGCCAGTGTGCTCAAGTCCACAGTTGCCCACCAAGAGATACCCTGTATTTGTGGTAGATGTATATGGAAGTCATAACTGGGCAATCGGCAAGCTATCAAAAGATCTAAATTTAAATTCAAAATCTTTTTTTTTATTTTCATTAATTTTTGGAAAATATTAACTGCTGCGCTTAACTTTTTATACCCTGAACCCATTAAAAATGGGTAAAAAGGGTATTATGGGTTTGTGCAAATGTATGTAACAGGCATAAGGAAGCATCTCCGACCATATAAAGTATATATATTATTGATCAGTATCAATAGCCGAGTCGATCTGGCCATGTCCGTCTGTCTGTCCGTCTGTCCGTCTGTCCGTCTGTCTGTCTGTATGAACACACAGATATCAGAGACTACAAGAGCTAGAGACTTCATATTTGGAACATAAGTTCTCCTAATCCCGGGACAGATCAAGTTTATTAAAATTTATCGATAGCTCGTCCCGTTCAAAAGTTATCGATAAATTTCGGTTTTAGACCAGCGTTTTTTGGATATAACTTACAAGTTATAAGAGCTAGAGGCCCCTAATTTGACATGTATAATCTCGAATAGCATACACATGAACAAATTTTTCACTTTTTGGATACCACCCCCCAAACCCCCAAAAGTTAAAAAAACGCATTTTTGAAGGTACGACCTTGCAATTTGGTTTGGTCACACATATTATTGACAATTGTTTGCCCCAAAAATTTCAATAAGATCGGACGATAAACACAGAAGTTATTTAAGATTTAACTTTCCATTGTGTGGGGCTCAGTGAAAAAGCAAGCTAACTGCTTAAACCGCTTGCACAGCTTGCAGTATGTGTGTGTCTCTATGTAGGCAAGTATGAATGGATGTCAGAACTGGGTTCAGGGTATCTCCTAGTCGGGCAGTCCCGACTAGAGCACTCTTACTTGTTTTATTTTAGCTTTGACATTAAAATAAACTTTTCAAGCCATTTCCATTTCCTTATGTTTCTTTTTAATATTTCATTGTGAAACATTGCTATACATCCCATATATCAAATTCATTTGCAGCAACATGCATTTTTTCAAAGTAATCATTCTTTTAGGCAATTATTCATATTGCGACTGCTATGAATAGCTCAAAATAACGTTCTTGACAAGACCAAATGGTGCAGTTTAAGGACCGACATCAATCGATAGACAAGTAATACTGTATTGGCTCAAAAGTGATTTTTTATATTTTGAATGAGAATGTAATGAAAAAGCTTTTAGGAACACATTCATAGTGGCAGCCACAAATGCTGGAGTTATTAATTGCTTCCCATCTGCCATTGGGAATATATATGAGGTCCTTTTGCCTGCCAACATACATTCAGTATTTGTATGCTCTATTCGAAGAAAATAGTATATTCACTTTCTGCTGAAGCGTCGGAGACGCCCAAAGTTACGCCAGTATGCTTAGGATGAATAAACAAATTGATCTGGCACATGTGCGTCTGTCTGTCTGTCTATATGTATGCAAACTGGTCCCTCAGCTTTTGAGCTATCGCAATAAAACTTTGCACAGAGACTTATTATTCAAAGGGACAGCACATTGGTCGGAACCGGCCGGATCGGATTACTATATCTTATAGCTGCCATACAACTGGAAGTCGGTTTTGGCCATATATCCCTCATTTCTAAAATAATTGCCTTAAATTTTATTGTACACTTGAACATCGTTATAACTCATCAATGTTTAAAATTTCAAAACGATTCACTCATGAACAGCAAAGATATGCGTCATTCAATATTTGAGCGAAAGAACAGGTGTATTTGACTAATAAAGCCGATTGCATGTTAGCTTTGAACAGACTGCTCTCTAAGCAAGTTTGTCAGCGAACATCAAAACGGCTCGTTTTTTTCTAATTAGTCGCGAACTATCATAACGCATATGCATAGGCGTAAATTAGAAGCTAGTGAAATCTATCCATTGAATTGAAAAGAGTATAAAGTCTTCGGCACGCACGAAGTAAATCCTTCCCCACTTGCATACTCTTCTCTAGCATTCCTTTCTGTGTTTTTTGCTCATAGCGTTTACATTGTTTGCATTGTAGACATTTATGTCTGCCAAAGTTGATAATTAAAAATGTTTCCTGTGCAATCTTTGTGGTCCAGCATCAAGCATCGCTCTCCATCTTTCTCTCTCTATCTCTCCCTCTCTCTCTCCCACTTGAAATTGGCGCTTAGCTACATTTGAATTCGCAATCGATTAGGCTACTCATGACACTCAAATACTTCAAGTTGAAGAGTTGTGTGCTCTATTTGAAATTTTGGTACGTAGTGCTATTGACCGCCTGGGAAATGCAAGCAGGCAGGCAAAAATGCAATTGACGGCTGTTTGAGAAGGAAGCCTCTGGCAGCTGACCCACTGCCACGCCCCCTCCGCTGCCGGCCTTCACGGTTTGCATAACGAATGCGGCGTCGCTTCCATTTGTGCAGATTTTCTATTTTTAATAAAGCAAACGCGCAAGGTCAGCCGCCAATTTTGATGGGCCTGCTGAGCCGAGTGGCTGGGTGATTGGGTGGCTGGGTGGCTAGGTGGCTGGAGTGCCTAGGTGGTTGGCTTAGGCCCAAAGGGGTAAGTGAGGCTAGGACTTAGCGGGTGCGACCGCTGAATGAGAATAAGTGACGAAGAATTATCTTCGACGTGCCGAAGACTTTATACTCTTTTCGAATCGTTGCACAAACTTTACTTGCTTTTCAAAATTGTCTGTAGCTTTGCTATTTATGACGCTATCACTTTGAAAACATAAATTATGTATATTAAGCGAACTGAAAGCGATAGCTCAAAAGCCATGGCAAATATGCCAAAAACTGACATCGAATTATAAGTTATAGTGCTCAGATCTGGCGAATTGTAACAAATGCTTGGTAACTTTGAATAATAAGTATCTGTGTCGAGTTTCATTGCGCTAGCTCAAAAACTGAGGGACTAGTTTGCATACATACGGACAGACAAACAGGCAGCTAATGCCTAATCAATTTGGTTTGTCATCCCATGCATACTAGAGGTAACTTTTGGTATGCATTACAAACTTCAGCACACATTGAATGTACTATTTTCTCGGAGAAGAGTATACAATAAAAGCAAAAGCGATAGCGAAAGCGAAAGCAAAGGCTAACAGCGGCTAGCGAACGATGCTGCCACAAGGACGCCCCACTGCGTTGGCCATTTAATGGTCAGTGGGTCTGTTAAAGCCACGCAAAGCCTCGGCCACACACATATTTGCCAGCATCGCAGCAGAAAGAACAATAATTAAAAAGTTTGCAATCGAACACGCTCCGCAAATAGAGCGCTGCATAGTGAAAGGCCACTCGAGCAGTTTTGCCAGTGAGCAAGCAGGTACAGCTTTCAGCTTTCAGCTTTCAGCTTTGGCCAGCTACAGTTAAACACTTTGCCAAAGTTGCCAACAATTTGCCATGGCAGTCTCCTTATTCTCGATGCCAATACAGCAGGAGGTCCTCAGTAAGCAAATGATGTGGAAGACAGCTTGAGTCGATGCCAGCAATATTTGTGCAGACATTTTGCTCTCTAGCTCTGTCACTTTGGCTTTAAATTATTTGATATTTGTTTAATAATATCAACATTACATACATTTAGAAACTTATAAAAACAATAAATAATTTAATGAGGTGTCATGCGAAAAATCCTTGACTTAATTCCCAAAACAAATTGGTATTTTTATCCACCTTATACAGTTCCAGTTTTGTTAATATACATTCATTAATTGTTATTAAAAATAAAAATATTTTGAGATTTTGAAAAGTATAAACGCTTTTTTTTTTGTAAGAATTAAGTTTGCATATAATCGTATTCGTCTCTTTCCATTATAAAATACTCAATTTTGGATTTTTAACTCGTGGACTTAATTATTTCATTTTAATCCTTTCTTATTACTATTATTAATATTTATAACTTATGTTCTATTGTTATTGTTTTTGGTGTATTTGGGATTTTTTTTTTGGATTTTCCTCAATCCTAGCAGCAAATGTAAGACCAACTTTTTTAGTTAAATAAATCAATATCAATTAAACTTTTTAACTTTATAATTTTAAGTTTATTATTCTGTAATTTTTATACCCTGAACCCATTAAAAATGGGTAAAAAGGGTATAATGAAGTTGTGCAAAAGTATGTAACAGGCATAAGGAAGCATCTCCGACCATATAAAGTATATATATTATTGATCAGTATCAACAGCCGAGTCGATCTAGCCATGTCCGTCTGTCTGTCCGTCTGTCCGTCTGTCCGTCTGTCTGTCTGTATGAACACACAGATATCAGAGACTACAAGAGCTAGAGACTTCATATTTGGAACATAAGTTCTCCTAATCCCGGGACAGATCAAGTTTATTAAAATTTATCGATAGCTCGTCCCGTTCAAAAGTTATCGATAAATTTCGATTTCAGACCAGCGTTTTTTGGATATAACTTACAAGTTATAAGAGCTAGAGGCCCCTAATTTGACATGTATAATCTCGAATAGCATACACATGAACAAATTTTTCACTTTTTGGATACCACCCCCAAACCCCCCAAAAGTTAAAAAAACGCATTTTTGAAGGTACGACCTTGCAATTTGGTTTGGTCACACATATTATCGACAATTGTTTGCCCCAAAAATTTCAATAAGATCGGACGATAAACACAGAAGTTATTTAAGATTTAACTTTCCATTATGTGGGGCTCAGCGAAAAGCAAGCTAACTGCTTAGACCGCTTGCACTGCTTGTACTGCTTGTACTGCAGCATGTGTGTGTTTAGATTAATATGAATGATTGTAAGGACTGGGTTCAGGGTATCTCGTAGTCGGGCACTCCCGACTAGAGCACTCTTACTTGTTTATTTTAAATTTGTTCCTGTTTCGACTGATTTTTATACTCTGATACCGAAGGTACTCATAGTATATTGGTTTAGTCGAATGTCCGTCAGCCGTCCGTCTGTCCGTCTGTCCGTCTGTCCGTCTGTCTGTCTGGATGAACGCGCGTATTTCCGAAACGATATTAGATAGACTCTTGAAATCTTTTGCGTTATGATTATAGCTATCTGCTTCAGATCAAGTTTATTCCAAATTTATGCCACGCCCACTGGGAGGCTGGCAAATCGATAACATGTCGATACACCTCAAATCACAAATCGATTAAACGTGAATAACTCCCACAATTTTGAAGCTAGAGTAATCAAATTTGGTAGGTATATTGCTGGTGACCTCCCGAAAAAATTGGATCCTAGGTTAATCGGCCACGCCCATTATTACGCCCACCAGCCCCCCTCCAAAATTAATTTGAAATGCTTATATCTCCCGCAGTTTTAGAGCTAAAGTCACCATATTTGGAATATATATTACTGGTGACGTCCTCTACAGATTACAGAAACAAAATTTCGACCACGCCCACTCCCGCCCCCGTAATCGCGAAAATCGATATACATGAATGCACAATTCGATAACACGTGTATATTTCCCGCAATTTTGAAGCTAGAGTCCCCAAATTTGGAATTTAGACTAGGGCTGACCAGCCCAAAAGATTGCGTCCTGGATTTTCCGGCCACGCCCACTAGAACGCCCCCCAGCCACCCCGCCCCCACGAAACACGGAAGCCTATATCTCGCACAGTTTAAGAGCTAGGGCCACCAAAATTGGAGGATAGACTTATTGTCAGCCCCCTAAAGATCGGCAAAAAATTTTGGGGCCCCGCCCCCTCCCGCCCCAAAAATCGCGAAAATGTATATCTTCCACAGTTTTAGAGCTAGAGTCACCAAAATTGGAGGATAGACTTATTGTCAGCCCCCCTAAAGATCGGCAAAAATTTTGGGGCCCCGCCCCTTCCCGCCCCCAAAAATCGCGAAAATTTATATCTTCCACAGTTTCAGAGCTAGAGTCATTAAACTTGGAAGATAGAATTCTGGTCAGCCCCTCTAAATATCGGTAAAAAAAAATTTGGGGCCACGCCCCCTCCCGCCCCCAAAAATCGCGAAAATGTATATCTTCCACAGTTTTAGAGCTAGAGTCACCAAAATTGGAGGATAGACTTGTTGTCAGCCCCCCTAAAGATCGGCAAAAAATTTTGGGGCCCCGCCCCTCCCGCCCCCAAAAATAGCGAAAATTTATATCTTCCACAGTTTCAGAGCTAGAGTCATTAAACTTGGAAGATAGAATTCTGGTCAGCCCTCTAAATATCGGTAAAAAACAAGTGAGAACGTTGCAGTCGGGCGGAGCCGACTGCGTAATACTCTGATACCATTTTAAGAACAGCTGAAAGCAAGTGAACAGAACATTTTTGCTGGTGTTTGGGTGACCCGAAATCGGCCTTCCAAGTTTTTGGGACTGGAGGGGCGTGGTCGATCTTAAGAGGGGGTGACCAGAAGTCTATTTTCCAAATTTGGTGATTTTAGCTTTAAAACTGTGGAAGATATACATTTTCGCGATTTTTGGGGGCGGGAGGGGCGTGGCCCCAAATTTTTCCGATCTTTAGAGGGGGTGACAAGAAGTCTATCTTCCAATTTTGGTGACTCTAGCTCTAAAACTGTGGAAGATATAAACTTTCGCGATTTTTGGGGGCAGAGGAGGCGTGGCCCCAAAAATTTTTTTCGATCTTTAGAGGGCGTGACAAGAAATCTATCTTATAAATTTGGTGACTCTAGCTCTAAAACTGTGGATGATATACATTTTCGCGATTTTTGGGGGCGGAGGGGGCGTGGCCCCAAATTTTTTTGACGATCTTTGGGGGGCTGACAATAAGTCTATCCTCCAATTTTGGTGACTCTAGCTCTAAAACCGTGGAAGATATACATTTTCGCGATTTTTGGGGGCGGGCGGGGGCGTGGCCCCAAAATTTTTGTGTCCGATCTTTAGAGGACTTGGCCAGAAGTCTACCCTCAAAGTTTGGTGGCCCTAGCTCTTAAAATGTGCGAGATATAGGCTTCCGTGTTTCGTGGGGGCGGGGTGGCTGGGGGGCGTTCTAGTGGGCGTGGCCGGAAAATCCAGGACGCAATCTTTTGGGCTGGTCAGCCCTAGTCTAAATTCCAAATTTTGGGACTCTAGCTTCAAAATTGCGGGAAATATACACGTGTTATCGAATTGTGCATTCATGTATATCGATTTTCGCGATTACGGGGGCGGGAGTGGGCGTGGTCGAAATTTTGTTTCTGTAATCTGTAGAGGACGTCACCAGTAATATATATTCCAAATATGGTGACTTTAGCTCTAAAACTGCGGGAGATATAAGCATTTCAAATTAATTTTGGAGGGGGGGCTGGTGGGCGTAATAATGGGCGTGGCCGATTAACCTAGGATCCAATTTTTTCGGGAGGTCACCAGCAATATACCTACCAAATTTGATTACTCTAGCTTCAAAATTGTGGGAGTTATTCACGTTTAATCGATTTGTGATTTGAGGTGTATCGACATGTTATCGATTTGCCAGCCTCCCAGTGGGCGTGGCATAAATTTGGAATAAACTTGATCTGAAGCAGATAGCTATAATCATAACGCAAAAGATTTCAAGAGTCTATCTAATATCGTTTCGGAAATACGCGCGTTCATCCAGACAGACAGACGGACAGACGGACAGACGGACGGCCTGACGGACATTCGACTAAACCAATATACTATGAGTACCTTCGGTATCAGAGTATAAAAATTTGGGGCCACGCCCCCTCCCGCCCCCAAAAATCGCGAAAATGTATATCTTCCACAGTTTTAGAGCTAGAGTCACCAAAATTGGAGGATAGACTTCTGGTCACCCCCTCTTAAGATCGACCATGCCCCTCCCGTTCCCAAAAACTTGGAATGCCGATTTCGGGTCACCCAAACACCAGCCAAAATTTTCTGTTCACTTGCTTTCAGCTGTTCTTAAAATGGTATCAGAGTATTACGCAGTCGGCTCCGCCCGACTGCAACGTTCTCACTTGTTTTCTTTTAGGTTCCTTCAGCGAAATATTGTAAGAATCGTATTTATTTAATCGCTGACGCTTATTGGCATCGCATGCTTTTAGGCTGCAATCCATGCAATAGGGGTGGGGGGGTCTATAGGGGTCCCATAACTCTCAGGTGCAGTCTGTGTGGCCAAATGAAATGAAATAATGAAAACAATTTCAACGCGCGTGCATTGAGCTGCAATCGACAGGAAAGGATAGGTAAGTGAAGTGAAAACAAGTGGAGAAGGATTATCTTCGGCGTGCCGAAGATTAAATACTCTTTTCGAACCTTAAAGCAATTTTTACTATTTTTCCGTGACTGCTTATTTAATTCGCAGATATTAATGTCGCATACATATACCCCTACATATAAAATAAAATATATAAAGGTATTCATGTAAACAGGGACGTTTCACTATCCGTAGCTCGTGGACGCGTCCCTTAGCATTCATAAGTGCTACCGAATTGAACAATATACAAGTTTCAGTTTTTCCAAAAAGTGAAAACTACATTACATAATATACATACCAAATTTTGTGCCTGTTGCTCTTATACCTTTCAAGGCTGCTGTCGGAAATTGAATTGTCATAAAACTTAATCTGAACATACGAGAGCTTATATTCAGAATTTGAGATCCATATTTTTTTTCGCGTGGCATTGGTTTTGCCAATGAATTTAAATTTTTCTTTTGAATTATTCTATTAAAGCTACTTTATGTATGAAAAAAAAATTAGAAACAATTTAGGAAATTGAAAATAAATGAATTTGACTACAGCTATTATATATTTGAAAAGAAGAATAAGAAAAAATGAAAATAAATGACCAGTCGCCGCTGGTTTCGAACCTGGGACCTCTCGCTCACCAGTTCGCAACTTTACCCACTACGCCACAAGCCGTTTTGATGATCGCTGACAAAATCCCTTGAAGAGCAGACTGTCAAAAGCTTTCTTGTTTTGCTTTGTACTGCTTACACCAAGCAGTTTTAAGAATCGCTAACAAACTCGATTTATACTGAGCTTTTGTTTTTTCGCGTGGCATTGTTTTTGTTCTAAGCCATTGAAAGCAAATGAATTTGATTACAGTTATTATATATTTGAAAAGAAGAATAAGAAAAAATGAAAATAAATGACCAGTCGCCGCTGGTTTCGAACCTGGGACCTCTCGCTCACCAGTTCGCAACTTTACCCACTACGCCACAAGCCGTTTTGATGATCGCTGACAAAATTGCTTGAAGAGCAGACTATCAAAAGCTTTCTTGCGCTTGACTTTGTTTGCTCAGACTATCAAAAGCTTTCTTGTGCTTGACTTTGTTTGCTCATATGCACCTGTTTTTTCAAAATATTTAATGACGCATATCTTCGCTGTTTATGACTCAATCGATTTGCGATTTTACCCATTGATGAGTTATAAGGATGTTCAAGTGTACAAGGAAATTTAAGGCAATTGCTTTGAAAACATCGGATTTATGGCCAAAACCGACTTTGAGGTGTATGGCAGCTATAAGATATAGTGGTCCGATCCGGCCGGCTCCGACCAATGTGCTGTCCCCTTGAATAATAAGTGTCTGTGCAAAGTTGCATCGCGATAGCTCAAAAACTGAGGGACTAGTTTGCATACATACAGACAGACAGACAGACAGACAGACAGACAGACAGACAGACAGACAGACAGACAGACGGACATGGCTAGATCAATTTGTTTTGTTTTTATAAGCATATTGGCAGTAACTTTTGGGGGTCTCAGACGCTTCCTTCTATGCGTTACAAACTTCAGGACAAACTTAATATACTATTTTCTTCGAAAAGAGTATAAAAACGAAATAAGAAAGTAAAACATAGCAAAGCAATGGAAAACGAAAAAAGACTACAAACACATAGCAGAAGCAAAAGGCAGCTACAAACTTGGAGCAAAATACCTATTAGTTATGCTATGTGAATTTTATGGGTCTTAGGAGCAGACATTTAGCTGCACTGAGAAATAATTCACCGAGTAGGGGAATTAACTAAAGTAAACGTTGGGGCTTTTGCTTTAAACATGGCGACTTATTATAGCCTGAACCCATGGGAAAAGGGGTATAATGAAGTTGTGAAAAAGTATGTAAGGAAGCATCTCCGACCATATAAAGTATATATTCTGCATCAGTATCAACAGCCGCGTCGATTTAGCCATGTCCGTCTGTCTGTATGAACACGCGGATATCAGAGACTAAGAGAGCTAGAGACTTCATATTTGGAATATAAGTTCTCGTAGTCCCGGGACAAATCAATTTTATTTCATTTTATCGATAACTCGACCCGTTCAGAAGGTATCGATAAATTTCGATTTCACACCAGCGTTTTTGGGCCACAACTTTAAAGTTATAAGAGCTAGGGCACCAAATTTGGTATGTATAGTCTCGAATAGCATATACATCTAAGAAATATTTCACTTTTTGAAACCACCCCCCAATTCCCCCCAAAACTTTTTAAGGTATGACCTCACAATTTGGTTTGATCGACCATTTTATAGTCAATTTTATGTCCTAAAAACTTCACAAAGATCGGACACTAAACACAGAAGCTGTTTAAGACTTAAATTTCCATAGTGTGGGGCCTTGCGAATAAGTAAGCCTGCTTAAACTGCTTGCACTGCTTGTACCGCTTGCAGCACGTGTATGTATGTACACTGATAAGTATGAATGCATGCTAGGACTGTGTTCAGGGTATCTCCTAGTCGGGCACTCCGGACTAGAGAACTGTTTTTTCTTCAAATTTTAAGCAACAATAAAAAGAAAACCAAAATTGATTTAAAAAAATTTGGAAAAAAAAATATATATCTATTATACAAGAAAAAGCCATATTATATATTATAAATTACACATTAATTTTTAATAAACAATAAATTTTAAGACTTGTTCACAACAGATTCTACTGCAATCAGATTTGCATACAAATTTAACCATTTCTGCCAAATTGTTGATACCAGAATTTGCGACTTTCGTGCCAAACGGAGAATCTTCTATAGTAAAGTAGGTAAATCTTGGGTGTGTGCATATTAACTGCGCCATGTCAGCGTGAATTGTGACCAGTAATGCAACGTTATATAATATAAGTGTATTTGTTTCACTACGCACCAAAGTGTTCGTTGAAGAGTATCTGGAAAGCGAAATGAAATCGTTATCAAGAAAATAAAATGATTACAGCACGCCAGCTTACATTATTCGTGTCCATTTCTATCGTGTCTGATTTCATTCGTGTCGGGTATATCGTGTCCGTGTCAGTGTCAATGTCAAAGTATTCGTGTCACTTGTAACCACGCAAACAACATGTGTCAGAGGAAATGTGTCTGCACAAAGAGTTAGCTAAGAAAAAAGAAAGAACAAAATATAAGCAAATTGCTAATTTACGAGAACTTACTTAATTTGTGTCCCATAATGCTTTTGTGTTGAAACTGGGAAAGAACGCGTAAGTCTGAAATCAGGATGAACTTATCATTATTGGAAACTCAAAAAAAAATCAAATTATTTTGCTGCCCACTTACGTAGGGTAACAGTGGTATATATACTATAGTCACTTTGATCTTATGTTTAATATAAACTGTAAAATTTAAACAAAACAAAAAGTTTTAAAATTTTTAAATAGTTTTTTTTTCGAAAAATGCACAAGAATTTGTTTCCGATGTGTTCGTTGCTCAAAAAAGTTAAATACTGATGAATTATTGTGTGGCAATTGTACACCAAGCTAGAGCCCAAATTTTGAAAATGCCCAGGCTACTAAGTTCTGTTAAAATTTGCTTGTGAATATATTGAAATAATTACTTGAGTGATTTTTGTTTATCGATCTATTTTTTTTTGCTGTCGACTAGATAAAGTCCGGCACATGAAATTTAATTAAAACTACAATTAATAATATTTGAAAATTATCATTTTAAATTATAAATTTAAGAAGAGTCTTCCTTACCACTTACAAAGCATTTTCAGGCTTTGTATAAATATTTTAAAAAATAAGTGGGGCCACGCCCCCTCCCGCCCCCAAAAATCGCGAAAATGTATATCTTCCACAGTTTTAGAGCTAGAGTCACCAAAATTGGAGGATAGACTTATTGTCAGCCCCCCTAAAGATCGGCAAAAAATTTTGGGGCCCCGCCCCCTCCCGCCCCCAAAATAGCGAAAATTTATATCTTCCACAGTTTCAGAGCTAGAGTCATTAAACTTGGAAGATAGAATTCTGGTCAGCCCCTCTAAATATCGGTAAAAAAAAATTTGGGGCCACGCCCCCTCCCGCCCCCAAAAATCGCGAAAATGTATATCTTCCACAGTTTTAGAGCTAGAGTCACCAAAATTGGAGGATAGACTTCTGGTCACCCCCTCTTAAGATCGACCATGCCCCTCCCGTTCCCAAAAACTTGGAATGCCGATTTCGGGTCACCCAAACACCAGCAAAAATTTTCTGTTCACTTGCTTTCAGCTGTTCTTAAAATGGTATCAGAGTATTACGCAGTCGGCTCCGCCCGACTGCAACGTTCTCACTTGTTGTTGTAACAATTTTCTAAAAATTTCAACAATGCCTTTTTTTTGCCAAGTTACATTATAAAGATAAATATTTAAATCAATAGCAATTAAACTTTTTATACCCTGAACCCATTAAAAATGGGTAAAAAGGGTATTATGGTTTTGTGCAAAAGTATGTAACAGGCATAAGGAAGCATCTCCGACCATATAAAGTATATATATTCTTGATCAGTATCAACAGCCAAGTCGATTTAGCCATGTCCGTCTGTCTGTCTGTCCGTCCGTCCGTCCGTCCGTCCGTCCGTCCGTCCGTCCGTCTGTCTGTATGAACACGCGGATATCAGAGACTACAAGAGCTAGAGACTTCATATTTGGAATATAAGTTCTCGTAGTGCCGGGACAGATCAAGTTTATTTCATTTTATCGATAACTCGACCCATTCAAAAGTTATCGATAAATTTCGATTTCAGACTAGCGTTTTTGGGCTATAACTTACAAGTTATAAGAGCTAGAGGCCCCTAATTTGGCATGTATAATCTCGAATAGCATACACATGTAGCAAATTTTTCACTTTTTGGATACCACCCCCCAATCCCCCCAAAATTCAAAAAACTCATTTTTGAAGGTATGACCTTGCAATTTGGTTTGGTCACACATTTTATAGCCAATGTTATGTCCTACAAATTTTAAAAAGATCGGACAATAAACACAGAAGTTATTTAAGATTTTACTTTCCATTGTGTGGGACTCAGTGAAAAAGCAAGATAACTGCTTAAACCGCAGGCACTGCTTGCAGTATGTGTGTGCTTGTATGTATGCACACTATTAGGCAAGTATGAATGGATGTCAGAACTGGGTTCAGGGTATCTCCTAGTCGGGCAGTCCCGACTAGAGCACTCTTACTTGTTAACTTTATAATTTTAAGTTAATTGTTCTGTAATTTTTTATTTTAAATTTTTTCCTGTTTCGACTGATTTTTGTTGTAACTATTTTCTAAAAATTTCAACTATGCCTTTTTTTTGCCAATTTACATTATAAAGATAAATATTTCATATTATTTTTATTATGACCACTTTTTGTTCATGTAATTTAAGTTTGTTCTCATCTTCTTAGCGATAATCGGATTTGGTTTTTTAGATTAATAATGCTGCTGATGTTCAAACGTTTGTTAGTCTTACTTTCTTAATTCTGGCACAGAAATAACATATGCATATGCAATTTCCGCTACAATTGCAACTTTTCTGCTGCCAAGCAATTACAATCAAACTAGCTCGAAACTTAGCTAATGGTTCAATAAGTTTATAAATATTTGACAAGAATATGGAATTCGTGTGTTATCAACTAACAATGCCTTTCACATTTGACAGCATTAACTGAAAACAGATATTAAGCTCACAAAATTCGCAACTGAGATAAACGCAAGGCAAATTTAACATGAGCTTTAACATGAGCATGTAGAACAGAGATCACTGAACTGTGCCATGGACAAAGTGACCATGGAGGCGTTTGAGCACTATTTCTTGGCTGTGTGTTTAGCTGGTTTGAAGTTGAAGTTGCCTTGTTGGCTAATCAGTAAAATTGCGGCCAAAAAAAATTAACAATGGCCAATGTTTTGTTGGGGGCGTGGCAGTGTGTAAGGTGGGCCGACAAACATTCTGCTGCGCCTGCAGTTTTGCATGCAAGACAAAGCGTACAAATATCAGACAAGGCTAAGAGGCAGGCGATGTCGACGCACTGACAAAATGCTCGCCAGGCAACGGGGAAGTGCTTGGGTTGTTGTTCTTCTTCTTGTTCTTGTTGTCTTTCTCATCTAATGTTTTATTGTTGTTATTATAGCTGGGCTTTGTTTGCCAGGCCAAAAACTGTTGCTTTTGTATTCCGGCGACCAAACACACACACACACACACAGAACAAAAAGCAAAAAGAGAAACAAAGGCCCAGCCACACAGCGAGAAGCGGCGAGGGAGAAGCTCTTTTGCTGCTTATTGTTTGTCAGCCAAATGGTTGCGAGCAGAGGAGAGGAGAGGAGAGGAGGAAGCCAACTTAGTTGGGCTTGTGGTTTTTGGTATCTACAGTTAGATATAGAGAACAAGCGGCAATGAAATGTTATATACCCGGTGGCTAGTGCGGCCAGTGTTGAGCAGCGTCCCAACAGTGTTGCCTACTTGTGTCGTTGCAAGTGTAAAGTATTCCATAGAAAACATCATTACGCATTCCGCGAATGCGACGAGTACTATTAATAAGTAGTACCTGAATATTGAAATGAAACATGTAACGAGTAAGAAGAACTATTGCTTATCATGTAGATCTTTTGTAATTACACGAATACTTAGAATGTATTCTAGAAATAACGAATGCAAATACAATAAATGATTGATACTTAGCCTCAAATTTTGTATTTATAATACCTATTTTTTCAGTTTTTAAATACAATCTTTACTTTTCATTTTAGTTATATTCATAACAATTTAAATGTTTAGTTTATTTATTTTGAATTTATTGTGGTATGATATTTTAAATGTCTATTTAAAGTTATAGATTTATGTTTAGAAGAAAAAAAAATAGTCTTGGTTGCAATTGGTTCAACATTTGATAATCTTATATCTTCCCTATCATTACATTATGTAAATAAATATTTATTTAAATAGATATTTACACAGAGAAAGTTACAACGAGTAGAAAAGAGTAACGAATGGAAATATAAGCAAGTAAATGGCCAAGGCTGAGAAACGCTTTATTATATTTCTACTTATATCAATATACTTATATGCATTGCCTATCAAATAGAAATATTAAATAATAAAATTTGGTAGCACAGCAAATTACTAAGTAAAGTCCCAAATACTCGCGAATGTTGCTTTTGCCACTCGCTGCTTTTAATTAGTAAGAAAATCAGACACAACAACAGTTCACTGTGCGACCTGGTTCGTAAGTCTTGGGCTGGTGTTAATAAGCCAAGCATATCACTAGCGAGAGATTCAGCGATGAAGATATTTCTGTGCATGTCACACATACGTATACGTAATACGCACACATACGTACTTATAACGTTCCACATACACATTAAGGCAGACTGAGCGGCAGCCGGAGACAATAATTTGCATATGAAGCAGCTGCTGCTGCTGCTGCTGCTGGGCTGCATTTACATGCATCACTTGCTCGACTTATTAATGAATGCGACTGTGTGTGTGTGTGTGTGTGTGTGTGTGTGTGTGTGTGTGGGAGTGTGTGTGTGTGCAAGGGCTGGTGCGGTGTGACCTTGATCTTGATATGCATATGTAGTTTTATACCCTCAACCCATTGAAAATGGGTAAAAAGGGTATACTAAAGTTTTGCTGAAGTATGTAACAGGCATAAGGCAGCATCTCCGACCATATAAAGTATATATATTCTTGATCAGTCTCAAGAGCCGAGTCGATCTAGCCATGTCCGTCTGTCTGTCCGTCTGTCTGTCCGTCTGTCTGTCCGTCTGTCTGTCCGTCTGTCCGTATGTATGAACACGCGGATATCATACTTTAAGATCTAGAGACTTCATATTTGGAATTTAAGTTCTCATAGTCCCGGGACAGATCAAGTTTTATCATTTTATCGATAACTCATGTCTTTCAAAAGTTATCGTTATTTCAGACCAGCGTTTTTGAGCTATAACTTAAAAGCTATAAGAGCTAGAGGTTATTTATAATCTCAAATACTTAACTTTTTGATCACCGTACCCCAATCCTCCCGAAAATGCAAGCATATTTGGAATTCTATTGATAATAAACACTGAAGTTGTTTAAGATTGAACTGGCCATAGTGCGCTCTCAGTGATGAAGCAAGTTAACTGTTTAAGCTGCTTGCACTGCTTACACGGCTTGCTGGACTGGGTTCAGGGTATCTCTTAGTCGGGCACTCCCGACTAACGCAATCTTACTTATTATCTTGAGTGAGCAGAATGCACAAGTGAAAGCGACTGCTGCTTATTAATAAGCCAACAAATATTAAAGGACAAGCAAAGAAACGTGGGCAAGAACAGAGCGAAAGATAAACAGGAAGCATAAATATATAATGGAACAAATGTGAGGCAAATATAAATAATATATAAGACAGACATTAGATGTGTGCAGCCAAATATTATTTTTCAAATTGTTATAAGACATAAATTCGATTCGATTTTATAAACAAACTAAAATAAACACAAATAATATTAATTATGAAAAATAAGTGTAAACATTTTTGTTTTTCATTCGATCGTTCTCAAAAATCAATGAGAGTATTTATGTATGTAAAAGGAAAACTAATGCCAGATTTGTAGGGTCAATAGGCAATAAAACGTATTTCACCGACCTGTAAAATCCTGATAAATTCCTCATGTAGTGGAAAATATATTTGTTTGTATATAAAATTTGTTTCATTCAAATAAAAGACCTTCTTTTTGTTGAGAAAAAATTTAAAAAACTTTTTTTGATAATGCATTGAACTTTTCCATTCAAGAACTGATCTATGGCTTCACAATTGGCTTTGGTTTTGTGTTTATATTATAGATTTGCTGCATATAAGACTTAGCTTATATTAAAGACTTAACAAATGTCTACAACTATATTTTGCGATACTTAATGATAGAGTACATTCTATAAGTACATGTCCATAAAGTCAATTTGTATCATACACATTTTGTTTCATGTACTTTATACACCTAATATTAAACAAAACAAATGAAACAAAACTGTGAGCCCCTCAGAAATATTTTATTTTATATTTTCATTTTTCAGATGCAGAAGATTCAAATTTATACATAATATAATATTTAAAAATTAAAATCTCTAATATACTTGTGGTTATTCTCAAAAAAAAAAAGCAGAAAAATAACGGTTTTATAGAATTACGCTTCTGATAATATTTAAAAATTAAAATCGCAAATATATTTGGTGTTATTGTCAAAAAAAAAGGAGAATTACGCTTCAGGTAAATTACAATTCGAATGAGAAATCAAACGGAGTAAGCATGAAAATAGCCAACAAACAAGCCACGCTAAATATAGAAAATTAAAGATGACTACTTTAGCCATTTACTTAAATTTACTGTGACAATTCAACCCGTTTGCTACCCACGTTTTGACCTGATTCATTGATTGCTCTCTAATGGCCCACGCATCCTGCAAGCTGTCGATAGTGAGAGTGAGTATTTCCGGTTGGACAGTGTCATGAAATACGAGGTAAAATGCCAATTGTTGTGGGTGTTGTTCTTGTTGCTGTTGTCGTTGTTGCAGTTTCGTTGGCAACCGCAGAGCCATAAAACATAACTCATTTGATTAAGCCACATTTATTTTGGCTTGTAATTTGATTATGCCGTAATAAATAGAATTAGGCGAGCGCTGAATTGCAGCAGCCGACGGGCCCTAAAATAGCTGCCCGCATCATCTGGGTACTGTGTGTGTGTGTGTGTGTGTGTGGCAATGGGGCGTATGCGCAATTAATTGTTGTGCTATAATAATCATACGCCTGGTGGCCTCCTAGCTGCCAGTTAATTGTGCGGGCAGCAATAAAACAATACATATGCAGCAGTTTATCATTATGCTTGCATATTTCGAGTACACTCTCAAGAGCCTTGGCAACAATAACTCTTCGCTGGAATTGAAAGCACACAGAACTGGCAAGCAGTTCATAGGAAACTGTCGTTATTATCTTAAATACCATGTAACGACACTCTGTCGCTACTAATAAACAACTGCCGGTCGTGTTTATCATTGCCTCAGCCAATTCCATGAATTGATGTTTATTATTGCTGCTTTTTAATCTGGTTGCATATGACATTGAGTTTCTACACTGCTATAAATAACTGAACTGCGTCGCTGTTATTTACTCTCAACTTTGCCGCACAGCAGCCCAGACTCCCAGTTCAAGGAAGAGCATCAGCAATAAGCTGGCTTGCGCTGCAAGTCCGTGCAAATGGATCAGCTTTCAAACGTTGCAACATGTTGCAAGCATTCTGGCACATGGTGACCAGATGTGTACTTATCTCGCTTTCTGTATAAGCAATTTATTAAGCTTAAGTTCTATCGATGTGGCTCTCTCTCTCCCTCTCTCTTTCTCTCTCTCCCTCTTTCCTGTCCATGCTTTTTTCTGCCACTGTTTTGCTTCCATCAGCTTCTGATATTTAAAGTGCATTCATTATAAGTAGAGTAATTTATGCACAATGGTCTTAAATTATCATAAGCAATTTATCGATTTAACATTCAATTGCATTTACAATAAGTTTGTGAATAAATTCTATTTTTCTTTTCTATATTTTTATTTGATTGTGTTTTTTTGGATCAATGTTTTAATTTTTGTATTAATATCCCCAGAACTTAACGTAATTGTTAGTTGATATCTTTAATTTAAATGTTTTATATACTCTTAAATGTTTGATAATTTTATATAAATTCTTTTGTGTCGACTGTCAATAGTCGACAATAAATAAATAAATAAATAAATATGTAAATGATAAGACACAATATATATTACATCAGCAAATTGCAATATCTTTAATAGCTCAATATTGCAACTATATGTTTATTTCTTATTTATTTTTAGATTTGAACACAATTGTTTTCAACCGATAGTTTTGAGCAAAAGTTAAACTATTTGCAGTCTTTCTGGTTCATACTCAATCCGAAAAATGAGTCTATTTGCCACTTAGAACCAATCCAAATCTCCATATCTCAGTTGTCATATTTTCCTTTGCCCAATCAACTAACACTTTTCAATTTTTCCTCTCTCTATTTATGTTTAAAAACTTTTTTAAATCAGTCAATCGAGTTTGCAATTCTTCTTTGAGTCTCATTCGTAAGCTTTTTCGCAAAAAATGAAACACATATCCTGGAAATCTGATAACTTTCTAGGGAAAGCAATTAGTAAGGATTCAATTCAATTGGTATCTGTGCTAGTTGAAATCTACGTTTTAGTTGTTGCTGTTGTTGTTGTTGTTGTTGTTTGTTGTCCTCATTAACTTGACCATTTCGCAACATTACAAAACGAACTGAAGCATAATTTCTATAAAAAGACCCTCAGGGCTGGGCTAATATCAGCGAGCTGCTTCGCAGTATAGCTAATTGGCAGTTGGCCAGGACAGAGAGCTGAGTAGTGAGAAGTGAGAAGTGAGAACGAGAACTGAGACACGCGGCCAGCTGCAGTCACATTTGCCAACCCGGTTGGCGTTCTGTGTGAGTCCTGTGCATATTGTAATGAGCTGCATGTTAATTTTAATTAATGCTCGCACAATGCACAGCCAGCTGACTTTGTCATGGCCGTTTCCTGGCTGCATTGGCAATTAGAGTTAGTCCTGGATAAGCCCCACTGCTTCACACACCCACACACGCAGACAGACAGACAGACACACACGTGCAATCCTTAAATAAAAACGAAAATAATGAAATGCAACAGCGAACAGGGCAAACGGAAGCGGAAGAGCAACAAAATGAAAGCCAAACAGCAACAATAGCAAACAAAACAAAGACCAAAAGAATAGATAAACACACAAACGACTGCATATGGAGGAAAAAAAGGGCAGGGGGAGGGGCAGGGGCAGGGTTACCAGCAGCTTATGTAGAAATTAGAAAAAAAAAGCGTTGCTGCTGCTGTTGGCTTTGGTCAGCGCTGCAAAGTATGCTACATTTTTATTTGGACGGGATTAGCCTTTTAGGTTGTTTTTGACTCTGCTGTGTTGCGCCCATCGGGCGCGTTTCAGGCAACAACAGCAACAGCTGCAACAACAACAAGTACATAACGACAAACAGCAACAGCCGATTTATCAGCATTATCAGCATCAGGGTCATCGCCATCAGTGGCATTGCATTGCATTGCATTGCATCACAGACACAGCTGGGTAAGCTGCTTTTCCAGTTGCCAGTCTGCCAGTTTGCCAGTTGGCCAGCTTACAGTGACTCAAAGTGCCATGGCACGCTCTAGATGCTTATATATACAAATACATTTTGCATACAGCTCTTGCAGCTCTGCTTAATATGTAAATATTTATTATTTCATTTTCAAAATTTGGCTTCAATTCCAAACTTCTTCCAAAATTTTTAGATTTGCGTTTTTCGTTGCTATATAAATATTTATTTCCTTGCATATGTGCATTTTTGACACTTAAGATCTAAATCTTAGGCCAAAATGGCCACTGCAAATAACAGACTATATTTTGTTTGTTTTCTACTGTGTAGATTTGTGGTGCAAAGAGCTTATAAGCTTTAAGCAGATCACAATTGAAATTGAAGGCACTTGAAATTCAATTATCATAAATTCTTTAGCTTTTCGCTTTTAGGGGTATTCCTAAACGTTTTACTGGCAGCACAGCTTCTTCATATGGAAGTCAATAGTTTGCAGCCAATTGAAAGTTGGCACCAGTGTGCAGCTTATTGGCAAAAGAATGGGCACAAATTCGACGCAGGCTGGGCTGACATGGTGGTGCGAGTGGTGCGCTTGGTGCTGCCACTTAGCAAGTGGTGTTTCTTGTGCAGCCGCATGTGCAACTCATATGGAAATTTATGCATATAAATGACAATCAGAGGTCAAAGGGCAAAGCGCAAAAGGCAAAAGGCAATGGGTGGTGCTGCGGTGGTGCAGTGAATGTTACCGTTTGGCGGCAGCTACACAACCAACGTATAGCTAAAGATAATTATCAAATGTCACCGCATGTAATGCAGCAACAAATTTGCAAAACATTCGCTAATTACAAAACTGCATAATTCACAAACAATAAATATAAGCAACAGTCGGTAGTGCCCGACTAGGTGATACCCTGAGCTTAGTCCTTACATGCATGCATACTAACCTATCAGTCTGCATGCATACAAACACACACATGCTGCAAGCAGTGTAAGCAGTTTCGCGATTATGCATACCACAATTGATGCTTCTAGCTCTTAAGACTACCAAGTTATGGATAAAAAGAGCTTATCTGATGGTGAAATTTATCGATAACTTTTGGGCGGTATGAAGTATCGATAAAGTGAAGCAAACTATATCTGACAAGGGACTACGAGAACTTACATACTATATGTCAAATATGAAGTCTGTAGCTTTTATAGTGTCTGATTCATACAGACAGACGGACAGACAGACGGACAGACAGACGGACAGACAGACAAGGCAAGATCGACTTGGCTTTTGTTGCGCATCAAGAAAATATATACGTATATATAAAATATATAAGCAGACGTGTTTTCATTTGAAGAGCTGCAAGCAAATTCGTATGAAATATTTAAATATGCTAACAGCTTAGGTTAATTCTTTTAATATTCTTTTAATTTAATAAATATTCTTTTTACTCGCGGCAAATCTGTATTAATCGCTTGTGCGTTTACGATTGAATCGATTGATTGCCATTTGTTTATACTACACAAATTGAAGTAGAAGCACTTTGAAAATTTAACAGATTAATCGTTTATAAACATATTGGTATTAAATTGGCATATAAGTATAACTGAATTTGTCACTTTGTTATTTCGCAAATGTTTTCTGCTTTTTTATGATTAAATTTAATTTGAAATATGTGTTTATTTTAATTTGATATTATATGCTGCTTCTTTTTATAATTTACACTTATTAATATTATTAAATTTAGTCGAATTTAATTAATTGCATTCCATGTATAAATTTATGTACAATCGAAACATATCGATAACAAATTCTTAACGTAAACGTAAAAATGTCAGCTTATAAGGCCAAAGATTAAAACGATATCCAAATCCAAATGCAAATTCAATTCGCTTTATATTGCAAGAATAGAAAATGTATTTAAATTTGAGAATATTCTCAATAGCTTTGAGCGTAAATTGTCAACTTTGTCGCCGCTTAACCACTCACAGCTGTCAAAAGTGGCATCATGCCAGTTGCCAAATCCGACATGCCCCATGTGGCATGCTCACACACACACACACACACACATACACACATAGCGCCAACTGTTCAATTAATGGCGATTGCTTTGCGCTGACGACGGACTGCTTAAAACCGTACAAATATGCAGCATTGAACATTGGGCATGCAACATGCAACATGCAACATGCCACTAGTCACTTACCACTTGCCACTTGCCACACACACGCAGAGTCAACATTCGACACGCATTTGTGTTCAGCCCTTTGATCTATAATCCGGATTTCATTACAATCCCTTCGCGCTGCACTTTTTGACAGCATGCGGCAAGCGGCAAGCGGCAAGCGGCATGCAACATGCGGCACAGGGCTCTTATGGCTATTGCACGATTGACAGCTTAACCCCCAAATAGGTAAACAGTAAGCGCTCTGCTGTGGCTTATGCTCAACGGTCTGAATGCCATCACTATGAATATTGCCAGCGGCTGTCACAATTGATGACTTCGTATACCCTGTAATTATGCATTTCAAACGCTTTCGTCATATACAACTATGCCCAAGCATATACACATATACAAACTAAGCTGTTATTATTATATCAGCGTTTATTTCTATGAATAAAAATCAATACAATTTTGGCAAATAAAAATAAAGTTCTAAATAAATGTTATTAAACAATTTGTTAATTTATAAAATAGCTGAGCACGAATCAGACTAGTGCCATAAATATGATTTGATCTGTACAACACTGGAAATCACTCAATAAAGTAAACTAAATCAAAAGTCATCTAATCGAATATTTTGAAAAAATTTTTGTCAGTGTCGATTCAAATTATTTTTTTTTTGTGTTTCTTTATTTTGAATCTGTCAATTATTGGCCATAACTAAATTTAGTAACAATTCTTATCTGGAAATAAGTTAAATTTTTTTTGCATGGTTTTTAAATTGCTATTCGTAATTAATAATTGTTTGACTGCAAAATAGTTTTCCCTAGAAAACCAATTTTTTTTTGGGAATTCTTCAAATATTTTTAAGACTTGTTAGCCCTGTAATTACAGCAATTGACAGCAACTAAACATATTATTGCATTTAATATCAATATCATTAAAAAAAAATCTAACATTTAGAAATTTGTCAAACATTTGAGCACTTTTGTATCATTATATTCACATTTAGTTAATATTTGCAAAATATTCAAATAAATGATCGTCACAATATGTTTGTGGAAAACCTAATGTGCTGTTCGGATTCTTATCATTAAAATTGAATTTTATATGCTTTTTGCTGATTTCGTTTTCATACATAAAATATAATCTAGTCACGTTTTTCATGGTACTTTTGTTTACAATTGCAGTGTGCTTTTTATTATGGATTGCATTGATTGAATTCATACACACAGACACATAAAAAAGACACACACACACACACACGTCTCAATTTAATGGAACGTCGTTAATGTAAACTTGCCCCGAATTGTATGCTATGCAAAATGCTTTCAGTAATGGAATGTGCTCGCTTGCTAGCGTGTGTGTGTGTGTGTGTGTGCGTGTGTGTGTGTGCTAAGAGTGATGCCAACTTGCTGTGAAGAACTATTGTTGACAAACTATACATGCATGTGCATATATAATTTATATATGCTGCATTAAGACGCTTGAACACATTTTCTGATTGCTCAATGTTTAACAAATTGAGCAATAGCTATAACATAAATTGATGATGCTCTGTCTGTAGAATATGAAATCAATAACAAACAATATATATCTGTTTACTTCATATATCAGAGACGCCATTTGCATTTGAATTGCAATATTTATGTCTATTTTTAGGCATCAAATCATATACAGACTCGAAAGTCAAGCTAACATCTTTTATTTGCACATGTGTACAGCAGTCTCAGCTCCTTCAGTTATGGCACAAGTTTCGTCCTTATGGGTTTTCTATTTTATTGCAGCGCCGTCAGGTAACATTTTGCAACAATTTGCGAATATTTCTGTTGGCTTTTGTCGCCAGCGCCAGTTGCACAAATCCATTGTTGACAGTCGTTGCTGCTCTTTATACTCTGTTGCCAAAGGGGGAAACGTGCATATTGAATATTACACAACATTTTTGCCCAGCTCGAGAAATCACAGCATAAACATTAGTTCTAAACAAATAAATTGCTAACTTTGTGCTAGATTTAAGCACTTTTTTTTTGTATTTTATATCGGCAAATCGGAAAATAATATTGTAAGTTATTCAACTAAGATCTACGAACTCAAACCAAGAACGTGTTTACAAAAGTTAAAAGCTTATACAGACAGACACACACACGCTGCAAGCCGAGCAAGCAGTGCAAGCAGTTAACTCAAATCTTAAACAACTTCTGTGTTTATTGTGCGATCTATGTGAACTTTTTTTCTGCAAAAAATTAACAATAAGCACTGTGAAGAAACCAAATTTCAAAGTAACATACCAAATTTAGTGTCTCTAGCTCTTATAACTGTCAAGTTATGGTCCGATATCAAAACTTATCGCTTTTGAAAGGCAGCTATCGATATAATGTAACAAACTGGATATGGCCAGTGTCTTCACGAACTTACATATATCTGAAAGTCCTTATATTTTAAAGTCTCTGACATCAGGGACTTGGATCGACTTGGCATATATATATATATATATATATATATATATGATTTATATGGTCGGAGATGCTATCTTATGCCTGTTGCATACTTTTGCACAACTTCATTATAGACTTTAAGCATAACTTTAGAGCATACGAATCCACATTCCTCATTTTCAGTATAGTAAACTGACAGCAGTGTATGGCGCAGTCGGTTAGCAGATAATACAATACTCTTGCTTGCTATTGTCTGTCTTGCTTTGACCAGCTTCTGGGTACCCACAAGGACTGCATCACATAAAGTGTTGTGTGTGTGTAAGTGTGTGTGTGTGTGTTTGTGTGTGTGTGTGTGTGTGCGCTGGCTTGCATCGCTGGCTGCAGTTTGTTATTTGGAATTGAGTTGAATTGATTTGTTACCTCTTTGATGGGATCCTTACACAATTCCAATGGCTGCTTACCCTTTGCACCTTTGCACCTTTGCAACTTGGCACCTTTGAGCCTTTTCACTGTGCTGCAGATTATACAACTTGACTCAGTCTTATGTCGAGCACTTGTGGAAGCTGATAAGTGCTGTTCCTGCCAGTTTTCATTGTCATGCGGAATGGACCTTATGCAATGTCGCCACCATGGAGGCGGTGGGCGTGGCAATTGCTTGACTCACAGCCGTAACATAATCCAACGCAATCATATCTAATTGTATTATATTAAATGCGCCATTCGAGTCGTCAACGAATTCAGCGTTCATTTTTGTATAATCATGAGCCATCGAACCCCAACAGCCCCAAGCCCAATAGCAGCCAGTGGACCACCCACTCAGCCCCCTCGCCCCCCTCCCAATTGGAAGCTGGCCCCAAACGAGCGTTACGAAATTATTTTGGCAGTTTGCCCGTTGCCAAGGTCTCGGGCCTGAAGCCATTATCCTGGCCAGCGGCATGCAACGTGTGGCTGGCAGTCAGTCAGACGGAGGTCCTGCCTCCTGCCTCCTTTGCCATTTTTTCTAGCCATTTTTATATGCATATATATAGATATATGTATATATATAAGGATTTCAGCGCGTGGGGTCGTTTTGTTACCCCTTTTTTTTGTTCATTGTGCCATCGACTTGAAAGGAATTTAGAAACGTTCACTTAAATCAAGTTCAAGTCAGCTGCAATATTCGCCAAGGACTTAAAGGATTTACAGCTAAGCAATTGGGCCATCCGAAAAGTAGATAACATTAAATGGCACTTGAGTAGTTTCAAATAGATAATTTCATACTTGTATTTGTATTTGTTTAAGCTCAGTCAACACAGAATATAATTTAAATTAAAAACTACCCAAAATTAAATTTAAAATTACAAAAATGTAGTTTTAAATTTAAAAAAAGTTGGTCCACCTTTTTATTTGCTAGTATTGGGTAAACGCAGGAAAAAAGCCCAATCCAACCAAAAACTAAAATATTAACAAATAAATAAAAATATTTGAAAAGATTTATAACAAAAAAGTAAGTCTAAGAGTTGGCTAAAAGCTAAACAATTCAAAATAGAGAAATACTTGACACAGATACAAGAAATCAAGAATATATTACAGCTCCAGTTAAAAATAAATAGTTTTTAATTTAGTTATTTATTCAAAACAAAAAACACACGTTTTTCTAAGAAGCCATGTTAAAATTCTCCGAAAAATTTCTTAATTCAAGAATGTTTTTCGTAAACCCAGAAATTCTAATGTTTTACTATAATAAAGAGCACCGTTTCTAGAAAGTTTTGCATAAGTTCAAATGTTCTTATAATAACTATTTCTACATGATTTATTTATTTAATTTTGCTGTATTTGTCAATTTTATTTGGAAACACTTGATTTAAGAATTTAAGTTCTTATTTTTGAAATCAATGAACTTCGGTACTACTATATTTCATTTCAATACAAAACTTTTTTAAAAAGCAGTTTAGCTTAAAGCACATGCTTTTCATACGTACAAATGTGCTACAGGGTATCTGGCAGGTCGATCAACAGCAGCTGCTTGTTGCTTGCTATATAAATGCTTACCTGCTATTGGATATTGATTTATAAAGTGTCAATCTGACAAATTACACAACGCCAATATAAAAGCCAATGCAACAGTTACAGCCACACAAAGGCTGAAGTGAGAGAGACAGCAGCACAAAGAGCGAGCAAGAGAGAGAGAGAGAGAGATAGATGCGACTGCAAGGACAATAAAAAGTGATGAGCTGTCAGAAACGGACATTTTTGGCATGTAAAGTGAATTTCATGCATGAGCGGCGAAGCATGTGGCGCCCTCTGTTGTTCAGTGGCATTGTCTGGCAAGCCTATTGTTATTATTACAGTTATTATTATTAGTCTTATGACAATTGTTATTGTCACTGGCTGAGATGCCAATGCCAATGCCAATTGACTGGCAGACAACACATATTTCTCTTGTTTGGCTTGCGGTTTTGTCTGTTTTTATACACCTTAAACCCTTTGAAAAATGGGTTAAAAGGGTATAATGGTTGTGTGCAAAAGTATGTAACAGGCATAAGGAAACATCTCCGACCATGTCCGTCTGTGTGTCTGTGTAAAGACGCGGATATCAGAGACTATTAGAGCTAGAGACTTCATATTTGGAATACAGTTAGTTTCATTTTATCGATAACTTGACCCGTTCAAGAGTTATCGATGCATTTCGACTTCAGACTAGTGTTTTTTGGCCATAAACTGAAAGTTAGAAGATCTAAAGGCATCTAATTTGGTGTGTATAGTCTCGAATAGCATACACATGTAAAAAATATCTCTCTTTTTGGTTACCCAGTGAAAAAAACACTCATTTTGGAAGGTATGACCTTGCAATTTTGCTTTGATCGCCCATTTTAAGGCCAATGTTATGTCCTGAAAATTTCACAAAGATCGCACAATAAACACAGCAGTTACTTAAGATGTATCTTTCCATAGTGCGTGTCCTTGCGAAGAAGTGAGCTAGTTAAAACCGCTTGCACTGCTTGCAGTATGTGTGTGTTTGTATGGATGCACATTGATAGATAAGTATGAATGGATGTAAGGATTGGGTTCAGGATAACACCTAGTCGGGCCCACCCGACTAGAGCACTCTTTCTTGTTTGTTTTGAGTCTCGTTTAATGCGATGCAACAGAGCAAAACATGAACCGAACTTGAGAGCGCACAGTGTTACAAATTCAATGGCAACTTGTTTAAGCAGCAGCAGCAGGAGTAGCAGCCGCTCAGCCAAGCGGCAAATGTCCTGCGGCGCTTTGCTGAAATCTCAATCCAGCAACCGCACTCGCCCCTGCGAGACAAATACACGACCTTAAGCATTCGAGTTGTACTAGGTGATGTAACTGGCTGAGCGCCCACAGCTGTTGCAATGCCTTCAATTGGTTTTTATTTAATTATAATGCGGTTCCATGCACCCTAGCATCCTTTCGCCCTTTCACCCTGCCATCCTTGCATCCTTGCACCCCTCAAGCACACTAACACACACAATATGATTGCTAGCTAGAGGCAGTAGGGAAAGGGTAAGGCTGGGGCAGGGTACAAAACAGAGCTCAGTTTTGGTCAGCGGTCGGGAATTGCTGCACTATACGCCTTGAGGCCATCTGCTCTTTGCTCCATCTCCCTCTCTCTCTCTCTGTTTCTGTCTCTCAGTTGCATTCTTTCTGCTGTGCCCCATTTTGGGTTTGCTCTGGCTGCGGCATCTGCCCGGGCGGGCGTTGCACATTGCGGTTTGCTTTCGCCCTCAAAATTGCCACTTGAATCAATTTCAGCTGTGTGAACCTTAAATTTGAGCAGTTGCCAACACTGGTCAAGATGTCTGGATGACTTGTCTTTAAATGCTCAGCTCATAAATACATTTGGTTAATTATATTAAAGCAAACACTTTCTGTACTGAAATCATACAACAACTTTTACATTCGACTGTGAGTCGAAATGGTTATAAAAGAAATGCAATAAATGCACTAAGCAACACTGGCACTAGCTCACCATATGTTCTGTTCTTTCAAAGGCATTCGCATAAGAACATGTGCTTAATTATAATAAAGCAAATACTCTCTGTACTGAAATCATACAACAACTTTTACATTCGACTGTGAGTCTAAATGGTAAATAAAATAAATGCACTATGCAACACTGGCACTAGTTCACCATATGTTCATTCTTTTCTTGATAATAAACTAAGTAGTTTCTGTACTGAAACCATACAACAACTTTAACATTCGACTGAGCACAAAAATACACTAGATTTATTTAAAATGCAAGACTTTCATCCATAAGCTGATATCATGTCAAACTTTTTATTGTTACAGCATTTGATATATTGCGGTTCCTTAAATATCTAAGAACCAATGTATCTCAACACATGCGTAAATTGTAGCTTTCGTCTCTAATTTCCCATCGCTTGATTTCCTGGTAATTACAATTCATACATGCTCTGATTTCTGAGCTCTAAAGTATAGTGTTTCATTTGCCAATCCTTGTAGCCACATAATCCGGCAAATCTTAATCCTATTAACTGGAAGTTCGTTGGAATATCCTCGAAGTTGCCTCACAAAATGGTTGAGATGCCACTCAAGTTGCAATTCCAACATTCAGTTGCGAATTTAATTGGCTTTGAAAATTTGCTGCTTGAAACTTCGTAGACAGCATTTAAGACCTTGAAATGCTGTCAATTATTTATTTTGTTTTATGACGACTGTGAACAGTCAAAACAGACGATAGTGGATGTGGGCGTGGCCTTACCTTTGCGAAAGCTTAGCAGTAATCTTAACTCTGAGTTTGGTGACTCTAGCTCTAAGACTGTGGGAAATATGCGCGCTTTATCGATTTGAGATTTTAGGTTTATCGACATGTTATCGATATACCAGCCTACCAGTGGGCGTGGCACAAATATCTTAGCTCTTAACGTTTTATCGATTTGAGATTTTAGGTTTATCGACGTGTTATCGATATGCCAGCCTCCCAGTGGGCGTGGCACAATTATCTTAACTCTTAACTTTTTATCGATTTAAGATTTTTGGTTTATCGACGTGTTTTCGATATGCCAGCCTCCCAGTGGGCGTGGCACAAATATCTTAACACTTCGTCTGAAGCAGATAGCTACAAGTATAATAATCCAAGTTTTAAGTATCTATCTTCAATATCATCGACAAAACAAATATACCACGAATAACTTCGAAATCAGAGTATAAAAACCGAATCAAACCGAAAGAAAATAATTTTTCAAACTAAATAAGCAACTATGCAAATGCAGGCAAAAATGTTGGCTACTGGCTAACAAATTTGAAATAGATTTCCTAATGATAGAAACAGAGAACTCTGAATTGAACACTCTAAAAATGTGTTGTGATCCAGCACCCTTGACTGGAAAAGGTAAATGCAAATAATAGTTGATAGTACGACGGTTAAGAGAAGGTGTTACGAAGATACGTGTAGGTCTAGATGTGAACAATAACCCAAATTATATTTTTAAACATAATCAAAAAAAGTCGTATACTTAACTTTTTCAATATGAATATATATATTTTTTTTTTTATTTAATTTCTTTATTAAATTCAAAATAAAAATGACCCAGTGAAATAAGGGAGCTTGAACCGCTTGCAACGAACTTTTGCAGTTTAAGTAAATATTTATGAAAGTTTGTGTCATGCAAGGAACAAACTGGCTGCTCAACTATTTATTTCCAGGCCAACTAGCTCGAGTGCAGCATCAAGATGCCTTTCCCAACATTGTTCACCCTTAGGCGCTCTTTTCACAGCGCAATTCAAAGCAGTTGCGAATCTCATCACAGCCACGTCCCCATTGTCAAATCGTGCGAAAGTTTTTAAGGTCGCGCCGGCCCCAAAGCTGAACAACGACCATCCTTCCCCCTACTCCCAAAATAAAAGCCCCCGCGACCAAGTCCGCAGCCCCAAGCCCCCAAAACTCAGACCCATTTGCCTCCAAAGCTGCCCTGGTTAATGAGTAGGCGAGCAGCCGACTAACTCAACAAACTTGGCTAACAATGCACTTTTACCCCAATGAAGCGAGGGAAAAAATGCATAATTATGCCTCGATTTTGCCATTTTTTAATAAGCGCGCATAGTCTTAGAATATTATCAATTAGCTTTGTCTTCGGTTTAATATTGCAAAATTTCCAATTAATTTGCCAACATTGAAAACGGCACAAAAGCAGTTCAGCGTAGTCTTATCAAGGGCAAAGCATGTAGAAAGTATAAAATTACGCATAATAATAAAAAATGTAATAAATAATAAATTCTTCTTTTACAAGGCATGTTCCTTTCTTTTAATTCTCGAAAATTATTTTCGTATTTATTGTAGTTCCTAAGACAAATTCCAGCAAAATAAATATAAATATAGATATATATAAAAAGGGCATGATATAATCGAATTGTTCGCATTTATTTTGAAAAAACAAAAAAACTGCAATTATTTGCAGCGCTTTTGCAATTCTCACAATTCCATAGAAAATATGTTTTACAATAATTTGTATTAAAGTTAAGGCAGCTTTAGTCAATACTTAGCTGTATTTGTAAATATTGAAATTTGAGTCAAGTACAACAAGCTAAAGCTCATTAATTATGGCATTGGTCACCAATTGTTATGATTGCAATATAGTTTTTATAAGTTCTGATAGCTCAAGTATTCTTAAAATAACTTATATTTTTCATATTATTTTATTATTATATTAAATTTTTATTTACTGATTTTATCCAATTATTGTAATATATTTTTATTATTCATGCTATTTTATATTTTAATGATTATAATATGTTATTTCCAATTGATGTTCATAAGGTGTTGTGTTAGATCTTTTTTAAATCAAGCTTAAACCTAATCGCTTTAAAATAGTTTTCCAGTAAAAATTTATAAAAATTAATATCCAAATGTCCAAAAAGCTTATATTATTATTCAGCATATGTAATATTTCTTTTTGACATATATTAAAAAAAAATGATTAAGATAATCATAAAGTTGCTAAGTTTAATTTATTTTGTTCTCTGATGATGACAAAAAACATTTAATGCAAATTTCTGTATAGTATTTAAAATTGGACATTTATTCACTCATGAGCATTTTTATAGTTATCACTATCAATTGGGGATATGGCAGTAACCTGTAAGCCTTAATTGCTTAAAATAAATCTTGAATATTACGTATACGACGCGTTGATGCGTTCAAGAGCTGCCTACTTTGAGGCTGTCCATTAACCAAGAGCAAATATTAACACACAGCAGCACACGAGCACACAAAGGCCTATTTGATCAACGCTTACCTTACAACACACACAAATTGGCTGGTCAGCAATGCAAAAGCATATTTGCTGTCTGTCAGCATTAACCGCATCAATGGCAAACAATGCATAATTTATCAGCTTGCTGATCGACACACAAATTACCCTGTAACGTCAGACGTCAGCTTAGTTGCAAATACTTGTAGGACTTGAGTTTTTAAGCTTGATACGGCTTAAGTTGAACTCAATGCACTCGTTGCAAGCGTTGAGTTCAGCGCAGCTTTCACTTTATGGACTCGCACAACTTTGTCCTTGATCCTGTGCATACATATACGTGGTGCACACATATGAGCTACTTGGCGGGATATCCTTAGGACTGTTATCGTCGTTGTCGTCGTTGTTGTTGGCTGCTGGCTGTTGACTATTGGCTGCTGCAGCTGCTCCTTGCCCTAAAATGCCTTTGACTGCATTTCATATAATTTCATAAGAATTTCAATTTTGCAAGTTGTCGCAGCGTATGTTACTTTGCCTCTCTCTCTCTCTCTCTCTCTCTCTCTTCCGGCTTGCGATGCTTTTGCTTTTGCTTTGGCGTGCTCAGCATTTATGCGCTACAAAAGCGGAAGCTTGGCCCAGTTGAATGTAACCCGGACACCGGACACCGGACACCGGACACCGGATCCCGCACCCGAGGCGCAATCATGTGCATCATTTGGCCAAATGCGCTCATCACATATTAGAGCGCCTTTGGGCCCCTAACGCCTGTTTATCAATCAGTGAAGCCAAAAAAAGCCGCATCGAGCCTTGCAATTAAGTCAAGCAAGCGCTAATGTCACTCGCTCAAATCAGCAGAGACAGCGACTAGTGTGAGTCACTCAGTCAGATGCATTTACCTGCCCAGGTGTGAAGGGCGACTAAAAAGCCAGACAGCCCAGCAGCAGCAACGACAACTGGGTCACTTGTTGTATGTACACATATCCGCACTATTCAAACAGTGAGTTGAACAAATGAGTTCGCACAGTAATCGCATACTAAGCATATCAAAATATTGTCTCTGGCAGATTTTATTTCTCACATAAGAGCCCTGAGTTGATTGAGCTGTTTATTTTTCATGGCACTTGTTAAATGCTCTACTACACTTTAAATCATAATAATTCTCGATTCCGGTATGAAAACAATCTCAGATTTTCTTAAACTGAGTACAAAACACTTGAACTCGAGTACTGCTTTTACATTCCGGAATTCTTAAGCGAGATTGATTTTTAAATATTTTGAAATCATTTTACAGAAATCCCAGCTTAAACTTCTACCATCGTTTAAGAGATTGATTATGCTATAGTCTTAAAGATAGCTAGGCTCTTCTTTTCAAATTGTTCAGCACACACTTTTGACAATTTCACATATTAAGGGAAAGCTTATAAGTGTATATAATTTAATTTGAAAAAATAGCGACAGCAAAACTCGCCGAGCAATTTAATTTAATTTCGCTCTCATCTAAAATATTTTTTTGTTCTTGAATCAAGTACTTTACACTTATCTGCCCTTCAAGCCTTCAATATAAGTTTTACTTAAGAACTATATCCTGAATATTTTCTCAAAGATTTCAATGAAATTAAATCAAGTATTTTGCATTTGAATTTTATAATGACTTTCGTAAAAGCTGAAAGTTTATTTATTGTGAAACTAGTTAATTGCGCGAAGTTTGATGACAAAACAAATTGATCTAGTCATGTCCGTCTGTCTCTATGTATGGACACTAGTCCCTCAGTCTTTAAGCTATCGCAATGAAACTTTGAATAGAGACTTATTATTCAAAAGGACAGCTCATTTGTCGGAATTGGCCGTATCGGGCAATATATATCTTATAGCTGCCATACAACTCGAAGAAGGTTTTTTTCCTAAAATTTTGAAAAATCCTGCGCAGATGAATATCTGCGAATTAGTCGCGAATTCTAATATACCATATGTATAAGCGTAAAATATAAGCTAGTGAAATCCACCCACAGAATCAAAACGAGCATAAAATCTTCGGCACTAAAATAATGCTTTCGCACTTGTTGAATTTTGTACAAATTTTGGGCCAAAGTTTCATGAATTTCGAATACAAAATTGTGTTAATACTTAAAGTTGTGTTTTTAAATTGTATTTTATATAAAAATAGTTGATATAGTTTATACACAACTTGAAGTCTACTAAAAACAAGAAACACGCTTCTCAGTCAGGTCTTAAATGCAATTGCTTATTAATTGACTTTAGAGACTGCGAATGCCATAGAATTGTAATTAGTAGGTTAACTGAGCTGACTTCAGGGGGAAAACTTGGCCAATTGCCAATTGCCTGGACGTATCAAAGTTAGTTAGTTAACCTTCTCAATAAGAATAAGAACAGTCAAACTCATCATGATGATACAATCCGCCAGTGAGTTGTCTGTCCACGTTTCCATTGTGACGCAGATATATGGAAAATAAAATGAAAAACGCCTACGAGTGCACTGCAATGTTATTTATTAATAAACAATAAGCAATAATAAACTGCGTCAGTGAAATGATGCGATAACAATAAAAACGCTGCTGCAGCGAAACCCAATCAAAATGGATACCTATGCCAGATACCAGATATACTATATGTACATATACATATGCATATATATGTGGAAGCTGGTTTGAATCAGTTCATCAAATTGATTGCGTTGCTTTGCCAAGATTTTTAATTAAAACTAAGACCTGCACTCACAACAAACAAGCATTAACAAGTCTCTGGGCATAATCCGTCTAAATAACTGAAAAAAATACATTTGGTTGGGGTATCTTATTCTCTTCAGTTTGAAGGTTAAAATTTTAAAAAATATTTGTATGAAGAATATTTAGTCCAAAGTATAAGAGACTTTTTTTTATATTCCTTTATTTAATGGCGACTTAAAGTTAATGAAGATTAAACTTAAAACTATCAAAAAAGCAATAATATTTAGAAATTAGACATATAATGAAAATTTAAAGCGAATTCCAACATTTTTAGCAATAATTGTTGAAAATACAGAAAACATCCGAATTAGGCCAAACTAAGAGTTGTTAAAAGTTATTACAGATAAGTTCAAATCATATGAAATCCATTTATTTCATTATATAAATAATAATGAAATTTGAGGTAGTAGTAGACGAACTATAAATAAATAACAAACGGATAGAAAGAATTTTTTATGAAAAGCTTAGAAAGCAAAAGCTTCAACAATAGAAATTAAAGCTGTTCAACAGAAAGATGAAAGCTTAAAATGTTAAAGTTTCAAGCAAGATATAAAATATATTATAAAGTAACATAATAGATAATAAAATTATTGGTGTACCTAAGAAGGGAATAAAAAAACCTTCGAAGCACACATTTTGTTAACTATCTAGTTATTGTTTATTTGAAAATAAGTACAGAACTTCAACACAACTATGTGTGGAAGCACTTGAAAGCTTAAAGCTTAAGTCGCAATAATAGCAAAACATATCATTGGCGAAAACCTTGATAAAACTTGAATTAAAAGATTTGTATTCATTGATTTACTGTCGACTAGCGACACTCGAAACTGAAAATTGAAATTAAGTTCAAAAACAATTACAATTAAATTAAAAATATGAAGTTAAGGATAATAATAAATAAAAATTGAATGGACAGATAAGCTATTAAAAGTATTGGTATTTTTCTTAATTGAGAAAAGATAACATTTACATAAATGTGAGGTAAAGCGAAAGAGAGGATTGACTAGATAGTACTTTGCAGATACATCAAAGCTTCTAATGTACAAATCAATACTTCTTATCCTTTTATACCCTCAACCCATTAAAAATTATTACAAATGAAGCATATATATATTTATATTCTTGATCAGTATCAACAGCTGAGTCAATCTAGCCATGTCCGTCCGCCTGTCTGTCTGTCTGTCTGCATGAACAAGCGGATATCAGAGGCTACAGGAGCTAGAGAATATAAGTTCTCGTAGTCCCTGGTCATTTAAAGCTTATTTAATTTTATCGATAACTCGTACCGTTGAAAAGTTATCGATAAATTTCCATTTCAGATCAGTGCTTTTGGGCCATAACTTAAAAGTTATAAGAGCTAGAGACACCAAATTTGGTTTGTATAATGTCGAGCATCGAATGTTGGATACCACCTCCCTATCCCACCAAAAGTGAATTTTTGCAAGTAGGATCTTGCAATTCGGTTTGGTCATACATTTTATGCCCAACTTAAAGCCCAACAAATTGCCATAGGATCGGAAAATAAACACAGAAGTTGTTTGAGATGTTTAGCTTTTCTCAGTGCAGAAGCTGGCTGACTGCGTAAACTGCTTGAATGAATGTAAGGACTGGATGCAGGGTATCTCCTAGTCGGGCACTTCCGACCGGTGAACTCTTGCTTGTTAGTTATAAATGGTATAAGCAAAGTCATAAATCTAGAGCTAGCGAATACAACATTGAAGTAATAAACCACTAATTACATTACACATTTCTTGTTGCAGTGATGCCAATTGATGATAAATGATGCAGCTGCCTGGCATCCTCTACACCAGCAGCAGCACCACCATCAACTCTCAGCGGTTCGGTCGGCAGGCGCGACCAGCTGCATCCACATTGACATCCACATCCACATCCCCATCGACATCGACATCGACATCCACATCCCTATCGACATCCCCATCGACATCCATGCAGCAGCAGTCGCTGACAGACAGCGGCGAGCGGGTGGCCAACAGCACAAGGACAGCAGCAGGCAGCCACCACCAGGAGCCATCAACGATGCAATCGCATGTCATCAGTCGGATGGCGGATGTGACGAGTGCCAGCGACTTGGAGGCAACGACAGCGGCAGCGGTGACGGCCGTTGGCATGGAGGCGAGCCTGCCCGATCCTGCCAGCACCAGCACAAGCAGCGCTAGCAGCAGCACCAGCTCGTCCTGGAATGCAACATTCGCCACCGCATCGGCCAACAGTTATGACAACTGTTCGGCTCTGTTTGCCAACTACACACAGCCTCAGACAGGTAAGTTGAGTGTTGAGTGTTGAGTGTGTGTCAAGTGTGTGTCCTGTTTGTGTCCAGTCTCCAGGCTCCTCTGCTGCATCCATTTGTCACATCTTATTAAATTTCACCCACTGCTTGGCAATCTATTCCATTGAGTGACTACAAATATGCATTTATGTAACTTGTGTAAAGATGCCTTTAAGAGTTGTGATTCTATTTATACATTTTTAAGCATCTCTAGCTTTTAACAATTTAATCCCCTGTATTATGTTAAGCAGTGCAAGCATATATTTTTACAAAATAATAATTTAATTGTAATTGTACTTCAAATCGGTATAAATTCATTGGAAATGCAAATACTTCAATGTCAAAAAAAAACAAGTGGGAAAGGATTTCGTACCTTTAGGCAATTTTCGTACCTTTAGGCAATTTTCACTCTGCCAACTGCACCACCGAAATATTTAATGACGCATATCTGACGCATATATTTGAAATCTTAAGCATTGATGAGTTATAAGGATGTTCAAGTGTACAAGGAAATTCAAGGCAATAGCTTTGAGAGCATGGGATTTATGGCCAAAACCGACTTTCAGTTGTATGGCAGCTATAAGATATAGTGGTCCGATCTGGGTGGTTCCAACAAATGTGCTGTCTTTTTGAATAATAAGTCTCTGTGCAAAGTTTTATCTTGATAGCTCAATAACTGAGGGATTAGTTTGCATACATACACACAGACAGACAGACGGACATGTGCCAGATCAATTTGTTTTGTCATCATAAGCATACTGGCGGTAACTTTTGGGGGTCTCCGACGCTTGCTTCTATGCACTACACACTTCAGCACAAAGTGAATTTACTATTTTCTTCGAATAGAGTATAAAGATTGGGTAGAATTAATAACAGATATGTAAATATACGAGCTATTCTACAAAGAGAGGGTTCTGAGCTGAATAGCCGACAAAGTCGATTATAATCAGCACAGAGTACTCAACATTGTTCAGACAAATTCGAGAATAATAAATTGATAAGTAATTTAAAGTGGCTGGTACCAATTTGAATAATACAAAATTATAAAACCATATTGAAATTCAATTCTTCAAAACAAGTAAGCGTTCTACAACAAAATTAACTGGGTTTTTTCTTTTAATATAACACTCAGTTTAGTTGAATTTCGGATTCTTTAATTTTCAATAAGCAGGCCCAGATCCACTGTTAAATTGTTATGCTCCATTCGTGTGGAATGCTCAGTTCTCAATTCTCTGTGCACGTTTCGGCAACGCTCTCCTCCCTCAAAAAAATAAAAATAAAATAAATAAAATTATCTCTATATATATATATATATTCCAAAATCTAGTCGAATTTCATATATTCCGCCGCTGAGAATTGATATTGTGGTTTATTTTTTGTTTTTAATTCATTTGTGCTACGTCCTGCAAGAGTCGCAATCCAAATCCATTTGTTGTACCATTTCCATTTGAAATAACCTGCCGAAACGAGAGCCCCCAACATGCTGAAGATCGTGTTCAACATAGCCGTCAGCACCAAGACCCCAGGACGCTACATAATGGCCGTGCGGGCACAGACGCAACGCCTCCGGAAACTGGGTCCGCTGGCGAATGAGAGCCGACAGCAGCTCCAGCTCCGTGAGAAACTGGCTGCCTGGAGGCTGCCACAGCGGACGCTGTCAGCGGGGGGCAGCCGTAGCGATTTCTTCGAAGAGCCGCACCTGTTCTCGGCGGCGGCCTGCCCCCCACTGGCCAGCACTGAGAGGCAGAAGGAGGATCCGCTGTTGGTGGCCCAAGCGTTGCTCAATGCCGCTGCTAGGCCCAAGACAACAGCAGCAACACCAGCAGCAACAACAACAACAACAACAACGATGCCAGCTGTCAAAACCAAAACGCCATAAATTATTTTGTACATATTTTATAACGCTACCATAATATAGAGGAAGAGAGCTAACCTAGTTTTATTCGGCATGTTTAATGCAACAGCTGCATGTGCAAGCCATTTGTCACATGCTGCAACGCCTTCGTATCCTTGGGCTGAATTCGTTGTTTAATTAACGCCTGTCAACTGCTCATTCACCCACTCACTCACTCACTCTCCCTCTCTCTCTCTGTCTCTTTTGGGCAGGCCTCTATTGCAATTGGACTTGGGACTCGCTACTCTGCTGGCCACCAACGCCGGGCGGCGTCATGGCCCGCATGAATTGCCCCGCCGGCTATCATGGCGTCGATACTCGCAGTAAGTAAACAGCCAGCATGGAGCCAAGCACCACAACGAATCTTGCTTGCCCTTTCGTCTGTCGATAGACGATATACATATATCGATATACAGTGCATTTAACAAAAGAATACAAGTAGGGAAGTATTATCTACGAATCTTGCTTGCCCTTTCGTCTATCGATAGACGATACTCATGTATACAGCTCATAAAACAAAAGAATACAAGAATTATCTATCCCTTTCGTCTATCGATGGACGATATACATATATCGATATACAGTCCAAATACAAATGAAAACCATAAAGAATTATCTGCAAATCTTGCTTACCCTTTCGTCTATCAATAGACGATATACATATATCGATATGCAGTGCATAAAAGAAAAGAAAACAAGTGGGGAAGGATTATCTTCGGTGTGCCGAAGATCTTATACTCTTTTCGAACCTTTAGGCAATTTTCACTCTGCCAACTGCACCACCGAAATATTAAATTACGCATATCTTTGCTAATTATAACTGAATCGATTTGTAATTTTAAACATCGATGAGTTATAAGGATGTTCAAGAGTACAAGGAAATTTAAGGCGATAGCTTTGAAAAGATCGAATATATAGCCAAAACCGACTTCCAGTTGTATGGCAGCTATAAGATATAGTGGTCCGATCCGGCCGGTTCCGACCAATGTGCTGTCCCTTTGAATAATAAATCTCTGTGCAAATTTTTATCACGATAGCTCAAAAACTGAGGGACTAGTTTGCATACATACAGACAGACAGACAGACAGACAGACGGACATGGCTAGATCAATTTGTTTTGTCATTCTAAGCATACTGGCAGTAACTTTTGAGGGTCTCCGACGCTTCCTTCTAAGCGTTACAAGCTTCAGCACAAACTTAATATACTATTTTCTTCGAGTATAACAAGATGGGAAGTATTATTTACAGCTTCCAGAACATTTTTTACTCTTTGGACAGATGCCACTAGCTTTTATTTACTTAGTTCCACTTGGCGTTATTTACTCGCATACACATTGTTCCTTTAAGATATTAAATAACGCATATCTTCGCAATTTATGACGCAACATTAAAAACATTGTTCGTTCATAAGGATGTTCAAGTGTACAAGGAAATTGTAGGCTATAGCTTTAAAAACATTAGAAATATGCCCGAGCCCGACTTAAAGTTGTATTGCAACTATAAGATATAGTAGTCTGATCTGGCCAAATCCAACAAATGTGCTGTCCCTTTGAATAATAAGACTATGTGTCAAGTTTTATAGCGATAGCTCAAATAGTGAGGGACCAGTTTGCATACATACAGACAGACAGACGGACATAGTCAATTTGCTTGTCGTCCTAACCATAGATAAAAGAGTATAAAAATACAATTTAAATAATGTCTAAGAAAATTGAAAACAAAACATGCTGAAATCATAGTGAATATTCTAAATTCAAACTGCCACTCAAAAATAAGAAAGTGTACATTCAACTGTATGAACTGAACCGAAATCATTTAGAAGTAACATTTTTCTAATATAACTTGAATTTAAGGAGAATTATGCAAAATCCCCTAAACGTCCAAAACAAACCAAAACTGAAACACACGAATAGATTTATAATCTCAAAAAATATGAAAATATGAAAATATCTCAAATGTACTGAATTGTGAAAAGGATGTGCTCAGTATGTGATAGAAGCACCAACAAAATGGCCAGGACTCTCTGCGCGCCAGAGAGCAGACAGCAGGCTACTTAAATATGCGGCATGTATCTTTGCATGAGAGTCACGTAGTCCAGGACGAAGGAGACGAAGGAAAGAAATAAATAGTTGAGTTGCCAAGGCTTAAGTATGAGTACGCAACGATATGAACTGAATGTAAGAGAATGAATGTATTGTCATTGTATTGCCTTATCATATTGCAGAACTTCCTCTAATAGAGCATTCAAAGCAATTTAATGCAATTTAATGTAATTTTTTGCAAAGTTTATTAATTGTAAGCGTTCAAACTGGGCCAAGACTACATTCTATATGCTGAATGCTCGCGCGCATGCGACAGCTGTATGGCACAATTAAATGCTACATCAGTTTACATATATGTATTTGTCTATATACATATGTATATGGTGATAACGAACAGCATTAGTTCCCATGGCATTAAGCCAAGTAATTGTAGTCAGGCTGGTTTACCCTTTCCCGCCCCTTATAATCAGGTGAAAGAAACGCTTCAAACTTAATAAACAACTAGCAACAATTTGACCTGGTCCCATTTGGCTCATTGCATGTATATGTGTACCGTTAGCATACCTATATATACACCTCACAATTACAATCGCAGAAGCCTCGATACGATTGTTAGACCAAACCTGTCATTGACAACGCTTAATTGTCGCAAATAGCGATGGTACACAAATCGAGGACGCTTCACCAGCAGTTACCCAGCACTTAACTTAATCGACTCCTTGTGACTATTTTATGGCCTATTCGATTAGTTTCCAATGTTTACTTGACATAAGCAGTATTGCTTTGAAAATGCGACAGTTGATCTTTCAGAAATTGCTTTCGATACGTGAGTTTTTCAAAAAATATTTTTTTAATATTTTACGCACCTTTGAAATTGACTTAAATAAATAATATCTAAATATTTGTTAATATTTATTATAAAATTATTCTTAATAATTTTTTTTATAGAAAAATAGTTTTTTGAGACTTTTGCGGATTCTAAATGAAAAATATATAAACATTAATTATTATTTATTATAAAATTATTTTTTATATTAAAATAGGTCTGTGAAATATTCGAGGAATCAAAATAAAAAAATATTAATTATGAAATTATTCTTAATAATTTTTGTGTAGAAATATAGTTAATTTGAACATTTGCGGATTTTAAATTAATAATAATAAAATTTTACTTAACATTTTTTATCATTTACTATATTTTATAGATAAATAGGTGGTATATTAATTATATTGAGACATTTTAAATGAGAAATATAAATTATTATTAATTATAAAATTATTATAAATAATTTTTTTAATATAAATAAATAAAAATAATTCTAAATAAAAAATACATAAATATTAATTATTATTGTAATCAATTCTTTTGAGAAAAAGCAGGTCTTGGACATTCGAAATAACTGTAAAACGTTATACTTGTTTGCTTAAGTTTTTTTTTGTTCATTTATACAATTGTATCTTTATAGAAATTGTTGGTTTACTGCAATACAAAACCTTCTTAGCATATATTACAATATATACAAATTGTATCTCTAGATTCTGGCTTACCCGAAATCAATGCTTTTATTTATTCTAAAATGTCAACTGCTACCTAAAACTATATCACACATACCTCTCATTGTACATTTTGTGATTAGAGGGTATAAAGAAGGACAAAAGTAAAGAGCAATGGGAATCGAATGTTACACAACAATTGAACGTTATGTAAAGGACGCAAGACATAACAAACCTTTGTATATTGAAAGTATTCACACGGTTGGGTATATTCACTTGATCATACAACTTACCAGACATTTAAAAATATTATATATTGCTAGGTAATTATGACTGGTGAGTTAAGATCACAGTCGGTTGAATTCCTTTTTCCTTGTAATAACACCAATGGTAGAAAACAAAATATTATAACTATCCGAAAAGTTTTTTTATCGATAACTCGTCCCGTTCAAAAGTTATCGAAAAATTTCGATTTCAGACTAGCGTTTTTGGACCACAACTTAAAAATTCTAAGAGCTATCGACGCCAAATTTGGCATGTGTAATCTCGAATAGCATACACATGTAACAAATTTTTCTTCTTTTGGATACCACCCCCAATCCCTTGCAATTTGATTTGGTCACACAATATGCCCCAAAAATTGCAATAAGATCGGACAATAAACACAGAAGTTGTTTAAGATTTAACTTTCCACAGTGTGGTGCTCAGAAGCAAGCTAACTGCTTGCACTGCTTGCAGCATGTGTGTGCTTGCATGTATATACACTGATAGGACTGGGTTCAGAGCATCTCCTAGTCGGGCGATTCCGACTAGAGCACTCTTACTTGTTGTTTATTTGCTTGTATCTAATTGCTGGAATTCATTTCATTTAAAACAGAATTCGCGAATCGCAAATGCGAACTGGAAGGCCATTGGGGCGGTCGGCCCAACGAGACTGAACCCAATCCCGCCGGCTGGACAGACTATGGGCCCTGCTACAAGCCCGAGGTCATCCGCCTCATGCAGGAGATCAAGGACGTTAACGTAAGTGCCGCAGTTAGGTGAAACTCAAACGGTTTATTTACCTTTCGATTGATTTTGCAGCTTTACATGGACATTGCGCAGCGAACACGCACTCTGGAGATAATTGGACTGTGCCTCTCCCTGCTCGCTTTGATCATATCTCTGGTGATCTTTTGCGCCTTTCGAACGCTGCGCAACAATCGCACCAAAATACACAAGAACCTGTTCATCGCAATGGTATTGCAGGTGATTGTGCGACTGACCCTCTACCTGGATCAATTTCGACGCGGTAAGCCGGAAGCGGCGACCAACACAAGTCTGTCGGCTATCGAGAATACGGTGAGCACACTGGCCAAAAAACTATTCGGAAGACAAGAAAGCAACGCAACTGGTCTTCGTTTGATTTTTATACTCAGATACCGAAGGTAGTCATAGCATATTGGGGTTGTGCAGTGTCCGTCTGTCTGTATATAATATTCTCAAGGCAATTGAAGATAGACGCCTGAAACTTGGATTATTATACTTGTAGTTATCTCTTGCAGACAAAGTGTTAAGATTTTTGTGCCACGCCCACTGGGAGGCTGTCAAATCGATAACATTTCGACACACCTCAAACTGATTAAGCGTGTATATTTCCCACAATTTCAAAGCTAGAGTCATCAAATTTGGTAGTTAGATTGCTGGTGACTTCTCCGAAAAATTGGATTCTAAAACGTTCAACAGACCTACTTCTAATACTTATATCGCGGCAGTATATATTGACTATATAATTTGCGCACATCTATATCTCCCACTGACTTAGAGTTAGAGTTTGAGGCTTTGAATCGTTCTTCCAACTGCTAACTTCGAGATTCGATATTCATCTTGGTTTATTATCGCTTTCAGCCATATCTGTGTGAGGCATCCTATGTACTTTTGGAATACGCACGCACCGCCATGTTTATGTGGATGTTCATTGAGGGCCTCTATTTGCACAATATGGTCACTGTGGCCGTATTCCAGGGTAGCTTTCCGCTCAAACTGTTCTCGGTGCTGGGCTGGGGTATGCCCGTACTGATGACCTTCGTCTGGGTGCAATGCACGGCCATCTTTATGGACACCTCGCTGGGCGATTGCATGTGGAATTACAATTTGACACCCTACTATTGGATACTCGAGGGACCTCGCCTGGCCGTCATCTTGGTGAGTTTATTTCAATAAAGATTGTGTGTAAATCTCATCGAAATATTCGAAATATTTCAGAATATACTTTGGTATACTTTGAATCAATGTTAATCATAATTTAGACTTAGCGATAGTCCTGGGCGATTTTACAAGTTAGCTTAGCTCAAAAACAGCTTCTTAACTTCTTTAATAAATTTCATGTTGTATTTCAATAAAATACTCAATTTCTAGAATGCTTTTGATCATCGTATGCTCAATTGTTGTTGGTCTTTTTTGTGAAATTTACGATTGATTTTCATGAATTACAAATGATCAAAGATTTTTTTTTAAGAGTATTCAAGAACAAAGTGTTTTTGAAATTTTGAGAACAGAACTTAAATTTATAAATATTTGCATTTTCATTTTCAATGGATGCTTTTCTTAATTAACAAAAATGTTCTAATACTTATCTGTTTGACCAAACTTCATTAATTAGTACCCCCAGAACTCATTTATTTTGTCTGTCTGTCCGTCCGTCTGTATAAACTCAGAGACTATAAGAGCTAGATACTTCATGTTTGGCATTTTAGTTCTCGTTGTACCTGTTCAGATCAAGTTTATTTCATTTTATCGATTCAACAGTTATCGATAAATATCGATTTTAGACTAGAGTTTTTTGGCCATAGCTTGAAAGTTATAAGAGTTGTAGCCACCCAATTTGGTATGTATAATCTCGAAAAGCATACACATCTGAAAAATGTTTGAGTTTTTGGATAGTCCCCCACTCTAAAAGTGTAAGACACTCATTATTGAAGATATGAACTTGCAATAAACACACATGACTTAAGATTTAGGCAAGAGAATATGCAAATGGACTTCTTGCACTGCTTGCAGCTTGTGTATGTTTGTGTGTATGTAGGCAAATATGTAACTGTGAATACATGTAAGGAGCGGGATCAGGGTATCTGCTAGTCGGAAACACACTGTGTCGACTGTCACCAATCGGCAATAAGTGAAGAGAGCAACAAATGGCTATTTATATGTACATATATATTTTTTCTATATTCCGCTGGGCAGCTGAACTTCTTCTTTTTGGTAAACATCATACGGGTGCTTGTGGTGAAGCTGAGGCAATCGCAGGCCAGCGACATCGAGCAGACCCGGAAGGCTGTCCGGGCGGCAATTGTCCTGCTGCCGCTGTTGGGCATTACGAATCTGTTGCATCTGGTGCCGGCCCTGAAGACCGCTTGGAAGTTCGCCGTATGGAGCTATGTGACCCACTTTCTGACATCGTTCCAGGGCTTCTTCATAGCGCTCATCTATTGTTTCCTCAATGGCGAGGTATGCGAGCATCTGCTCCAAATACACACTCACACACATATGTATGTATATTGAGCCATCTCTTCCTCCACTTCCTCTTCTTCGGCGGCAGGTGCGCACTGTGCTCCTGAAGAGCCTCTCCGTGTGGATGTCCGTGCGTGGACACCCGGAATGGGCGCCCAAGCGTGCCTCCATGTACTCGGGTGCCTACAACACCGCACCGGATACGGATGCACTGCAGCAGACCGGCGAAGCGGTGCCAGCGGGCAAGAGGTAAGTCGAAATACCCTGTATCGCAAAATATGTTTGGGTATATATGCCGACATGTACTGCCTATATTGTATGTATTTAAAATTGTTTAACCTGACTGATTGACTGGCAACCAAATAGCTAAACTTAGTAAGTTGGCCTTTTTTAAAAATTTGTTTTCTGTTTTCGCTAAACGTGGGAACTGAGCAATGATTTCGAAAAATATATTCAGCACTCAAATTGATGTACCTTTAACTGCTGAATTTTAAATTAAAAACAATTAACAGTGCTTAAGGTGTTTACGCTAGAGATTTACAAAAGTATTTAATATATTTAATATAGTATTTAATATAATGCACAACCTGATATATATGATATCGAAACTAAAAAAATCTATATAAGCCATATTCAATTCAATATTATATTGTTTCTGATGTTTTCTTGATTTGTGATAATATGTTTTTGTACAGGCGATTGTTTTCTCATTTTAAATACAAAATCAAATGGGCACAAAGCAAGCAATATTCTTATAGCATTTGGTTAAGGAAAGAAAAAAAGAAACACTTCACACTAGCATTGTCGACTATTTGTAATATCCCATACAAATTGAAAATAAAAACAAAACTTCATTATATTTGGCTGTCGAGTTCAGCTAGAGAACAGACAAAGGATAAATCACAAGAGTTGCAGACCGATGTCGATAAAGGAGATAGCATATCGATAGTTAGCAGTAAAGTATCGCTCGATGACAAACAGTGTTGGACAACTTTAAGGGTTGGCTAAGTCAGGCGATACAATTATATAACGATACTTTAAATGTTACGACTCCTGCATAAGCAAAATGGAGCTCGAAGGACACATAACATTAACATTTTACATTATTTTGTTCTTACATAGAACTATACTTAGAATTTGTCTAATATTATTCACTAGAATCAAACATAATCGACTTCCAATATTTGCAAAAATTTTAGATAAATTTTAAAAGTTTATCGGCTTAGTTTTGAGTAAAAGCTGCAAATCTAGTAAGATTGATCTTCCACTTGGTTTTTTCATTAACCCGATTCACAAATTCAAAGCTTAATTAGGCTTATAACTTCACAATATTTGACTGCAATAGATTGAGAATTATACAATTTTGAAAAATGAAAAATATTCACAAAAAGTACATTTTTTGTTTGTAAAATAAATAGAAAAATGTGGTTGTTTTTCGTTTGTCAAAACATTTGCTTGACATACTCTATATATGAATCTTTGGCATCCATGCAAATAACCGTACTCTTACTGATGTCTTTCCTCCATACAGGGTGTCGCCACCTAATAGGCGCCTGAATAGCCGCAAGCCCAGCAGCGTCACGATTGTGATTGCCAATGAGCCGCAACGCAATCGATTCGTCCAGCAGCGCAACAACAACAACACGGCCAATGGCAGCCCCTGTCCGGTCATCCAGCAGCAGCAAAAGGACGAGGTGGCCAGCGGCTCGGCGATGGCAACGCGCATAAGGAGCAAGGAGTCGTCCTCCGCAACGAATCGACGCCCCAACTGGATGATAACGCTGTGCTTTCGCGGCCAAAAGGTACTGAGAGTGCCGCCAGCGTCATCCGAGCCACCCGAGTCAGTTGTATTTGAGTTGTCAGAGCAGTAGGCCGAAACCTAGTTATAGCCATAGACGTAGTCCGTACTCGTAGTGCCGTAGCCATCACCACCTCCTTACTACCTTTAGAGCCTCTAGAGCGTCTAGCAACACACACACACACACACACACATCTATCTAACTTAGTTCAACTTCTGCTTCCTCTTGCACCAAATTCACACACACACACACACACACAGCTACCAATTACAGCTTCTACTAGAGCTGGACGCGTGTTGTGTTTTTCTATTCGTGACACGAGCGCGCAAGCAAAAACAACTAAGCACGAAAAAAAACTGGAAAAAACCTTTTTTCTGTTTAATTTTATAAAATTCAAACATATTTTTTTTTTCATTTGCTCATTTACAACAATAACATGAAAGTAATTGTAAAATTTAAAATGCATTATATTGTATGATTTTTTGGTATATGAAAAACTTCCAATTATTGGTAATTAAAAGAACATACGAACAACAACAATAAATACAAATTTATCTGATTTTTTTTTACGAATTCAAACATGTTTTTTTTATGTTGCTTACTAAAAATAAAATTAATACATATGAAAAAAATGCATTACTTTTATAATATTTAGAAAACAATTTTATTTGTCATTTCATACTTTCAAATGTGCATTATGTATAATTTGTATACAAAAAAAAACTTTTAATTAGCACTAATTACGAGTAAATACGACTGACACGAACTAGCACGTTAAAAAAAACCATTTTTAAAAAACCGAAAGAATTATTATTTTCATATAAGTTAAATATTATTTAAATTATGTTATATATAACTTGTGTATAAAAATCGTGCTCATGTCTGCTGTTATGAAAACCAAACACGCGCCCATAAACATATATGCTATATTATAATGTACTCTATAAAAAACAAAACCAAAAACTCCTGTTTATTTCGCCTGAGCAACAGGTCATTGTCACAATTGTAAACCACTTTATAAATACTACTCATGCTCATATATCTAGCTGAAACACTGTGCATAAGCCCAATTCCCATTTAAGATCCAACAGATACAATTATAATCATTGAGTTCATCCAGCTGAAAAGCTAATTGCATTGATTGCCATCCCAGTTCCCATGAGATTTAGTGACGCAATCGAATCACTAAATAGGTTATCTATCTACAAAAAATTAACTTCAGCTAGCATGGTCAACAAACATTTCTTTTTACAGCAAGACCTATGCCTGGGAACTCTGGCAGCATGTCTATTAAACAGTGTGACCGAAGTTACAAAACAAAATTTTTTTAATGGATCCTGTACATATGTATATTTATTTAATTGATACACAAAAGTGACTGTTGATATTGGTTTTACCAGTTTCAACGACCTTAAATACCCTGTACCAATATTACATTCATGCAACAAATATTTCCATTTTTGCTGTGCAAAAATATGCGATAAATATGAATTTGTTTTTTCTTGATTTCTCCGAATAGCCTACAAATTTGTATTTAGTTCATATTACATTTAAAAAGTAACTAAAACCATTTTAGAGCTTCATATAAATAATCATATTATGGAGAAAAAGCTGGGTACAGGGTATCTGCTAGCTGCTAGCAATCTAGACTATAAAATTGTGAATTTGTAAATTCGCGCTTTGCTTCAAATTCGGTCACACTGTTCAGCTGCGTACAGTTGCCACAATTTGTTTCAACTCTTCAGTCTATCGCAACGATTTTCATTTATACTTTTTGTAATAATAGATTGCAAGTGTTAATTGCTTACTAAACTGATCACTGAGCTTCTTTCTGCTGCGCGCTTGGTTTGCAAGAAATGCACCAGATTTTGCCAATAATATTTTTCTATATTTTAATAATATTCACTAAAGTGAAAGAGAACGAAAAGCATCAAAGTTAATGTCTATTTGCGTTTCTCCTCTCTTTCTCTATATCTCTCTCTTACTCTCTCTCTCTCTCTCTCTCTCTCTCTCACTCTCTCTCTCAATGCTCTCTTCCAAAACTCTTGCTTTCTTGCGCTCGATATTCGATGTTATTTCTTTGGTTGCGCCATTTTGTTTTCTTTTACTCTCTCTATCTATATCTCTGTCTGTCTCTCGCTCTCGTTCTCTTTGGTTTTCTCTTTCTGCCGTCTTTCTGCTTGTATCATTTGCAGAACAAATGTGTGATGCCTGGCGCTCAAGTGTCGCAGCAAATATTTATGACGTCACAGCTGCCAACGACGAAAACAATGGCGCCCGCAGCAACAATAGCAACAACAACGGTCGCCGCTATTGCAGCAACAACAGCAGCAACAGCAACAACAACAGCTGCAATTGCCGCCGCAGCAGCACTGCAAATGCAGCAATCGCCTAAAGCTTAATGCGAGCACTCTCTCCCGCTCTCGCTCTTACTCTCTCCAACTGCAACTCTAAATGTCTCTCTCACTGAATTGCGCTCTCTCTCTCGCTTTAACTGTCTCTGTGTATGGCTTAGCTTTTAGCTTTTAAGCGCGCAACTGTACTAAAACTCAATTCAACTGAAATGTGTGCACTTTTATATAAATATAGGATATATAACTTTTTTTATATACATATATATATATATATATATATACATTTACATATTTAACAGCTGCTAAGTGACAGCGCTATGTTAAGTCAAAACTGTTATAGAAGCGATTCGATCGTCATTTTTATGTGTGTGTTTTTTTTGTAAATGTATGTGTGCAATGTTAATGCTCAAGCATATACTGTTTTAATTTTGAATATCTCAATTTAAGTCAGTCAACTATTAAAATATATATATATATATATATATATATATATGTTTATACATGTGGTTATACATATATACATACGCATACATATTCATATACAACAAATAAAGCTACATATTTACAGACCTACATACATACTTATAGTGCAATTATATATTTACATGACACATACAAGCAACATAACGGTATACCAAGCTACCTGACACTATTTTGTTATAGAAATGAAACAGAACACATACATACATATATGTACATATGTACATATGTATGTTTGTGCACACATTTGAAATTTCACGGGGTTCCATTCTTATTATAGCACAAGCAGAACATATTAAATTCTACATAAATACTTACCTCAATTAATCAGCCAATTCAAACATACAATTGATATGGAAATGCGCTTTTCTGATTTCTTTTCACTTTCTTATGTGCTAGCAAGAAAAGCTAACTACGCCTAAAAGATACATTTGCCATAAAGAAAACAATACTCACTTCAATTTTATGCTTCTTTAGGCACTATATCAAATTGTAGTCTAGGCAGTTAGAAACCGATTGCAATATACTTTATGTTAGTTTTGTATATCGCCGAATTTATCTTTGCATCTTCCTGGCAGTGGATTTGGAGAACACTTTCCAGCACTAGCAGAAAAAGTAACGCTTGCCTATTTTTACTACACTACAAATAACAGCAGGAATCTGTAGGATTTTCTTTTTCTTCTTTTTTCTTTTCTTCAGGCACTTTTCAAATACATATGCGAAATTATAGCCCCGTGAAAATACCGCCTAATATATTTATATATATATACACATATGTATAGTATGTATTAATACATATATATACATATATAAACACATATTTAGAGAGTACAAAATGCAGTCATCGTACTTGGTATACAAATTCTTAACAAACATAAGTAACTTCATAAGTATAATCCATGCGCATTTTGCAACTTAAGAACCATTTACACTGACAGCATAAAAGTCGCAGCTTAAATAACCCATTTACACCACTTGCAAATGGAACGCTATTACAATTTTTTTTCTAGAGCAAAAGCTTCGTGCATATTTGTGGCTAAGAACTCAATAATAAGCAAACCGAATTTAAGAAAACACACAACATAAAGAAGAAGAGATAACTACTTACAACAACAACAAAAAGAAGAGAAACAGCAACAGTACTGTGAAAACTAATACAAAACAAGAAAACAAGAAACACAGTGGTCAATGGCAAACTATTACGTGTATAAGCTCCAAATGGTATATGAATAAACATGATGATTTTATAAGTGTAATTAACTTATGTGTGCCTCGTCTATTATTCACGAACGAGATCAAACACCCAGTTGAAAGATAATCTCCAATGCAGGTTTTTCATTTCTCATTCCTTCTGTTTTTCCTTTGCATACTTAAGTATAGCAATTGTTATACTCTTTTCGAAGAAAATAGTATATTCATTTTATGCTCAAGTGTGTAAATCGTTGAAGAAAGCGTCGGAGACAAACAAATTGATTTGGCCATGTTCGTTTGTCTGTCTGTCTGTATGTATGGCAACTAGTCCTTCAATTTTGGAGATATTGCACTAAAACTTGGCATAACAACTTATTATTTAAAGATATTAAAGATTTGTCGGAATTGGCCGGATTGGAGCACAACATCCTGTCATTTAACTGGAAGTCGATTTTGACCATATATTCCATGTTTTTTAAAGAGATCGCCTTCAATTTACTTGTGCACTTCAATGTTTCAAATTTCAGTCAGAGTCATAGACAGTGAAGATATGCATAACAGACTATTTTGAAAGAAATAGGTGCGGATTAGATGCGAACTCTGGCCAAGCATTCGAAAAGAGTATAGAATCTTCGGCACGCCGAAGATAAGCATTCGCCACTTGGTTTTTATAGCCCTGTGCTGCGGTTTAGCGAGCGACACGTACCGGCTTATGGGTTTGGGAACCATATGTGTGGCGGCCATGGAGCAGCCATATCGATGACGCTGGAATGCGAAATTTGCAACTAAAAGCAGCTAAATGAGACATTTTGATGGCCCATTAAAAACGTTTTTTTTTTTTGCAGCACAATTAAAACAGATGGATAGAACGAAATTCAGCAAATTAACACACACACACACACACACACAGAGACATAATAACGATAGTAATAATAATAACAAATACGAATACGTGTACATAATTTCATTAGCTACAGACAAACAACAACAACAACAACAAGAGCAACAACAACGAACCAGTAGCCAAAAACAAATTTGGAGCACAATTCAAAAACAAACAAAAAATAGAAACCCTGAGGGAAAAGCTTCACATCGCGATTGGGATGAGGTAGTGTGATAGGAGATGGGGTGTTGGGGATTGGGGACTGTGCCTAGAACAACAGATCCTCGTCGCCTTCGTTTTCGAGTATGTTGTGCGCCTCCTGAGTGGTGGTCACATTGTAGCCAGCGCGACGCAGCTCCTCCCGTTTGCGATCGGCACATTTGCGCGCCTCGCGCTTCTTGTCCTGAATCTTCTTGAGGCGATAGAACTCCTCGCGCTCCAGCTCATCCAGCTCACTGACGATATACTCGATGGTGCGATTGATGCGCGGTATGATAACTGCAATGGCGATTGTGATTAGATGTATGTCTGTATGTATATGTATTTAGCTAACCGTGCTCAATGGCATTGACGCGCCGATTGGTCACCTTGATGACGTCGTCCAGCGTCACAAAGGACGTCTGCAGTGAGGCCAGCTCGACGAGCAGGCGCACAGCACTCTGATAGTTCTTCTTGAGCTTGGCCAGCTGCTGGCCGCCGCGGGCCAGGCCGGCCAGCTCGTATGTATCGACGCCATCCTGATAGGGCTCGAAGAGCGGCAGTGTGACGCCAGCGACATTATCCTTCTTGGTGCGTATCTTGATCTGGGCCTTTGTCACATTCTGCAGCACAATCTGATTGATGTCGCCGGTGGTGAATTTGACCTCGGCCAGCGAGAAGGCCGCCTCCTTCATCACCTGACCCATCAGCATTTTGGTCTAGAGCAAATGTACAAGTATTGCAAATTGTATACGATTTGCACTGCGAGTGCACCTACCTCAATGATCTTGCCCAGAATCAGGCGAAAGCGCATCTGCAGCGCATCTGCCTTCTTCTTAAGTAGGCCATGGCCCTTTGTGGCGCCCGCCAGACGTGATTTCATCAAAGTTTGGGCGCTGCACGATCCAAATTATAGTTTTCTCTCTCTCTCGCTCACTCTCGCAGTCAGTGTGTACTCACCCGCGCGATGGAAATATGGGTAGACGATCTCTGGCAGCCATGTTGCGCAGTTAGAATCCACAATTTACCGTTAGAACAGCGACAGCCAAACAGCCACAAGTTGCAGTTACAGTTATGTTTCCTACTGCTGCTTTTCTCACACAGCCAACAAATTTTTGACAACAAACACAAATGAACATAAACTGTCAACTGTAAACTATAAATATCAACAACAAAATATTAAGTAAATATATGCATAAGCGACGTCAAATATACAAAAATAAACGGACGAGCGCGAATGTTGTTGACAACGAGAACCGACTGCGAGAACCGCAAACCAAAGCAAACGCGACAACCAAATGGGCCAAATGACAAACGGCAAAAACGCTCGCGACGTCAGCGTCGACGTCGACGTCAGCATCGACGTCAGCACCAACAACAAAAATGACGCCGCCCGCGCTATGGACAAATTGTGAAGCGACCGTTGCGGCCACTCAGCGCTCAGCTGTTTCCGCTGTTAGTGATGAGCGCGTGAGCGGCAATTCAATTGCCGATACTTCCGATTTGATGGGGCCTACAGCATTCGGCTTAACTGAGTAACGGTTTCATAAGTTGTCTGTAATGATCGATGATTGAACGAAATTACAACACAAACTAATATAAAAGAAAGCAGCGCGCGAAAGAACAACGCACAAAATGATCTAGTGTTAAGTAAAGACTTCGCAGATTTATTGAAAACTCTTAGATTATCTTAATATTATCTATATTTAGCTTAATCTTACCTAGGACAATATCTAGCTGCACAATCAGGGAATAAAAAATAAAATACAAAACTTCGTTTAGACAATCATTAGTCAATCAAATTTATTCAGAATTAACTGAAACAGTTCCATTATATTGCCCATGCCATCAAGAAACGATCCTAAGTATTTTGATGGACGCAAAATATATTCGATTTACACAGCTAAGTTGAACTATTTTCCAAGCTCGAGAATGTAATGAAAATAAATGATGAAATATTAAGAAACAGACAGCGCTAATTGTAGCGAACCAAATAAAATCTCTATGAATGCATAACAAATCACGAGTTTCACTCGCACGAACACGCACACACACACACACTAACACACACACACACACACACACACACAGACACGAAGAAGCTGACGATTACTTGAAGCGCACACATCTCTAAGCCAGTGCTGCCAAATCGCTGCGTTGGCCGTTAGAGCGAATTGATTTAAATTGATGCTGATTGCCAACAATACGCACAACACTTTCCGAGAGAAGAAGAAGACTCAACGAAATGCCCGAAATGTCAGAAACACGCGCTGTCGCCTCCATTGTCATCGTGTTTCGGCATGACCTGACAATCCACATGTGTGTGTGTGTGTGTGGTGTGTGTGTTGGGTCTTTTGGGGCGTGGTGGGAGTTACGCCGGGGGGTTGACCGAGTCACGCAATTTGAATATGCGTCTTGTGCCCAAAAAAGCAACAACAACAAAAAACAAAGTGGGGAAAGACTATCTTCGGCGTGCCGAAGATTTTATACTCTTTTCGAACCTTTAGGCAATTTTCCGAAATATTTAATGAAGCATATCTTTCCTATTTATACGTCAATCAAATTGAAATTTTAAACATTAATGAGTTATAAGGATGTTCAAGTGTACAAGGATATTTAAGGCAATAGTTTTGATAACATGAAATATATGGCAAAAACCGACTTCGAGTTGTATGGCAGCTATAAGATATAGTTGTCCGATCCAGCCGGTTCCAACAAATGTGCTGTCCTTTTGAATAATAAGTCTCTGTGCAAAGTTTTATCGCGATAGCTCAAAAACTGAGGGACTAGTTTGCATACATACAGACAGACGGACATGGCTAGATCAATTTGTTTTGTCATTCTAAGCATACTGGCAGTAACTTTTGGGGAATACTATTTTTTGGAACATACTATTTTCTTCGAAAAGTGTAAGACAAAGTGGGGAAGGATTATCTTCGGCGTGCCAAAGATTTTATACTCTTTTCGAATTTTATATATCGAATCATATATAGTGCACGCTCGCTAACAAAAGTGTGCACGTTTTCGATAGCAGGAAAGTATAAAGTGAATACAAATTCTCGCTTATTCTTGCTTTGTATATTCATTTGCTCTTCTAATTGAAATACTGCTTTCTCCCTTAAGCTTCTCAGTACATTCGAAATCATTTGGATCGACGCATTATTGAAAATGCATTTGGCGAAGCTTTGAAGTATGCAACGTCATTTCTATGCCGATAATTACTGGTATTACACGCAACCACAAAAATATGCCTAACTCACTATTAAGGGAATCCCCATGTTCAGAATTATTGGAGCTCAACCTAAACATTGAGATTGTTTTGTTCATGTTATAGAGCTTTCTGACCTTCTTCACGTTTTGGAATAGTCAATGTAAAAATAAACGTGTTCACGTTTTGGGGCGTTCGCGCTTTAGAGCATTCACTGTACTTGTACTACTTACAAGTCTACTTACAAGATATCAAGTCGAATACACCTGTTTGTTTCTAGTTGCATGGCAAATATAAGATATAGTGCTCCAATCCGGCCAAGTCCGACAAATGTGCTGTCCTTTTGAATAATAAGTTTATATGCCAAATCTCATCGCGATAGCTAAAAGACTGAGAGACTAGTTGCCATACATACAGACAGACAGACAGACGGACATGGCTAGATTAATTTGTTTTAATATTCTAAGCACACTATGTTCAATGCATTACAAGCTTCAGCACAAAACTAATATACTATATGCTTTAAAAAGAGTATAAGCACGTGTACGCCTTATATAGAATGTTGGGTGATAATATTCATTAAAATAATAAATGCTGCAATTCGATTGACAATTGCTGGGGTAGGCAAGAGTCTAGCCCTGAGTCTAGCCCTGAGCCTAGGTCTGGGTCAAGCAACAATTGGTTATATTTGCATGGGCGTGGTTGAATTTAGGCAAAGGCCCTTCAATGATTTCCATTGCTAAACCAATTGTGACAGCATTAATCCGCAGTTCAGCATCAGTCTAGAGTATATATCTGTTTTCCAAGTTATTACGTTAAATATGTACTTTTGTTTTTATTATTCATCGCTCGGAACTGCAAACATCCAGCAATAATAAACGTGATTGACTGATTGATTGGTAATTGATCACCTTTCAGATGTCGTTTCAGACAACTAGTTGTGAAAGTGGCAATCAATAATAAAAAATATATTGTCAGGGGTGTTATGGAAAAATCTAACAACCGAATTCCAATTTAATTCGAAGTCATTTTGTTCAAACAAGTAAGAGTGCTCTAGTCGGGAGTACCCGACTAGGAGATACCATAAGCCCAGTCCTTACATTCATACTAATCTATCAGTGTGTATACATACATGTAATGGAAAGTAGAATCTTAAATAACTTCTGTGTTTATTGTCCGATCTTTCTGAAATTTTTTGGACTTAGTATTGGCTATAAAATGTGTGACCAAATTGCAAGGTCAAACCTTAACTTTTGGGGGATTGGAGGGTGGTATCCAAAAAGTGAAATATTTGTAATATGTGTATGATATTCGAGATTATACATGCTCAATTTAGGGCCTGTAGCTCTTATAACTTTAAAGTTATGGCCAAAAAACACTGGTCTGAAATCGAAATTTATCGATAACTTCTAAACGGTACGAGTTATCGATAAAATGAAATAAACTTGATCTGTCCCGGGATTAGGTGAACTTATATTCCAAATATGAAGTCTCTAGCTCTTGTAGTCTCTGATATCCGTGTGTTCATACAGACAGACAGACGGACGGACAGACGGACAGATGGACAGACAGACGGACATGGCTAGATCGACTCGGCTGTTGATACTGATCAATAATATATATACTTTATATGGTCGGAGATGCTTCCAAATACATACTTTTGCACAACTTCATTATACCCTTTTTACCCATTTTTAATGGGTTCAGGGTAAAAAAACGATCTATTAATCTAGCAAGGACGCGTGATAAAAAAATATCCGAATTAAAATCATTCTGGAAGGATATTCCTTTGGATTATATCAAAACTTTGGTTAATTCTGTTCGCCGACGGCTGCAAAATGTTATAAATACCAAGGGAGGCTATACTTTTTATTGATAACAATTAAAATGTTGTAAGAACTTTTGCTTTTGTTAAATTTTTCCATCTTAAATAATATGTCAAAGTACTTATGACACCATACATTTTTGAAATATTATTTTTGTTATTCTTACTGAAATACTTTTGTTAAATGCTTTCGTATATTTGGAAAATATATAAACATATTTTTACACCATATTTATTTTAAATTTGTTCAATGCTCATGTCAAAATATACTTTTATTGGCTTGTGTTACATAAAAAACGAAAATTCGAAATTGCTTGAAACTTAAATGCAGATTCATATAGGAGCACTGGCAGTGATAAAAAATGACTGAGATTTTAAAATCTGATCCATTTTGACCATGTTATGGGAGTTCAACACATTTCTAAGGACTATCTTTGCATTAAATCTGCTAAATATGCATTACAAGAATTATAGGAATCCTTGAGCATAAAGTTATCTATTAGACTTAGACAATCATAAGTCAAGCAAATTTATTCAGAATAAACTAAAACAGTTCCATTATTCTTAATTGTATTGCCGATGCCAGCAGGAAACGATTTTTAGGATTTTTCGATGGACTAATTGCGCCGTAACTAAACAGATTCGATTTACACAGCTCAGTTTTACTATTTTCCAAGATCGAGAATGTAATGAAAATAAATGATGAAATATTAAGAGACAGACAGCGCTAATTGTAGCGAATCAAATAAAATCTCTATGAATGCATAACAAATCACGAGCTTCACTCGCACGAACACGCACACACACACACACACACACACACACACACACAGACACGAACAAACTGACGATTACTTGAAGCGCACACATCTCTAAGCCAGTGCTGCCAAATCGCTGCGTTGGCCGTTAGAGCGAATTGATTTAAATTGATGCTGATTGCCAACAATACGCACAACACTTTCCGAGAGAAGAAGAAGACTCAACAAAGAATTGCCCGAAATGTCAGAAACACGCGCTGTCGCCTCCATTGTCATCGTGTTTCGGCATGACCTGACAATCCACATGTGTGTGCGTGTGTGTGTGTGTGTGTGTGTGTGTGTGTTGGGTCTATTGGGTCTATTGGGGCGTGGTGGGAGTTACGCCGGGAGGTTGACCGAGTCACGCAATTTGAATATGCGTCTTGTGCCCAAAAATCAACAAAAAAAAACTAAGTGGGGAAAGACTATCTTCAGCGTGCCGAAGATTTTATACTCTTTTCGAACCTTAAGGCAATTTTCACTCTGCCAACTGCACCACCAAAATATTTGATTAAGCATATCTTTGCTATTTATACGTCAATCAAATTGAAATTTTAAACATTAATGAGTTATAAGGATGTTCAAGTGTAGAAGGATATTTAAGGCGATAGTTTTGAAAACATGGGATATATGCGCAAAACCGACTTCCAGTTGTATGGCAGCTATAAGATATAGTGGTCCGATCCGGCCGGTTCCGACCAATGTGCTGTCTTTTTGAATAATAAGACTCTGTGCAAAGTCTTATAACGATAGCTCAAAAACTGAGGGACTAGTTTGCATACATACAGACAGACAGACAGATAGACAGACGGACATGGCTAGATCAATTTGTTTTGTCATTCTAAGCATACTGGCATTAACTTTTGGGGGTCTCCGACGCTTGCTTCTATGCGTTACAAGCTTCAGCACAAACTTAATATACTATTTACTTCAAACAAAGGGTATAACAAAGTGGGTAAGGATTTTCTTCGGTATGCCGAATATTTTCTACTCTTTTCGAATTTTCATATATAACGTGATCTCATTAAAACCAATTGAGTTCACGTTAGCAAAAGGGTTCACGTTTTTGATTGCCAGAAAAGTATAAAGTGAATACATATTAAGACACTTAAATTCACGTTTTATAATTGCTTTGTTCTATTAATTGAAATGCAGCTTTCTCTCTTAATCTTCTCAGTGTACATTCATATCATTTTAATCGACGCAGTGTTCAAAAAACATTTTGGGAAGCCCTGAAGTATGCAACGTTTTTCTTAATCATAATAATTGAATATTTCTTCGAAAAGAGCATACAAAATGTTTATTTAGCGAAATGAAATATATTTTTGATAATATATACGTATAGGCTAGAAGACAAGCCATGAATTGGCTCCAACTTGAAAATCGGTTCAGTTTTGGCAAAACTATGGAAGCTTAAGGTGTATAAATCAATATTTCGATGTACTTAGAGAGTTTCAATTGGACAGAAAGAATTGCCCACATCGAAATCAGTTTTCCGATGGTTTTTTATAATATGTACATGGAATCAGTAAAAACCAAATTAAATAAAAAATGTTAAAACTTCAAGAATTGAAATGCAAATCTCGAACCAAAAAGACGCTTCAATTTTGGCAAAGTTATGCTAGTTTGGAATTTTTCCAAAAATAAGTAGAAGGTGGGAAGTAGACTCATGACATTTATGAATGTACATTTCTGGAAAAACAACAATTTGGCATTAAGATTCTTTTAGGGTTCCGTCACACACAGTTGGCCAGCAACATTAATCTACGACTATTGCGTTTGAGTCCTTGAGTAAGTCATATAAAAGTCAAAATTCGCATTTATTTACATATATGTATGAATATGTATGTATATTGCTTGACACACACACACACACACACACACACACACACACGCATACACATACATACCCAATGAGTGAATCAACAGTTGGCGTCGCCGCTTTTGTTGTTGTTCCTACCGCACAAAACTGTACAATTCTTTTTCTCGCTTGTGAGCCCGAACAAAAGAAGCTTTTACCTCTCTCTCTCTCTCTCAATCTCGCATTGTACAGTCATTTGCCAAAAGTCACGAGTAGGCAATCACTCGCTCGCTCGCTCGCTGACTCACTCAACAACTTCCTCGCTCGCTCACTCTCACACGCATACACGCACGTACGCATCCTGTTAACAGTTAGCAGCGAGTTCCATTCTGTTATGTGGGGTCACTTTTTGGCAGTGCTGACAGCTTTAGAGTTAAAGAGTCAGAGGGGGAGAGAGACAAAATGGCTTCTTTCAAGCTGAATGAAAGTTAAGCAACTTAGGTGTTAGTCGAAAGTGCCTGACTGGGTGCATACACATACTGCAAGCAGTACTTATGCCTACACATACTGCAAGCAGTGCGCGCAATTTCTGCACTGCTTCTTCATTGAGCCCCACACTATGTAAATAAACAACTGTTTATTGTGCGATCTTTGTTTTTTTGGGACAAAATGAATGGGGGAATGTGTGTGGCATAAAAAAAGTAAACTATTTTTTACATGTGTATGCTATTTGAGTTTATACATATCACATGTGCTGCCTCTAGCTCCAAAGCCTTTCAAGTTATTGCCAAGAAAAAAACGCTAGACTTAAATAAAAATTTATGAAATTTTAAATTCAAATAAACTTGATCGTACCAGGGCATACGAGTAGTTGTTTTCCAAATATGAAGTATCTAGCTGTTGTAGTCTCTGACAGACAGGCATTGCAACTGTTATTTCACAAATTAAAGAACTTTATGCAAGTATTGCTATTTTTGTGTTCGCCTACTCAGTGAATACTTTCATTCAGATTGATTACGATCGAAAACTTGTTATCTACCTTGAATGAACAATTAAACTGTCAAATTGTCACTCAATTGAGCTTGCTCAAAAAAAAAAAACAAGGAAAGGATTATCTTTGGCGTGCCGAAGATTTTATACTCTTTCGAGCCTTTAGACAATTCTCACTCTGCCAACGCAGCACTTTCATCTGTAAAAATTGATATCATATGATATCAATTTGAATTGAAATATTAAATTTGTTTCCAGTTGTATGGCAGTTTTAAGATATAGTGATACGATCCGGCCGGCTCTGATCACGTGATGTATGTTTGTATAATATGTATCTGTGCAAAGTGTCATTGCGATAGCTTTGAAAAAATGGGATTTATTACCAAAACCGACTTCCAGTTGTATGGCAGCTATAAGATATTATATATATTATGTTTGTTTGAATAATAAGTATATGTGCAAAGTTTCATTCCGATAGCTTTGAAAACATGGGATTTATGGCCAAAACCGACTTCCAGTTGTATGGCAGCTATAAGATATAGTGGCCCGATCCGGCCGGCATCGACCAATGTGATGTCTCTTTGAATAATAAGTCTCTGTGCAAAGTTTTATAACAATAGCTCAAAAACTGAGGGACTAGTTTGCATACATACAGACAGACAGACAGACGGACATGGCTAGATCAATTTGTTTTGTCATTCTAAGCATACTGGCAGTAACTTTTGGGGTCTCCGATGCCTCCTTCTATGCGTTACAAGCTTCAGCACAAACTTAATATACTATTTTCTTCGAAAGGAGTATAAAAAGGCTAGTTTGGCTGGCAAAAAAAGAAAGCGCCAACACTGCTGCTGAGCGACTTGTTGAGCGGCGCGCCCAGCACAGACGCCACTGGACGCAAATTTTTCTCGCACAGGAACAGACGCACAGCTGGGATGCTGCTGCTGATGCGCTGCTGATGCGGCTGCTGCTGCTTGCTGCTGCTGATGCCGCAGCAGTTCGCATTTCGCAGCGCCCGCAAGTAGGTTACACATTTTTTTGTAGCTCCCGCAACTTAAAGGCAATCCAACTGAGAGATTTGACAGCAACTGAACTCCAACACCAACGTAAGTAATGGATGAAAGCCAGCGAAGATTTACAGTTACAAATTAAAAGTGAAAAGACACAAATACAAAAAAAAAACACACTGAAAGCAAGAGCAGATGAGGACGGATGAGGAGGGAAGCTTGGTATGTGGATTGTATGTGGATGCGAAGAGGCTCTGTCGCTTAGGCGTCGTAAATGTTGAATATAATGCGATTGTAATCGCAGTGGCAGCGGCAACACCAACAACAAACAACAACACAGAGAGCCAGAGAGTGTGTATGTGTGTGTGTGTGTGAGAGCTCTGAGTGCTCCATAATTGAGTTATGAAAGCAAAAATGCGAGTGAGAGCTTGCTTTTTATACTATTGAAATGGCTCCACACACACACACACACACTCACAAATACATATGTATGTATGTACATACATACATATGTACATATACAGATGAGTACCTTTGTATGCTTTTAACATGCACTTGATCTCAAAACTTGGAACATAAGTGCTCTTTAGTCAGTTTGGGGCTTTAATTGCTTTTTGAATGTGTACGAGTTTAGCTATTGCAACTTTTATATTATATGGCTTAATACTAAAGGAACATTACATGGGCTGATAAGTATGCTTTCATTTTTTTATTTAACGATCAATTTATGATTATTTTCAATTTATAATTTTAGTTTTTTTTTTTTGTTTGTTAATAAATTCATTGTAAATCATATAGATTTAATTGTTATATTTGCTGTCAGACTGTTTTCAGTCGACATTAAGTAAAATAAATAAAAACAAGTAAGAGTGCTCTAGTCGGGAGTGCCCGACTACGAGATACCCTGAACCCAGTCCTTACAATCATTCATACTAATCTAAACACACATATGCTGCACTACAAGCAGTACAAGCAGTGCAAGCGGTTAGCTTGCTTTTTCGCTGAGCCCCACACAATGGAAAGTTTAATCTTAAATAACTTCTGTGTTTATTGTCCGATCTTATTGAAATTTTTGGGGCAAACAATTGTTGACAATATGTGTGACCAAACTAAATTGCAAGATCGTACCTTCAAAAATGCGTTTTTTAAACTTTTGGGGGGTTTGGGGTTGGTATCCAAAAAGTGAAATATATGTTATATGTGTATGCTATTCGAGGTTATACATGCCAAATTTGGAGCCTCTAGCTCTTATAACTTTGAAGTTATGTCCCAAAAGCTCTAGTCTGAAATCGAAATTTATCGATAACTTTTAAACGGTACGAGTTATCGATAAAATGAAATAAACTTGATCTGTCCCGGGATTAGGAGAACTTATATTCCAAATATGAAGTGTCTAGCTCTTGTAGTCTCTGATATCTGTGTGTTCATACAGACAGACAGACGGTCAGACGGACAGACGGACAGACAGACGGACATGGCTAAATCGACTCGGCTGTTGATACTGATCAATAATATATGCACTTTATATGGTCGGAGATGCTTCCTTATGCCTGTTACATACTTTTGCACAAAACCATAATACCCTTTTTACCCATTTTTAATGGGTTCAGGGTATAAAAATTATAGTTTGATTGATCTTTATGTATAGCAAAGAAAAGCAATAAGTTACATTGGAACTTTAGATCGAAAATCATAATTTTTGAGAAGATTTGTTTGTATTTCAATTTTAAACTATTTAATATAGACTTTCAATTAGTATATAAGTAATCAACCATTTATGTTACTTACATTACAATTTGATGGATCTTTTTTTCACACAACACAACAATTAATATTTGTATGTATTCAATTGTGAAACACTTGCATAGATACCCTGTAAAACAACTCAATACACTTTAAATATATTCGTATGAAGACATGCATTTTTAATTTTTAAAATTTCCAACTCTGACTTTACTTGAAGTAAAAGCTTAAATTTTGATTGTATGGCTTGAAACATAAACAGTTCAAATCGCTGTAACACTATATTATCGGCACAAACTGTGTAGTATATGTATTGTATTTTGTTAACCAAAATGTTCGCCCACAAACAGAGACGTCGAGAATCGCAATTGCAAATCAGCCAAAATGGAGTACAAACTGATAACTGCCGAGCACTACGGGAGAGTAATTGAGCATCTGCGGGGCAATTTCTTTGCGGACGAGCCGCTGAATCGGGCGGCCGGACTGTGCCAGCAGGGTGGTGGCAATAGCGAGCTGGAGCATCATAGTCTGGCCACGCTGCAGGATGGGCTCAGTTTGATGGCGGTCGATGCGGCCTATGGCGACATAGCCGGCGTCATCTTGAATGGCGTGATGCGGCCGGGCGATACGGAAAGGGCGCTGGCCAAGCTGGAGCAGAGCGTGGACACGAACTACAAGAAGATATTCGAGCTGCTCTATCGGCACAGCCTGCAGGTGGATCTGTTTGCGCGCCACCAAGTGGAGCGCATCTTTGATGTCCGCATCCTGTCGGTGGATGCCCGCTATCGCGGCCAGGGCATTGCCAAGGAGCTGGTGCGCCGTGCCGAGCTGATGGCCCGCAAATGTGGCTACCAGCTGCTCCGCGCCGATGCCACCGGCATCTTCTCGCAGAAGATACTCTGCTCGCAGGGCTTCCAGCCATTCTCCGAGCAGCTGTACGCCAAATATACAAATGAGGCGGGCGAGATTCTACTGCCCGTGGAGGCGCCACACATCAAGCTGCAGCTGCTAACCAAGCAGCTCAACTGTGAGCATCAGTAAATGTCAAGCACAACTATAATTTATACAATCTTTTTATATGCGCATATGCTACATACATTTATATCTATATATATATATACAATACGCTTTTGGGCATAGAATCAAGTAATCTCAGGCAAATATTTGGCAATTATTCTTTAAAGTATTGCTTACGAAATGTTCAACTTTGTTTTCGAAGATACAAAAACATTATACATATATTTTCTCATTCATTTTTTAGCATTAACAAACTAAACAAACTAAAACAGGCTCTAAAATCAAATCAATGGAATCAAAAATCTCGTTAGTCTTAATATTTGAAAAGAAGTACTTAACTTAAGAGCAAATAACGAAAATCTTGAAATTAGCAAAACAGCTGCAAAAGCATAGCAAAATTGTATTATTATTAAATATTTGCCTTAGAATTCAAATAATTTTGTCATGTTTATAAGCAGAATCAACAGATCTGTGAAATGCATATTGCAAAGCGCATTACTTTAATACAAATTGTTGTTGTTTTTTTGAACGGGGACCAACTGTAAGCTTAATATTAACTAAATAACTAAAAATAGTTATGCATTCGGAAATGCATGCAATATCTACAAATTAACAAAGTTACAATTGTTGTCAAATGCACAAATTAAATAATATACAATACTAGTTAACTAGACAAAACTGTGTTTACACATTTCCTTGTAGGTATATCTATCTATATATATATGTATATGTGTTATATACTATATAGTTTAGGTACTTTAGATGGTTGGCCAGCCTAGCACAAGCAGATTCAATTCTTAATACAAGTAAAATATCACATGGTCGCAGATCCATATAACAAATAACAACGCTGGCAACTGCTGAGCAGGTACTACGGCATATTGGAACTTATAACATTAAGCGCTTAAATCTACTTTTTGCTATTAGGCTTCTCGTAAATGAATATGATGTCCTGATCGGTGCCAAAGGCTGTGCGCGCCGTATCCATTGCCTCCGCCAAGCAACGGCAAATATCTGACAAATAAACGGAATAGTTAGCAGGCAACAATGCAATTTGAAACAAGTGGGGAAGGATTATCTTCGGCGTACCGAAGATTTTATACTCTTTTCGAACCTATTGGCAATTTTCACTCTGCCAACTGCAGCACTTTCATTAGCTGTAAAAGTTGAGATCATATGAATTCAAATATTCCAGTGAAATATTATATTTATTTCCAGTTGTATGGCAGCTATAAGATATAGTGGTCCGATCCGGCTGGTTCCGACCAATGTGCTGACCCTTTGAATAATAAGTCTCTGTGCAAAGTTTCGTTGCGATAGCTCAAAAACTGAGGGACTAGTTTGCATACATACAGACAGACAGACGGACAGACGGACATGGCTAGATCAATTTGTATTGTCATTCTAAGCATACTGGCAGTAACTTTTGGATGTCTCCGACGCTTCCTTCTATGCGTTACCAACTTCAGCACAAACTTAATATACTATTTTCTTCGAAAAGAGTATAAAACAAGTGGGGAAGGATTATCTTCGGCGTGCCGAAGATTTTATACTCTTTTCGAACCTATTGGCAATTTTCACTCTGCCAACTGCACCACTGAAATTTCATATGCTGTACAAAATCGTTTTGTCGCGTAACATTTTTTTTGTTCTAAGAATATTTAATTTATTGCCAGTTGTATAGCAGCTATAAGATATAGTGATCCGATCCGGCCGGCTCCAACCAATGTGATGTCTCTTTGAATAATAAGTGTCTGTGCAACGTTTAATCGCGATAGCTTTAAAAACATGGGATATATGGCCAAAACCGACTTCGAGTTGTATGGCAGCTATAAGATATAGTGATCCGATCCGACCAATTCCGACCAATGTGCTGTCCCTTTGAATAATAAGTCTCTGTGCAAAGTTTGATCACGATAGCTCAAAAACTGAGGGACTAGTTTGCATACATACAGACAGACAGACAGACGGACATGGCTAGATCAATTTGTATTGTCATTCTAAGCATACTGGCAGTAACTTTTGGTGGTCTGAGAGACGCTTCCTTCTATGCGTTACCAACTTCAGCACAAACTTAATGTACTATTTTCTTCGAAAAGAGTATAAAAACAATAACCATAGCAATAACTTACGTCCATCGTGCACCTCGGGATTGTGATAGTACAATTTCTGGGTAGCTGTATCATAGCCACAGAGCACCACATAGTGTCCCGCATATCTTTTGTTAGCAGCCGTTGGCAAGCGTGTGTTTTGGGCAATACAAGATAGATGAAAACAACTTGAGAATGAGCAAAAGGTTTAAGCTAATGCCAGATTCGAAAGGATCCTGCACGAATACACTGTCAACACTTGAGGGAAGCAAGTTTTGGTAATGCCATTTTAAATATATATTTCTCGGTAATTACATTAGCATTTTCCTATTATATGATGATCCTATAAAATGCTGTCATCATCCAAGTCTATCATATGAAAATAATTAGGTCAGCCAAAATGAATTTTGGAATCTTTAGTTGTAATTAGCATTTTTCATACATAGTTCTTTAAGCTTATTTATTTTATATCTTTCATCTAGTTTCATCCAGTAAAGGTTTTTGGGTTGATTGTACTCATATTTGTTATATTACAGCAAAACATGAAAAGAAATATCTCTCAAGAAATAGGAGGTTCGCAATCGAATTTTGACGTAGAATTTCTGGACCAATTATCTACATAAGTATTATGTGTAAAACATTTTTCGCACCTACAAGATTTTCCGCCCTTTATCTATACTTACAATAACGAGAATTTCAGTATGAAGGATTTGGAATACTTTCTGGGAATTCTAATATGCGAACGATCGGATCATTAACGTTATGAAAACCGAGCAGAAAAGAATAGGATAGAGAGAGAGAGAGAGAGGTCCAAGGCAATAACAGACTATTAAGAAAATGGCATAAATCATTGTTTTAAACATGACCTTGGGAGCTTGAGTGATGCGTGTATTCATGCAGATAGATCTGTGCGTCTGTAATGAGAACTCTCGTTTGCTTACCCAAACTTCTCCAGGGTATTGCGACGGCATATTTCGCAGGTAAGCAGCGAGGCGTTCGTTAGCAATATGACGGGACCGTTGCGTGCCAAATGCTTCAGTATCACCTCCATGTCGACTGTCCGCTGTTCGACGCGCAGGCCGTGCGCCTTGGCATCCTTGAACTTGCGCGTCACCCGCTTCTCGTCCTTGTCGATGATTTGCGAGTAGTACATGTGCTGTGCGTAGTTGGGATCGATGCCGAGTGTTTGCGTAAAGTACTCGTGACGTATTTGGTATCGCTGCAGCAGGTAGCACAGGTCGATTGTCCAGGTGCTGGAGCCGAAGCCTTCGTCCTTGCAGATGCTCTCGAAGTTGTTGAGGAACTGTTCACGCTGCGCCGTCGAGAGTATCATCAGTATGCAGGATATGCCGCAGTCCCAGTTATAGCGTTGCTGATAATGCGTTAAATTGTAGTGTTTACTTGGCGGTAGCGCGTTCATTTTCGCCTATTTTCCTATTCCGCCTACAAATACCTAAACAAAAAATTTAGCTAAGTGCGTGTTGAGAATTTGATGCCTAATGCTTGGCAATGCCAAAATTTAGTAGACGCAATTGCGAAGTGAATAATATTTATTGGATTTCTTTTGAAAACAGCTGACTATGTTAACGTGGCAGTGCAACGTAAAGTCACAGCAGCATGTTACGATTAACAGCGACGCGAACGCAAAGTGAGCAACGTACGCGCAAAAGTGCGCAACGTAAGCTTAACAGTGCAGCGAAGCACCGAATTTGTTGTCAAATTCAGTTTTGCTTTTTGTTTTAACAAGTTTAACTTTCTACATCTGTGCATTCGACTCTATATTAGCTTTTGAAGTTGCGAATATTTTAACATAACGGTAAGCTAACATTGGAGATGAGCAATACTGTGACTGAAGCTGTTAAGCTTTTTTGGCAAATATCGGTTATTGTGATTGTGGGAAGTGCTTGCTCCTGGCCCAGCCAGAATTTGTTTATTATGTCAACTAATTGATGAAAAGCAACGTAAATTGCGTTCAAACGTTGTCGTCACACAATTGACAAATACAGCACATTTGTCAGCTGTTATTCACTCAGTGGCAAGTCGAAAAGTGTAAAGCTCATTGAGCATACCTCCAGTGAACAGCTGGCGATAGTGACTGTGACTTTTTGTAATAGCTGCGACGCACAACTGTTAGACATTCGATGTAGATGTAAAACTATCGCTCATCTCCAGGGCATAACATAATACACAAGTGTGCGAATTCCATAAAGTCGCGCACGGCCATCAACGGGTCGGGTAAATATTAAACAATATATAAAAAAAAAAAAAAAAAGTTTTTTTTTTTATATGTAGGCGCCAATGGCAAAGAAAATTTTCATATTTGGGTCAGCGGTGACACAAGCGGCGCCAGTAATATAACAAAAGTGTGTGACAAGCGTGTGTATATATTGAGTAAATACATGTGTTTCTGTATATGTGCTGCTGCTATATGTATGTGTATATGTATGCAAGCGTATGTGTGTGTGCTTTTGTATATGTATATAGAAATATGTGAGCATGTGTGTGTGTGTGTGTGGTTCTGTGACCTTCGTGCAATCATTTAGCTTGGCCGACTTTTGCCAATTATAATCAAAGTAACAGCATCCTGGCGCAATATACACACTGGCTGCAATCAACAATAGATACCACTTTGTGTTTACATCGCTGCCAGCTGCTGTCGGGCCAAAGTGCATTAAGTGGCAGCGCTTGTCTTTTGATTATGTTATGCCTTAATTAGATTCCACAGCCACCTGAGAGAGCTTTAACAGAAGCAGCCGCAACCGCAGCAGCATCAATAACAGCAGCAACAGCAACAATAACAGAGCAGCGTAATAATCTCGCACTAATGAACTGTCCTTTTTTGCTTTGCTCATTACAGTTGACAGCCGAACATAATAACAGCCGCTCTGTGTTAATAGAAGACGCCACGTTCTTTGTATAGTAAACAAGTCTAGTCAACAAACAGACCAAATGAACGCACACTTCAGCTAAACCGAGCAGCACAAACCAAATAACCAAATAACACACCCACACACACACACACACACCCACACACACACAGCTAAAGAAAATGCGCGTTGTGGCAATGGTGAGTGGCGGCAAGGATAGCTGCTACAACATGATGCAGTGCGTCGCCGAGGGTCACGAAATTGTCGCACTGGCCAATTTGCATCCCAAGGACAGAGGTAAATGCGCAATACACAATAGCTGGAGTTTTCCAGCTTCCAGTTTCCTGTCCCGTCCTGGAATTTATTAGTTTTACTCCTAATTATTTGATTTGATCAAAAAGCTTCTTATATATAGTATAGTTCAGATTCATAAATCTTAAATATTTGTATTCTTTATTAAAAAACAAAAAAACATTTATGTAATTTCCCATTTCCGCTAGTCTCGAAGTTGAATTTCTGAAAACGCTTTCTTTTTTGTTCTAAAAACGTTTTTCGTATCATTTTTATAAAAAATTACACCTCAACATCAAATCATTCACTTATGCATACCTGTACCAATGTAATCCTTTTTGCATATTCTATGCATATCCTTCATGATTTGATTTTCCTTAATGCTAAAGATTAGTTTCAAAATTTCTATAAATTTGCAATACTTTCCTTCAGCATTTTTCTACATCTATTTCCGTATTTCGCCCGATCCCGAAGAACTTCATAACATTCTAAGTTTGAGCTTTTGTATATATTGTTTTTCAATATACTTATAGAATGGCTTTTCCCAATAGTCCTACTACCTGCCCTTTTCGAAAATTCCCATACATAGTATATACGCATTTTCATGCATATTATCCATCCCAATTCAGATGAGCTGGACAGCTTTATGTACCAGACAGTCGGTCACATGGGCATCGAAATACTCGCCAGCGCCATGGGTCTACCACTATATAGGCGGGAGACGAAGGGCAAGAGCACACAGACCGGCAAACAATATGTGCCCACCGATGATGATGAGGTCGAGGATCTCTACAGTTTGCTGGACACATGCAAGGTGAGCCAAAGCCAAATGTGGCACAACTACCTATAGACTACCTATAGCACTGTCTATATAGTAGCATATATAGTGCAAAAGATAAAGGCCAAAGATTCGCGATTATCGATGCAAGTAGCTGACGAATGACGCTGCTACCCTCGACTTCAAATCAGTTGGGGTATGCTAAGCTAAGCCAACTTTCGAACATACTTTTGTTGCCATAAATATAAGCAGTAACAAAAACAAGTAAGAGTGCTCTAGTCGGGAGTGCCCGACTAGGAGATACCCTGAACCACGTCCTTACATTCATTCATACTAACCAGGCAGTGTACGTACATACAAACATACTCATGCTATAAGCAGTGCGAGCAGTGCAAGCAGTCTAAGCAGTTAGCTTGCTTCTTTACTGAGCTCCACAATGGAAAGTTAAATCCTTAATAACATCTGTGTTTATTGACCGATCTTATTGAAATTTTTTGGACACAAATTGGGCAATAAAATGTGTGACCAAACCCAATTGCAAGGTCATAACTTCAAAAATGCATATTTTAAGTTTTGGGGGGATTGGGGGCTGGTATCCAAAAAGTGAAATATTTGTTACATGTGTATGCTATTCAAGAATATACATGTCCAATTTAAGGCCTCTAGCTCTTATAACTTTGAAGTTATGACTCAAAAACGAAGGTCTGAAATCGAAATTTATCGATAACTTTTGAACGGAACGAGTTATCGATAAAATGAAATAAACTTGATCTGTCCCGGCACTACGAGAACTTATATTCCAAAAATGAAGTCTCTAGCTTTTGTAGTTTTTGATATCCGCGTGTTCATAAAGACGGACGGACGGACGGACAGACAGACAGACGGACATGGCTAAATCGACTCGACTGTTGATACTGATCAATAATATATATACTTTATATGGTCGGAGATGCTTCCTTATGCCTGTTACATACATTTGCACAAAACCATAATACCCTTTTTACCCATTTTTAATGGGTTCAGGGTATAAAAAAGTATACAAATCAAAAAATAAAACCACAAACATTCTACAACGTAAAAAATCATAATACCTAAAGCTAACTTACTCTATAAATAATTTGTTTGTTAAATAATTAAATTAATTTCCATTAGCACAATCAAGTTTATTACTATTTCAAGCCGATAATAGCAAATCGTAGCACTCCGATTACAGTTTCCAAGCCAGTTGTTTTATTTTTTTTTTGTTATTTGTTGTTTTTCTCCACAAAAACTCAATGCCTGAAAATGTGTGTTAACTGATATTACAGCAAATCTGTGAGTGCAGCTGCAGTTCTTTGTATTGTTTTGTTGTTTCTTGATGAATGTCCTTGAACGAAAATAAAACATAATTGCGGAAATTAGTTTCGCAATGGTTAATCGTAATCTTATCAGAAATGCCACCAAGCACGTGAACTGCTATTATATATATACCATATACCATATACATATACATATTTGATATTTGATTAGACCTCGATGACAATGCATTTAAAATTCGCTCAAAGATGGGCGACTGCCAAATTACCAACTGGGTCATATCTTTATAAGTATTTGCTGTATTTGATGCGGAAATTTGGTCTGTGAGCTACTTTTTGCCAACAAATATTTGGACTAGGGCAATAAGCAAATAAATTATTCAACAGGGTCACAACTGAGAAAGAGAAACTTTATAATCCTTATACTTAAGCTGATTCGTATTTACTTAGCTTTTCTTTGTACATAAGCTTCAGCTTTTAGCGCTAGGTATACGAAAAATAATTAATAATATTAATATTAAGGTATGTTATTTTTACTATCAAAATGATGATGTACTATCATAAAAGATTGTCGGTTAGTTTCAACAGAAGCAAATTTATTGAGAACAAAAACAAAATACAGCAGGCAATTATACTATTTTCCATGCCATAAAGAAATTTTTGAATTTCTTGCAATATCTAAATCTTATTAGAATTTCGTATTGGATTTTATTTTCTACTGAACTGTGATCATAGTTTTTACATTTATTGTATATTTCCCAAGTATTTATCCAAATATTTCTAAATTTATTTATATAATTTCCAAGTATTTTTCGGAACTAAAGACAAAATGGCTTAAAAATTAACAGAAAAGTGATCATTCAGAAAACTTTTCTTAATATGCTTTCAAGAAATCAGCTTCCAAGATTTAGAAATTTCTGACAAATTTTACAAAATTCTAGCAACAATTTTTAAGACAATTCATATTTTTGGGAATTTAAGCTGGAAAAAAAATTTTTAAAGGGTAGTTTTAATTCTTCCAAAATGATCATTAAAAATATATATCTGCTGCTGCTTTTCCTGAAAATTTGAAACTATTTTCAGTACCACTTACCAAAATAACAAAGTAAAAACAATGAAATATTACATTTTTTTCTTGTATTTTTCATTATTTATGTAATGTTGAAAATTGTTAAGATCAAACATAATATATTATGAAATGATCAATAATAATACTATATATATATTATTATAATAAATGCCATTAATATTCAAATGCTTGTGCTTAATCATTAAAAAATTTATATATTAAGTTCTGGGGGTATTAATGAGCAGATATTGGTTCTACATCCAGAAAATGCCCAAAATAAAGTAATTTGTAATTAGAAGAAATGTAAAATAAGATTAGTAGTACAAATTTGAGTTCGAAAAAAAGAGAAACGGATAGAAAATATGATAGTGGAAAATCGCTGATCCAGTCTGGAAGCAAACAAGATGTTAGCAACTTGCAAAGGACACGAGGATTACAAGGATTACAACTTTTTAACTCAGAATCCTCTCTTTCTATAATAAGAAAACTCTGCTTTTGATTGTTTTTAGCTCGTGACTAGCTCGTACTTATTTATTTGGAATCCTTATTCTTATCTTTAAAATGTATTTATTTATTATTATTGTTTTTGGTGTGATTGGGTTAGCCCCAATCCTAGCAATAAATGTTGGGCCAGCTTTTCTAGTTAAATTAGCCTGAGAAAATTTACATTTCATTATACTCTTTTCTAAGAAAATAGTATATTAAGTTTGTGCTGAAGCTTGTAACGCATAGAAGGAAGCATCTGAGACCCCCAAAAGTTACTGCCAGTATGCTTAGAATGACAAAACAAATTGATCTAGCCATGTCCGTCTGTCTGTCTGTCTGTATGTATGCAAACTAGTCCCTCAGTTTTTGAGCTATCGCGATGCAACTTTGCACAGACACTTCTTATTCAAGGGGACAGCACATTGGTCGGAGCCGGCCGGATCGGACCACTATATCTTATAGCTGCCATACAACTGGAAGTCGGTTTCGGCCATAAATCCCATGTTTTCAAAGCTATCGCGATGAAACATTGCACAGATACCTATTATTCAATCTAAATTTAATTATTATTATTTTATGATTTAAATCAGTTATTTGATAGATATGGCTTATGATGTTCTTGTTTTGCAGCATGAACTAAATGTGGAGGCAGTGGCTGTTGGGGCCATTTTGTCCGACTATCAGAGGGTGCGAGTGGAGAACGTGTGCAGTCGCCTCAACCTAATATCCTTGGCCTACTTGTGGAGGAGAGATCAGACTGAACTGCTGCAGGAGATGATCGACTGTCAGGTGCACGCCATTATAATCAAGGTGAGAGCGCCAAAGCTATAAACTACTGCATATATGCATATTCTCATTCGAAAATTCGTTGGTCGAAAGGTCGCCGCATTGGGCCTCGTTCCGGATCGTCACTTGGGCAAATCGCTGCGCGAGATGCAGACGCATCTGATGAAGATGCGGGACAAGTATGGGTTGAATGTGTGCGGCGAGGGTGGCGAATACGAGACGTTTACGCTGGACTGTCCGCTGTTCAAGCAGCGCATCGCCGTGGAGGATATACAGACGATCATTAGCAGCGCCGATCCCATCTGCCCCGTGGGCTACATCAACTTCACGAAGCTAACGCTGCAGCCGAAGGAGCTGAGTGCGGGCGGTGATGTTGTCTTTGTGAAGAAGTCACTCGACTATATCAGCGATCTCAACGAGTCGACGTACAGCGATCTCAGCGATCCGGACTTCAGCGAAACGGAACTCGAACTGATCGAGAAGGAGACGCGTCTGCGCGAATCGCTTAGCCAGAACGAGCTAATATCGCGCAGCAATTCGTTTGGACGCCACCTGGCCACATCATCGTCCTCGCCGATACCCATTGTAACGAAGAGCGCCAGCGTCGACGAGCCCATGCCGACGGCCAGCTCGATAACGGGCAGCGCATCGCTGCTGCTGCTTGCCAATGCGAATCCGGCGACATCCGCATCGGCCTCGGCCCTGCCATTGGGCCATGGCAACAATGGTCCGAGCGCCCTGCAGGCAACCGGCAGCTGCTGCGGCTTCGGCAGCTCACATCCATTGGGCAGCAGCACGGCCGCCGTATGCGGCTCGCTGTCGCTGGCCATCTCCTCGCTTGGGCTGAGCACCACGCAGTGCAACAACTATGCGGCGACGGCGACGATGCCAACCACCGGCCAAACACAGCCGCCCAGCCCCATGAAATATGAGCGCGAATTTCGTCCACTTGCCAATCGGGCCAAAGCGGCCATCAATGCCAAGGGCTGGATGTGGCTGGCGGGCATACAGGGTAACATCTAGCTAGCCTCCACTTGGACACTCGCTCGCAGTGGACATCCGTAGTTCAGCGCAGTTCTTACTCAATGCATCGGAAAATGTCATTTGCTGCGAGTACTAGAATGCTTCACTAGCTCCTTGCAAACTCAAATCGCTCAATCGTTCATTCATCACTGATATGCCGTATTAATCGATATACGATATACGATATACGATGTCATGCTAAACTGAATGAGCACTTGAGTTGTCAATGTGACTGAACATTTTGAGAGTCAAATGACAACTGGGCAACAACAAACACTAACAATCAAACTCTTTTCATGTATTTATGGCAACCAATAACGAATATCGCAAAAAAGAAATCGCATTTTCCCATGATTTCATATGGTATTGAATATGTAGCTATGTATAAATTGTTCAAGTTTTGCTGTTGATCCACGAATTTCGATAAATCATAACTTCTTCAGTACTCCCAGTTGCAAAACCACAAATTTGGATTGTTTTCAATTTTCCCTCCTTGAAAATTTTCGTAATATTTGTTATATCAACTCGCAACTATAGTAATATATTTGTTGCATGTGCTTTATTGATTGTTTTAAACGCTTTATTGTTAAACAAACAAACTCAAAAGAAGGTCAAACTTTTCAAAGATATCATGGAACACTTTTTATAGGAATTTGCTTTATGGATTTTTTAAATCTGGTAAATTTGTAGAAGAAAAAACTTGAAAAAAATACCAAAAAATTAGACGATTTGAGAAATGTTCGTTATTAGGGGCGCCGAATGCATAAGAAGATATTGTGCAGAAATGCATGATTTTGTTGCCTAGTGTAAAGCGAACGTTCAGCTTGAAGATGAGTTCGAACGATTCTCTAGAGCAAAGACGCTGTTAAATTGCCCCAAGTTGTTTTTGCACCCACTTGATGCATATTACTCACGCAGTCGTTTCCCATTCTTTAGGCTGTGCCTCCAGCATGGAGCAGGGCATGCATCAGGCACTGGACACGCTGCGCGATCTCTGCTCGACCAATGGCTATGAGCTGCAGGATCTGTGCTTCACCACACTCTATGTGCGCTCGATAGCCGAATATGCGACGCTAAACAGCATCTATTTGCAATCGTTTGGCTTCCACAATCCACCGACTCGCGTCTGTGTGGAGTGCCCGCTGCCGGATGATTGCCATGTCATCATGGAGGCCATTGCGTATCGGGCGCCGGCCACGCACAGCGGCGACGACAGCGAGGAGACCCAGATGCTGCTCAATGGGCGACGCAACACGATGCATGTCCAGGGCATATCGCATTGGGCGCCAGCCAACATTGGCCCCTACAGCCAATCGACGCGGGTGAGTGAAGTGAAGTGAAGTGAACTGAAGTGAAGCAACAGCTGCTCAATGGGCATGGCCAACAATATTTCAGATTGGCGACATCACGTACATCTCGGGCCAGATCGCTCTCGTGCCGGGCAGCATGACAATCATCGAGGGCGGCATCCGGCCGCAGTGCAAGCTCACGCTGCGCCACATCAGTCGCATTGCCAAGGCAATGAACGCCCAGGGCCAGCTGCGCGATGTGGTCCATGGCATCTGCTTTGTCACCCACACCGCATTCATTGGCGAGGCGCGACGCCAATGGGAGCGTCGCACCACCAATGCCATCATGGATTATATTGTGCTGCCGGCGCTGCCACGTGACGCACTCGTTGAGTGGCAGGTTTGGGCGCATACCCACAACGATCGTTTCGATTGTAAGTGCCGTACACTTATGCTCTTTTCGATTGATCCACATATGTCCGTCTGTCTGTCTGTCTGTCTGTCTGTCTGTCTGTCTGTCTGTCTGTATGCAAACTAGTCCCTCAGTTTTTGAGCTATCGTGATCAAACTTTGCACAGAGACTTATTATTCAACAAGTAGGAGTGCTCTAGTCGGGAGTGCCCGACTACGAGATACCCTGAACCCAGTTCTTACAATCATTCGTACTACTCTAAACACACACATGCTGCAGTACAAGCAGTACAAGCAGTGCAAGCGGTTTAAGCAGTTAGCTTGCTTTTTCGCTGAGCCCCACACAATGGAAAGTTAAATCTTAAATAACTTCTATGTTTATTGTCCGATCTTATTGAAATTTTTGGGGCAAACAATTGTCAATAATATGTGTGACCAAAACAAATTGCAAGGTCGTACCTTCAAAAATGGGTTTTTTGAACTTTTGGGGGTTTGGGGGTGGTATCCAAAAAGTGAAATATTTGTTACATGTGTATGTTATTCGAGATTATACATGCCAAATTTGGGGCCTCTAGCTTTTATAACTTTGAAGTTATGTCCCAAAAACGCAAGTCTGAAATCGAAATTTATCGATAACTTTTAAACGGTACGAGTTATCGATCAAATGAAATAAACTTGATCTGTCCCGGGATTAGAAGAACTTATGTTCCAAATATGAAGTCTCTAGCTCTTGTAGTCTCTGATATCCGCGTGTTCATACAGACAGACGGACGGACGGACAGACAGACAGACGGACTAAATCGACTCGACTGTTGATACTGATCAAGAATATATATACTTTATATGGTCGGAGATGCTTCCTTATGCCTGTTACATACTTTTGCACAAAACCATAATACCCTTTTTACCCATTTTTAATGGGTTCAGGGTATAAAAAGACAGCGCATTTGTCGGAACCAGCCGGTTCGGACCACTATATCTTATAGCTGACATACAACTCGAAGTCGGCTTTGGCCATATATCCCATGTTTTTAAGGCTATCGCGATGAAACTTTGCACAGAGACTTATTATTCAAGAAGACAGCACATTTGTCGGAACCAGCCGGATCGGACCACTATATCTTATAGCTGCCATACAACTCGAAGTCAGCTTTGGCCATATATCCCATGTTTTTAAAGCTATCGCGATGAAACTTTGCACACACACTTTTTATTTAAATGCACAGCACATTGGTCGGAACCGGCTGGATCGGATCACTATATCTTATAGCTGCCATACATCGAAGTCGGCTTTGGCCATATTTCCCATGTTTTTAAAGCTATCGCAATGAAACTTTGCAGAGATACTTATTATTTAAAGAGACATCACATTGGTCGGAACCGGCCGGATCTGATCACTATATCTTATAGCTGCCATACAACTCGAAGTCGGCTTAGGCCATATATCCCATGTTTTTAAAGCTATCGCGATGAAACTTTGCAGAAATCGTTATTATTCAAAGAGACATCACATTGATCGGAACCGGCCGGATCGGATTACTATATCTTATAGCTGCCATACAACTCGAAGTCGGCTTTGGCCATATATACCATGTTTTTAAAGCTATCGCAATGAAACGTTGCAGAGATACTTATTACTTAAAGAGACATCACATTGGTCGGAACCGGCCGGATCGGACCACTATATCTTATAGCTGCCATACAACTGGAAGTCGGCTTTGGCCATATATACCATGTTTTTAAAGCTATCGCAATGAAACGTTGCAGAGATACTTATTATTCAAAGAGACATCACATTGGTCGGAACCGGCCGGATCGGATCACTATATCTTATAGCTGCCATGCAGCTGGCAATGAATTAAATATTCTTAGAACAAAAAAGAAATAAATGTTACGCGATAAAACGATTTATTACAGCATATGAAATTTCCGTGGTGCAGAGTGACAGTGTGGCAGAGTGAAAAGTGCCTAAAGGTTCGAAAAGAGTATAAAATCTGCGGCACGCCGTAGATAATCCTTCCCCACCTGTTCAACATGATCATTGTCTAATTGCATGCATATGTACATATATAATCGTTTTGCAATTGCAGATGAAGAAACTGGCTGTTCGGTTAGTGACTATACCATCTCGATACGTCGTCGCTGGAACTATGAGAACAACTGTGCGGCAATCGTTTGCTATGTGGCCACCGGACTGGCCTCATCCACCACCCAGCTGACGCAGCTGAGCGACGATGTGCTGGGCAATCATTGCCGCTTGGCGCAGAGTCTCAGCGCTGAGCATCTGGACGAGATACTCACCTACATTGTGAACCGCCTGCTCAAGGACTATCCCATTAGCAAGCGGCAGCAACAGCTGCAGCGGGAGGCTGAGGAGCAGCTAGCGAATGCCAGCACTGCCACTGCCACAGAGCCACTGCCACAGCAGCAGGAGCAGCCGGTTGGTGCCGGCGATCAGCAGGTGGCGGTGGTGGCAACGGGCAACACATTGCCAGCGATACATTTGAAGATCTTCTATCAGGTGAATGCGGCACCGCCCACAGATCTGTTGCTGCAGGCGCTGCACGACTTTCGGCGCAAGTGCCACGAGATGGCGTCCATAGTGTATACGGTGTTGCCGGCTTGCAGCTTGCACAATTTCAGTACGTTCCTGTCCATATGCGGTGTGCGGCATGAGTAAAACAGAACAGTCCGACCGAACGAGCGAGAGAGAGAGAGAGAAAGATAAGAGAGATGAGTTAAGATGAGAATGAGAGGCAATGTCCAGTCGCTACGCACATAAAAAACAAAACAAAACAAAACAAAGATAAGAAGAAAAGAGAGCTAAACTAAGAATGCAGGCGTAGGCACGCCCATTTGTTGATATTGTTAACTAGCCTGTGTATCTATTAGCTATACATATATTTACTACAACTATTTACAACAAGCAGCCAGTCAATGCGTAGTTACCAATTATTTCGGACCAACAACAAAAGCAACAACTACAACAACAGCAGCTAAACTGAACAACAACAATTTCATGGCAACTCAAAGTGTTTCAAAACGTTTAAAGAAGAGAGAGAGCAAGCACATAAACAAAAGAGAAAAACAAAAACAACAACAACAACAACCGATAATCGCAAATTACCCACATTTCAAATTAAAAGTTAATGTTCAACAACTTTTATGCAAAACTTTTTGTGCACCCACTGAACTACGCCCAATTGTTAAACTGTAAAACTCTAAAACTGTAAAAGTGTCAACTATAACTGTTTAACCATATTCGGCTAACGGTTAACATAACTTTTCGATGTGCTTTTAACTTCTATTTTATATTTTTTTGCGCTCACGTTTTGCCTTTGTCAAAACTGCTCTATTCTTATTATTTATATATGCTAGTCTTTTTTTTTGTCATTTAACTTTTTGAATGAGATTAGCTCAACTTTATTGACCAAAATTAGCTTTTAAAACACAACAAGAACATTTTAAATATTTATATACTTATACGTGCTGACTTTTTGGAAATTTTCTTCGTGCCTACAATTTTATTATGGTGAAATGAAAAACAAAAACAACAAAACAAAACACAACAAACAAAAACATTATAAGCGCCATACAAGCAATTAATTTTGTTTTAGGTTCTATTCATTGGCAGGCAAACGAAATTTGTGCGTAAACTATTTGCCTGGTTGCCTTTCGCTCCTTAAGATTAATAGTTTAATATTTACGTACATATATAAAAGAAACAAAAACAAAAACAAAAACAAAATACTATCGCAACATAAAAATAGTCCACTGAGTTTGGATGCGATTTTGCCAGACGCAGTTTCAATTGATTAATCCTGTGCCAGAAGCTTAGCGAATTTTACCTCCCCCCCCACCCCTCCTTAGTCAGATGCATACATATGTAAAGTGTAAACAATATTTAATTGACAAATTGCACAAAATGTTGGGTACAACTAAGGGAAATTCAATTGTATGTTGGGCATGTCACTGATAATGATTATTAAACAGCTATTATTGTTATACAAAAAAAAAACAACAAAAAAGAAAAGAAAAGAAAAATAAAAACATATTGATATCGATTGTGTGTCATTACAAAAATCATAAAACTACAAAATGGGGCGTTTTATTTCTAGTGTAATCTAGTCATAGCTAACGGTACACGACAGTGTGCCCAAACATGCTCGCAAATGCATTCGAGACTTGACCAGAAACTCCTTTTTCCGCTCAGATCGAAATAGGTACACGTCACTGTTTGCCAAAAAAAAAAAGAAACGAAGCCTAAATGGTGCCTTGCCATTATTTATTTTCATCAAAGAAATATTTATTTCAGCGTTCGCAAGCATGCAAAACACAGCAAGAGCGAAGAGAGAGAGAGAGAGAGAGGTGTTAGTCAGTGTCATCAGCCTTGGATTTGACGCTGATGACGAAAAGAGGTTTGAAAGCGCAACAAACGGAAAACAAAGCTTTTCGCAGCACGCTCTCTTCAGTCGCATGCTTGGGGAACTTGCCAGTGTGGTGGGCCAATCGGCTTTGGCGGCCAGCACCACGAAGCGCCAATCAGAAGTGCAGCAGACACTGACGTGGTCGACACGTCAGAGCGTAAACAATGCCGTTGAATAAATAGCCCGGCACTGCGGAGAGCAGCCAACAGTTTCCATACAGACAGCAAAGACGCAACACAATCCGGCATTTAGGAAAGCGCAATTATATTGAAATATATGTACATTTACATACTACGTGCGTTCAACAATTTTTTTTCGTTTGTTTTGTTTTGTATATAAACAAAAACTGTGACTGTGAAACCGTGTACAAAAAACCTATTTATTAATCGAAGCCAAAAAGAAAGACAACAAAGACTATACAAGTCAAAGAGTACACAACAAAGTGTCAAATTATTTACATACAGAGCGGATATTTTTTGATTTTAGTGCTCCATTTAGTTTAATTTAGTAACAGTAAGTATTTAAAAATCAGTTTGTATGACCACAACAATCGATTACATTTTGACTTTCGAAAGTTTTGCAACACTGCTAAGAAGTTAACACTGACGTGTACTTAACACAGCGTTGCATGTGTGCGTCTGTGTGCGTGTGTTGTGAGTGTGTAGAAAGCGCCGGCACAAAGCAGCAGTAATCGGCTGTATTCTTTCAGTTCTGTTTCACACGTCGAGAGAGTAAATTTGTGAGAAAGAAAAGTAAGCTCAAATAAATAACTAAATTGCATGTGTAAGTTAATTTTGCCACACATCAGTTGAAGCCACTGGTATCAGTTAACGAATTGAGCACTTCAAGCCGATAAATTAAATGCAGTTCAGATAAAGGCATTGATCAAATATCGTCAGTGCACATGTAGAGTTGTGTGGTGTCGCCATGTTGGCAATGTGGCCACAAATCCATTGGCATTAAGGCAGCGACTACGTCACAAACGATGCGATACGAAATAACGCAACACATGCCTGCCTCTAATATGTATATTAATATTAGTGCAAGGCGCGGGTGCCTCAAAATAAGTACTTGTGTTAGAAATAGGGCTACGTCACTGCCAGTGTGACCCCAATTTGAATGACGTGTAGCGCCGCGGCCCAGGGCGTGCACAATTAGCATAATATGTAATGGGCAGCAGCAGCAGCAGCAAATTAGCATAGCATATTTCATTAACAACTAGTAACAAAGTTCATTCACTTCCCTAAACCGGCCGGCTGTGGTGCGACACATTTGCATTTGAGTGCGAGAACATATTCGTTTTTTTTTAACGCTGCACCCGTGTGCACACACTGGCCGGCCACACACCGTTAAACGGCACAGCTGGTGCCCTGTTCGCGTTGCCAATGTGCAGCAAGCATTATCATCTGGCTGCTGACTTGGCAACACTCGATTCAAACAATAATTGCAATAACAAAAATACGCAAAACTCAATTCAGATTTGAGACAAACGCACACACACATGCATACATACATACATACACACAGATAGAGAGACACGCGCCTGCGCCGACTTATCGGTGTTTGCTGACAGCGTCTCTGCGCTTTTGTGTTTGTATTTGTGTGCGACTCTGACAGTCGATTCAATCAGCTTTGTACACGTCATTTAAAACAGATCCCGAAGCTACATACATACATACGCTATTCCGACAGAAGTACACGTCAGTATATGCTCCAAAGCCGATTTAGCAGGTTTTTGTTTCAGTTTCTTTACGCATAGTAAGTAAAGCGTACAAAACTCACACAGCTGTGCAAATTGCTGTCGCTTGTTGCCGGCAGCATACGCCGCCCCCGCCACGCCCCCGCCCCGCTTCAACTTTCACCGGACGCGTGGTGCGAGCACAAATTGTTTGTGTTGCCCAGACTATTACTATGTAGTTGTAGTTATCATTGTTGCACACTCATTGCGTATGCAAAGTGCGGCGAAGATGACTAAATCAGAAATTTCTATAAAAATGGACATAGACAAACGGCAGGCAGAAGAAAAAAAACCCGTTTGCTCCCAAGAGAGCAAGTGGCCGGCAACAGATTTTGGAAGTGGGCGCAAGAGACAGAGAGAGAGAGAGTAGCAGAAAAATGTTACCACGTATACAAAAATTCTATGGTAACGCTGGCAGAGCAGCGGCGTCGGTCAATGTCAGTGAGCAGAGCAGAGCAGAGCAGCGCAGCGTAGCTTTAACAGTTGTTAAACGTTTTGCCACAGAATCGGACGTGTCTTGCGCTCTTTCTCCAGGTAGTTTTTCTTAAGTGTTGTGTTTTACCTTTTGGTTAAAACACACTTGGCATTCTTTTGAGGGCATGCCATAAATTATTTAAGGCCATTGCTTCAATGCTTTTCAAAAGTAGCACACATAACGGTTTCTTGCTTACCTGTTGACAGCGTCAACGTCAGCGTTTTTTCTTCTTTTTCTTTTCTTTTTTGTTGTTGTTGCTGCGGCTTAGCCACTTGCGCTCTCGCTCTTTCTTTCGCTCGCCCTTTCTGGTCGGTGTGTTGACGTGTACAAAATTGAAGCTCGGCTTTCGCGCATTTTCATTAATCGCTCTTCTTACGCCTTCTCTCATTGCAGTTTTTTTTGCTTGGTGTCACATACTGAGCGCCAATAACTAGTTAATAACAACAACACAAAACAAAGGAACTGCCACAATGAAGTTGTGCATATTACTGGCCGTTGTGGCCTTTGTCGGCCTCTCGCTCGGCGAGGAAAAGAAGGAAAAGGATAAGGAGCTGGGCACCGTTATTGGCATCGATCTGGGAACCACATACTCATGGTAAGTTGCAACTGCAAATGATATTGGAATGATTGACTGCGAAAGTAATGTTCGATCCATTCAAATTTATGAATTGAGAATCCTTTTTATACTCTGATACCGAAGGTACTCATAGTATATTGGTTTTGTCGAATGTCCGTCAGGCCGTCCGTCTGTCCGTCTGTCCGTCTGGCCGTCTGTCCGTCTGTCCGTCTGTCCGTCTGTCTGTCTGGATGAACGCGCGTATTTCCGAAACGATATTAGATAGACTCTTGAAATCTTTTGCGTTATGATTATAGCTATCTGCTTCAGATCAAGTTTATTCCAAATTTATGCCACGCCCACTGGGAGGCTGGCAAATCGATAACATGTCGATACACCTCAAATCACAAATCGATTAAACGTGAATAACTCCCACAATTTTGAAGCTAGAGTAATCAAATTTGGTAGGTATATTGCTGGTGACCTCCCGAAAAAATTGGATCCTAGGTTAATCGGCCACGCCCATTATTACGCCCACCAGCCCCCCTCCAAAATTAATTTGAAATGCTTATATCTCCCGCAGTTTTAGAGCTAAAGTCACCATATTTGGAATATATATTACTGGTGACGTCCTCTACAGATTACAGAAACAAAATTTTGACCACGCCCACTCCGCCCCGTAATCGCGAAAATCGATATACATGAATGCACAATTCGATAACACGTGTATATTTCCCGCAATTTTGAAGCTAGAGTCCCCAAATTTGGAATTTAGACTAGGGCTGACCAGCCCAAAAGATTGCGTCCTGGATTTTCCGGCCACGCCCACTAGAACGCCCCCCAGCCACCCCGCCCCCACGAAACACGGAAGCCTATATCTCGCACAGTTTAAGAGCTAGGGCCACCAAAATTGGAGGATAGACTTATTGTCAGCCCCCTAAAGATCGGCAAAAAATTTTGGGGCCCCGCCCCTCCGCCCCCAAAAATCGCGAAAATGTATATCTTCCACAGTTTTAGAGCTAGAGTCACCAAAATTGGAGGATAGACTTATTGTCAGCCCCCCTAAAGATCGGCAAAAAATTTTGGGGCCCCGCCCCCTCCGCCCCAAAAATCGCGAAAATTATATCTTCCACAGTTTCAGAGCTAGAGTCATTAAACTTGGAAGATATAATTCTGGTCAGCCCCTCTAAATATCGGTAAAAAAAAATTTGGGGCCACGCCCCTCCCGCCCCCAAAAATCGCGAAAATGTATATCTTCCACAGTTTTAGAGCTAGAGTCACCAAAATTGGACGATAGACTTATTGTCAGCCCCCCTAAAGATCGGCCAAATTTTTTGGGGCCCCGCCCCCTCCCGCCCCCAAAAATAGCGAAAATTTATATCTTCCACAGTTTCAGAGCTAGAGTCATTAAACTTGGAAGATAGAATTCTGGTCAGCCCCTCTAAATATCGGTAAAAAAAAATTTGGGGCCACGCCCCCTCCCGCCCCCAAAAATCGCGAAAATGTATATCTTCCACAGTTTTTAGAGCTAGAGTCACCAAAATTGGAGGATAGACTTCTGGTCACCCCCTCTTAAGATCGACCATGCCCCTCCCGTTCCCAAAAACTTGGAATGCCGATTTCGGGTCACCCAAACACCAGCAAAATTTTCTGTTCACTTGCTTTCAGCTGTTCTTAAAATGGTATCAGAGTATTACGCAGTCGGCTCCGCCCGACTGCAACGTTCTCACTTGTTATACATATATTTATTATATTAGCTGAATATAGACTCTACGAAAAACCAATAGAGATTGTCCTATGGAATTTTGAGCCAAATATCCCAATTGTATGTTGCTTTTATGGAACGTATGAAGTTTTCATGAGATTAGACTTTTAGGGCACCAGAAATTACCATTATTAAATTTGCATTTCAAGTGTGCTAACTCTGCTTTAGAGTTCTAACTGTCAAGCGATCAGTTCAGCTCATTCTAATTACCATATGTATCCAATTGAAATATCAGTAGTTACAAATATTTTGTAACATTTACAGAAAACTAATGCAAATATATTTCAAATGTATCTCAAATTTTCGAGAGTCCATTGTTCATATGGCTTAGAGTAAAATGAATGATTTGTTCTAGTAATATGTGTACGGTGTAATACCCAAAATCCCATTACAATTTTTCCCCTTTCCCACTTTCAAATGCTACCGCATTTACTTTCCAGTGTAATATTTAGCTAATCTCCCGTTTGCCTTCCTCTTTTTACCCACAGCGTTGGCGTCTACAAGAATGGACGCGTGGAGATCATTGCCAACGATCAGGGCAATCGTATTACGCCCTCGTATGTGGCCTTCACCGCTGATGGCGAGCGTCTCATTGGCGACGCTGCCAAGAATCAGCTGACCACCAATCCCGAGAACACCGTATTCGATGCGAAGCGTCTGATCGGACGCGAGTGGTCCGACACGAATGTGCAGCACGACATCAAGTTCTTCCCCTTCAAGGTGGTCGAGAAGAACTCGAAGCCTCATATCAGCGTTGATACGTCTCAGGGCGCCAAGATCTTTGCGCCTGAGGAGATCTCCGCCATGGTGCTGGGCAAAATGAAGGAGACCGCCGAAGCCTATCTGGGCAAGAAGGTCACCCATGCTGTCGTCACAGTGCCAGCCTATTTCAACGATGCCCAGCGTCAGGCGACAAAGGATGCTGGCGTCATTGCCGGTCTCCAGGTGATGCGCATCATCAACGAACCCACTGCAGCGGCCATTGCCTACGGCCTGGACAAGAAGGAGGGCGAGAAGAATGTGCTCGTGTTCGATTTGGGCGGCGGCACCTTCGATGTCTCCCTGCTGACTATTGACAATGGTGTCTTCGAGGTGGTGGCCACCAATGGCGACACACATTTGGGTGGCGAAGATTTCGATCAGCGCGTCATGGATCATTTCATCAAGCTGTACAAGAAGAAGAAGGGCAAGGATATCCGCAAGGACAACCGTGCTGTGCAGAAGCTGCGTCGCGAGGTCGAGAAGGCAAAGCGTGCTCTGTCCGGCTCGCATCAGGTGCGCATCGAGATCGAGTCCTTCTTCGAGGGTGATGACTTCTCCGAGACGCTGACGCGTGCCAAGTTCGAGGAGCTCAATCTGGATCTGTTCCGCTCGACGCTGAAGCCGGTGCAGAAGGTGCTCGAGGATGCCGACATGAACAAGAAGGATGTGCACGAGATTGTCCTCGTTGGCGGCTCGACGCGTATTCCCAAGGTCCAACAGCTGGTCAAGGACTTCTTTGGCGGCAAGGAACCATCCCGCGGCATCAATCCCGACGAGGCCGTCGCCTATGGCGCTGCCGTCCAAGCGGGCGTACTCTCTGGCGAACAGGACACCGATGCCATCGTACTGCTCGATGTCAATCCTCTGACCATGGGCATTGAGACGGTCGGCGGTGTGATGACCAAGCTGATACCACGCAACACAGTCATTCCCACCAAGAAATCGCAGGTGTTCTCAACGGCATCCGACAATCAGCACACTGTCACCATTCAGGTGTACGAGGGTGAGCGCCCCATGACCAAGGATAACCATCTGTTGGGCAAATTCGATTTGACTGGCATTCCACCGGCACCACGTGGCATCCCCCAGATCGAGGTGTCGTTCGAGATCGATGCCAACGGCATTCTGCAGGTCAGCGCCGAGGACAAGGGCACCGGCAACAAGGAGAAGATCGTGATTACCAACGACCAGAATCGTTTGACGCCCGAGGATATCGACCGGATGATCCACGATGCTGAGAAGTTCGCCGACGAGGACAAGAAGCTGAAGGAGCGCGTCGAGTCGCGCAACGAGCTGGAATCGTATGCATACAGCCTGAAGAACCAAATCGGCGACAAGGAGAAGCTCGGCGCCAAACTGAGCGACGAGGAGAAGACCAAACTGGAGGCCTCCATCGATGAGTCGATCAAGTGGCTCGAACAGAATCCCGATGCCGATCCCGAGGAGTACAAGAAGCAGAAGAAGGATCTGGAGGCCATTGTTCAGCCCGTCATTGCCAAGCTCTATCAAGGAGCTGGCGGTGTACCGCCAACAGAGGGCGGCGAGGCCGGTGACGATCTCAAGGATGAGCTGTAAGCGGTCGATCGAGCAGGTCGCTAGTGTTGGAAAACGTACGTTTGGATTATATAAATAGTTTTTGGCAGTAGAAGTAAATCAGACTGATTAAACAATTACAAACAACAACTGCAGCAGCAAACAAATGAAATGAACACACCACAACACACAGCCACACACACACACACATACACACACATCAAGCAAATGCAAAACCCCAAAGCAAACAAAAAATACATTATGTTTTTTGAACAGCAACTCACAGTTTCTTAAAACTCACGCAAAAATTTCTTGTAGCAACATTATTTTTTTTTTCTTTTTTTTTTTTCATTTTTATTATTGTAAAATATTGTTTTGGCCGTAGTCATGCATGGGAGCATACAGTTTTAGCTAGAGATCGAACAGAGTTGATGATTAGAAGAATCAATCATGTGTGTTCCTCGCATTCCTTTTCCCAAAAGTGGACAAAACACCCGTTAACAAACAACAACAACAACCACAAAAATAACATAATAATAAAACACTGTATATTTTTTGATAACAGCTAAGCTCTCCGAATTGAGATATCACAAATCAATATAGGTTAGCCGACAAGTTATAAACAATCTTATTAAGAATAAAAAGAAGGAAAGAAACAAAAACAACAAAAAATAAATAAAAAACAATGTTATATGTATAAGAGCGTCCGAGAGAAAGCAAAAGAGCGAGCGCTGAGGGGCAATAAATAGGAGAGATAATGTGTAGCATCAAACAATTAAATTCAATACGAAACAAGCAAAAAACAAAAAACACACAAAATACACAGACAAAACATAACAAATAATAATAATAATGGATTCTTCGATTTTACGAAGAACCTTATAATTTATTTAAAAATAAAATAAAGAAAAAAAAAACATAAATTGTACATTTTCATTTCTTATGGGGTTTTAGTTGGGCTTCACTGATCACAAGCATATGCATAAAGCTGATTCGATGTGAATTGAACTTACGCTGGTCGAATTTTGAGCGGGTGCCCACCAGATGAATTTTCCGAAAACGCTGGAGCTACACGCAAAGTAAAACAAGTGAGGAAGGATTATCTTCGGAGGGCCGAAGATTTTATAATCTTTTCGAACCTTGAGGCAATTTTCACACAATTTTCAAAATTCGTTTTATCGCATGGCATTTATTTTATTTTTTTGCTCTAAGAACTGATATTATATGAATTTAAATTTCTCTTTTGAAAGATATAGTGGTCCGATGCGGCTGGCTCCGATCAATGTGCTGTCATTTTGAATAATAAGAATATGTGCAAAGTTACATCGCGACAGCTTTAAAAATATGGGATATATGGCCAAAATCGACTTCGAGTTGTATGGCAGCTATAAGATATAGTAGTCCGATCTGGCTGGTTCCGACCAATGTGCTGTCCCTTTGAATAATAAGTCTCTGTGCAAAGTTTTATCACGATAGCTCAAAAACTGAGGGACTAGTTTGCATACATACAGACAGACAGACAGACGGACATGGCTAGATCAATTTGTTTTGTCATCTAAGCATACTGGCAGTAGCTTTTGGGGATCTCCGACGCTTTCTTCTATGCATTACACACTTCAGCACAAACTTAATATACTATTTTCTTAGAAAAGAGTAAAAAAAATTTCCACCATTGTTTTTGGGATTTTTCAAAAACGCATTTTGCCTTCTTTGGATAGTCAGTCAGCTCAAGAAGTTATATATATATATAGACGACAACAAATTGGTTTTGTTTTTATAGTTTTCGGCATCTTTTATTGTTTTTTTTTGTTGTTTTTATATGTTCTTGTTTTCATATTTTGGTTTTGCGTATTTCATATTCCTTGCGCATTCAGATTTCAGTTTGTTCAGGCTTTACTTACTTTATACGTAGCTCTCTAAATATTTATTATTTGTTGGGAGCTTTTCGCTTTGCACTTTCACCGATTCGCATATATTTATGTATATATATTTACTACGATTCAGTTTTCAGCTACTGCATTACGAGTAATCTTAATTATTCTTACATACATTAAAAAAATACATAAAATATTTGTTGTTTGTTTTGTTTTTGTTTTTTTCTTTTCTTTCTTTTAAATATGTATATAAATAAGCTAACGGTATATTTATATTGTTTATTGTGTACACATATGTATTTCTCTATATACTTATATACGTATGCACTCTCCGATATCGAAATGCAAGACCGACTGACACAGTGCGGCTCACGTAGTTGATTCTTTTCATATTTTGGTTGGGTTGTAACGGTAACGGATTTTTCCATTTGGGCGCATTCTCTTATGTTTCTGTTGTAAGCTAACACGAAGTTCCGCAAATGTTAAATTTGTGTGCATGGATGGCAGCGCCACGCTGTTAAGTTGGCAGCAGCTCAACGTCGAGCTTCGATAGATGGTGAATTATCGATAAGTCGCATACGGTTTTGTTGTAAGAGGTGGCAACTCTGCAGCATATTAGCTGCCGGCTTAAGCTTAACTGGAAGATCAGCTAACGGGAAACTAGCCGTTAACTAACGACAGAAACATGTGCAGACACGCCCAAGTTGATAATAGCTGACTTCATACACGCTGGGTAGTGGAGAGGAGTGGTAGGGGAGGGGGCGGGCGGGGGCGGACTAAACATTTAAAACTATGCTAAACTTTAGCCGCTCATTTAGTAAATAAAATGCAAAGAATAAAATTGAATTGAATGCGCCGGTCGCACGCGCACGAACCAGGGCTGACAAAGCTGAGTTTTTGTTTATCATTTCATTGTTGTTGTTGCTGTTGTTGTATTCGTATGTGTGCAAATGTCTGTCTGTGTGTTGTGTGTGTGTGTGTGTGTAGCTGCACTTTTAATAACTAAACATAATTTGTTTTTGTCGCACAAGCCTCGTGTGGATTGCATTGTTGGTCCTTTTTTTTGTTTAGGGAAGAGGCGGGGATTACATTCCACAATGTTTTCGCTTGTAGCTGCTGCTGCTTGTGTGTGTGTGTGTCTGTCTGTCAGTTAGTGTGTGTGTGTGTATGTGTGTGAGTTTTATAACGGCTGCTGCAGTGCTGCAAGTTTTAGATGCGTTTTGGAATCGTATCGACGGCATTGTTCTCTGGCTCTTCGTCCTTGGGTGGCTGGCCGCGCTGCTGCTGAGAGCAGAGGTGTGGTCGAATTGTGGGGTGCGTGGACAAGTTCGAATCGGTTAACGGTGGCCAGAATTTGTCGCCAAAAATTTGCGCGCAACAAGTACAAAGATACAAAGAAAGGAAGACACAATGAAAGAGAGAAAAACGTAAAACGAAAGACAATCAAGAAAGCAGCAGAAATAAGAAGTATAATACATATGTATGTATGTACTATATGCATATGTATGCGCGCTTGTACATATGTATATTATATCAATATTTATGCAGGTATATCTGTATATATGTACATATTATGCAATATTGTGGTGGTGGGTGGAAAATAAAAACGCAAGAATATGTGCATGAATCGTAATTTTGGGTTTTTGTCTTTGTCTTGCATACAAAAGGCGGCTTTTCTTTTATTTTAGCCAATTCGAAAATGAAACTTTTAAGCCATTGAGTTCTCATATAAGCACACATTTGTGTGTGTGCGTGTGTGTGTGTGTGTGTGTGTGTGTGTGTGTATATGTGTATATGGTCGTCGACCTGAAGAATCCAATCCAAACTTTGCATACACATGTGTTTGTCTGTATTTCTAACTGTAAGTGTATTTCGCTTGTCCACTTTGAGGTTATGTGTGTGTGTGTTTGGATGCAGTGCAGCTGATAGCGTGATCATGATAAGAAGCAGTTGAGTGTGTGTGTGTGTGTGTGTGTGTGTGTGTGTGTGTGAAGAGTTAAGTGCTTAAATGTAAACAGTAAGCCCAACCAATAAATAATATGTGTAAGTTCAAATAAAAAAGACATTTTGCGCTTAGTTTTATTTCTTTTTGTATCAAAATCATCTTTCACATTTGCATGGCAATTAAATTTTTAAAAACGAGCTTTAAAAAAATGGTTGCAAAAAAATGAATACATATGTATTTCTAAATTAAGCATACAAAATGTAAAGTAAACAAAATTTGTTGTGTGTGTGAGAGAGAGAGCGAGACAAGTGCGCATGGAAGGCATATAGCAACTAGCTTTTTTCAGCGCGTGTGCTGTTGGTTAGAGTGAAATGGCATTAGTAGCAGATCGTCAGCGTTTGCTAGCAGTGAGTGAAGAGCAGAATGGAAACCGAGCAAGCTATTCGGCTTCGGCTTCGGCCTCGGCCTCGGGATCGGGACGACTTAAGATCTCCTGGCAGAGCGCAATGTAGTCCTAGATTTCGTGTTATCGGTATATATATATATGTATATATATCGGTATATATATAAAGCAAAACAAAAACAAAAAAAATAGTATAGCATAGCATAGAGAGAGAGAGTAAAGAAAAAATTTGACAAAATCAATATAGTCCATTAAAAAAACACTAAACAGTTATGTAGTCAAAATCGCACACAGCCATCGACATTTAACACACAGCTGAGATGAGTGTAGTATTATTAAACGCATACATTTGGCAAAACTTAAAGAGCAAATTAGGGTTTAGGTATGATCAGTGTGATCATGATTCTTGTGTCTCCTACTTACATATGTACAAAATAATAATGTAAAAAAAAATATATATATATGTATGTATATATGTATATGCAAAGCAATGATTACCAAAATGATAGACTGCAAATTGTATTAAATATCAGTTTTGTTTTTATTTTAGTTATTGTTATTATTACTCTTGCTTTTCATCTTCATCATCAGCTTCAATTTCATTTTTCTTTTTGTTTTTCTTTTTTGTTCTTTGTTTTTTCGTTTTTGTTTAAATTAATCAGTATCAGTTATATATCAATTGTAAACAGTTTTTTGTTTTGTTTTTTGTTTTTGTTTTTCGGTATGCACTCGTCAACTTATCAACGTTCCTTACGCACTTGGCCTTTGTATCGATTTCTATATATAATATATATATATATATATATATTTACTTTATTGCTAATTTGCTTAAAAAATGTGTTCACTTTTATTGTTATGTACTTGTTTTGTGTTCCTTACTTTTGATTCAGTATGCGATTCTCTATTACATCTTAAACAGTTCTGCATACAAAAACTTTCTTCACAAAATTCATAAGAAATGACATAATAAAATTTCGTTCCTTTTCTTTTAAGAATATAAACAATTTGTCACATATGAATCTATATGGAACTACATATTGAAAGACAAAAAAATAAAAAAATTAAATTCTTTAATTAGATATTGCAAAATAGACTTGCGTTCGATATTTTTGCGCCTAATAAGAGTAACAACAAAAAATGATAGGTTTATGTTTATGTTTATGTTTAAAAAGAATATGCTACTCCGTTCAATTTTGGACCCTTAAAAACTAAACGTGTTTGCTAAAAACAAGCGCAATTCGCTTGGAAGTTATTAAATACACACAATTTGTTGTATCATTTATACTCTTGCAGAACGTAGTATATAGAATCTAAAATCTAGCCATCATCGACAATATCGGAAGACCATATGTGCTTGTCTTATGAAAGAAATTGATTGAAAAGTTTATATATTTTTATTAATTGTCTACAACCAACTTGATACATTTATGCATTCATCTCTAATTATATTTTTACAGTTTTTTTTTTGTTTTTTGTTTTTATTTTTTTGTTTTTATCTAATGATCAGATTACTATAACGCTAAATGATTCTGCAAGAGTATCCAAAGTTCGGCAAACCGAAGCACGATTTTCATAATTATATTCGTTTTGTTACTAGTTTCTGCTGCGTGTCTTAAAATTATGTTGCGACAATTTTGTTGTTTCTTTGTTTGTTCAAATGTTCAAATTTTTTTATTAACATAATCATTTTTAATTCAATAATATGCAATTATATATACATACGTATACATACATAAATATTTATGTATATACGCGTATTGTACAAAACCAATCTGTAGCTGGTTATGCAGTCTGATTTAAATCAATTTTCGTTACATTTTCATCTCAAAAAACAAATGAACTTTAGTGCTCTGCTCAATTGGAACTTGCGAAAACATTTTTCGCTTACTGCTTTTACGAACGATTTTGGTAAGGCACGGCAACACTTGCTCCAGTGTGTGCATACAGTTGTTTGTTAGTGCGGGTGTATGTATATATATATATGTGTGTGTGTGTGTGTTTGTTTGTGTTTGTGTTTTTTTTTTTGCAAGTGTTGCCACTTCTTCTTTTACTTCATCAATATCAACTGTGATCTTGTTTATCCCTTTGTGTGTATGTGTGTGTGTGTTTGCTCTTTCTGCTTCTCTTTTTCGTCTGCCGCTGCTGCTGCTGCGCTGTGCCGTTTTCTTCTGCTGCTTGTCTCATTGTCCCGTTCTGTCTTACGGAAGCTGCCCTTCTCTTGCTCTTGGTACTCCTTGTGATTTCGACGTTGGTTGATTGGTATTGGTATTTGTTCGTGTATGTGTGTGTGTGTGTGTGTGCTCTTTCTGCTTCTCTTTTTCGTCTTCTGCTGCTGCTGCTGCGCTGTGCCGTTTTCTTCTGCTGCTTGTCTCATTGTCCCGTTCTGTCTTACGGAAGCTGCCCTTCTCTTGCTCTTGGTACTCCTTGTGATTTCGACGTTGGTTGATTGGTATTGGTATTTGTTCGTGTATGTGTGTGTGTGTGTGTGTGTTGTGTTGTGTGTGTGTGTATGGGGCTATGCTTTTTTGATTATTTTGTTTTGACATCGAATTGCATTGTTGTTGTTCTTGTTGTTTTTCTTTCGCTTTACTGACTTTGCTTTCATTTGCCTTCATTCCACAACGGGGGAGGGAAGGGGGATTGTTGTTGCTTGTTCGCTTACAGGTTTATTGCTTTCTAAGTTGGTGTCACTTTTTGATTCAGGAGTCTGTGGATCAGCGTTTTATATATATTTATATATATGTATGTAAATATATACATATATATATATATATACATATTATTATATAACTTATAAATGTTGCATTCACATAATTATATTATATGTGTATATTTATATATATATATATATATATATATGTGTGTAATTTAGCATTATATTGTTGTTAATTTGTTGTGGTTGTTCTTTTATGTTTTCGTTTCAATGATTGTTGGAAGTACTAAGTTGCTTATATCGTTGTATGCGGACTAAACATAATATTACTTTGTTTTCGCACTCTATTTTTGTTTCTCTGTTTCTCTCTATGTGTATGTATATATCGCTCGTGTATTGCTATCGATTATTGAGTTATTCCAGAGCGTTCGCTCGATTTTCACTCAGTTGGAACTAACTGTGTCTTGGTCTAGTGCTGCCACTTACAGTGTCCTGTTGTACAACATAAAATATATGTATAGTATATGCCATAATTGATACAGTTATGTAATAGCACACGAAAACAAATACAAATGCCGAGTACATATGCAAGTATTATATAGGACTAAAAACTAAACACAAAAAATTTATAATTTTAACATAATTATTTACTAATACATACTAGGTTAGAAACGAGAGAGACTATATGTGTGTGTGTGCATGTGTGAATATATATATGTGTGTATGTATGACATGTATGTATGTATGTATGTATGTAGAATGAGTGTGTGTGTGCAAAACAAGGATAAACGTACAAGCAGCAAAACACAGGCGCAAAAGTTTGATGGTGAAACAAACATTTCTATGCAATGTGTTATTATTGTTTATGTTGTGGTTGATGTTGTTGTTGTTAGTTTTGCTGCATTCAGTTGTTGTTGTTGTTGTGTTGCTTACAATAATACTAAATGCTAACATAAGTACATATATATGTATACATGCATATATATGCAAATATGTTGTTTGATTGTGTAAACGACAAAAATTCGTTATGTTCGTACTGATGAGCTTTTGTATGAATGCGTTATGTTCGATATCGATAGGCAATATCGATCAGTTGCTATATGGCCATATGGGTGGTAGTAGTAGTAGTGTGTGTGTGTGTGTGTGGGTATTGTTGCTTGTGTGCGTGTGCTCTAAGAAAACTTCATATCATTTCCGTACTCGTTCCGCTTCAATGTTTCGGGTTTTGTTTCCCTCTTAATTTGTTTTGCATTGTTTTTGGTTATTTTTTTGTGTGTTTTCTTTTAATACATTTTCTACTACTTGTTCACTTCACTACGAATTTATGTTTCTTGTTGGTTGTTTTTTATCATTTTGTTTTGTTTTGTTTATTTTATTTTTAATTTTTTTTTTTTTTTTAAATATAAACGCAGATTGGTTTTGTATTTTTTTTTTTAAGTTTTATTTTGTATAAATGATTTTTGCTTGTGGCGCTCAAAACCTCTGCAGTTGTTACGGTCTGTAGCTGTCGGTTCTCTTCAGTTGAAACTATGTCTCTCGTTTCTTTATAATCAATCATATATATATATATGCAATTTTATGGGTGTTTGTTTGTTGTTGTTTGTTGTTTGTTGTGTGTATGTGTGTGTGTGTTTTTTGTTTTGTTTTCGTACGTGGTATGCGTGTGTGTTTTTTGAATTAGTTTTTCTATACACAATGTGTTTGTATGGGGGAGTTGGGAAGTAGCAGGATATTGATTTCGATAATTCAATGACGATCGATTGTTTTTGTATGGATATCGATATATATGCATATATATGGACAAAAAATGCGACACAATTGCATAGATCAGATCATTGGTTATTAACAACACACACACAGACACACATATGTGCATATGCATATATAGTATATATGTTGAAGTCGGATCAGATTCAAGTTAGAATTGGTTGTCGTTCAAATAGATGACCATTAGGTGTTTTGTGTTGGTTTGGTTGGTTGATTGGTTGGTGGTGGTTGTATGTGTGGGGAGAGAAACAAATAAAAAAAAATATATAGATATATATATATGCTTAGTTGACGGTTTTTTTTGTTGCATGTTTATCTTTAAGTGATTTTTTATGTTTTTTTTTGTTTTTTTTTCATTTGTTTAGTCAATAAAAAATTGTTAATAAAAAATTTCATTTTAAATTTACCGCTCGTAGTGGCATTTTGAAATTGGCTGCTGCCTGCAGCTGAATTTGATAAGCTAAGCTGTGAATTTTAAAGCCGTACAGACTGTTGGTTGTTTATAGAGTTGCATTGGTTGTTGTTGTTGTGGTTTTTGGCAGATATGCAACATCAGAAGATCGTAGCCACAGAGGTACATGAAATAAAAGAAAAATGAATTGATTAACAAAGCTAAAAACATTTGAGTAATATTATCTAAAAACTAGCATTGTCACAAATAATCTAAGCTTATTTCGATGATAACTTTACAATCTTAAGTGTGGACTAAAAAAGTAAGTAACTAGAATATAAACACCAAAGCCTGTCTCCACAATCATATTTAAGAAGAAAGCGAAACAAAAGTGATTGAATAAAGCCCTAAACAGTATTAACAGTATGTATCTATATCTTTATAGAGTTGCTTCAGTGAAACGCTTACGAATGTCACACAAAGAAGAAACGAAAGAGAAAAAAATAGCATAACAGTAAATGAAGAAAGCGAAACAAAAGTGATTGAATAAAGCCCTAAACAGTATTAGCAGTATGCATCTATATCTTTATAGAGTTGCTTCAGTGAAACGCTTACGAATGTCACACAAAGAAGAAACGAAAGAAAAGAGCAACACATATTCCTGGACAACCCCATTAAAGCACTGACAGTAAACCGTTGAAAAATGCCGCACAATGCGGAAACAATAAGCCTATTGCTCTCTCAACAAATAGAGAGAGAGAGAGAGAGATAGTTAGCACGAGAGAGAGAGAGAGAGATAGTTAGCACGAGACAGAGGGAGATAGTCGCGGATGACACATTTGGCATTTTAGCGCCAAAAACAGGATCTTTTTAAAGACAATCGAATCTAATAAGTATCACAAAATAACCAAATATGATTTTGAGCACAATTCTCTATTTCGTTTTTCACAATTTCTGACATGGACGTTCTTATTTCAGGCAGCTCTAATATCCGAATGTTCTTGTTGTCAAGCATTCACTGTTTTTAAAGCACAAAGATTGAGCATATTCCATATGCTGCTTGGTGCCACTAAGCTCACATCCTTGCACTTCCCATCAGTCTGTGTCGGACAGCTGGGAAGGTCCTTTTGGCTGGAGTCCTGTCAGCAACGCTCTTTTCCTTCATTGGTTTGCTCTCTCTCTTTGACTTCTGTTCATTGGGTTCCGGTAGTGTTTCCGTATTTCGTTACGTACACCGAGTACTGATTTGTGTCTACTGCTTGACTCGATGCTTATCACCCTATAGATATAGACTTAGAGCTTCTTTGCAGTGAGTGCATTGTGGTTGGACTTTCTCATTTCAGTGAATCGGTTCAGCTGTTCACTTTTCACTCAAAGAACTCATCTTTCATTTGACTCAAATAATCGTTGAGCAGCTCATTTGGGTCTCTAATCGAACTGTCGTTCTTAAAGTCTTATTATCGTTGAGATGTTCACTTGTAGCTAACGAAATATTGATTTGAGGATAGTTGGTAGTCTGGACTCAAATGAACGATGATTAGAAAGTTAGTTCAGTCGTTCAGTATAAAGATTAGTTCAATCGAAACCAGCTTCAACGAAATTATTATGCATATTGTACAGTTGCTTCCTAAAAATAGTTGTATTATGCCACCCATTAAACAAACTACAGTGGACGCTCTTCAATTATAACCTCAAAGTTTCAGCGGTGATTATAATTTCTGAATAGGTTTTTCTAATTTCTGAAAGCTGCCTTTTTGTGCCAACTACACATGCAAATCATTTCATAATTTTGAATGTCTTTCTGTTTTCTAGTATGTAAATATTCTCGGTTTCTAAGAAAGTTAAGTATTTCTTTACCAAAGCTTCTAGCAATAATAGTAAAACATTCAAGAATGTCGCTCAAAGGAACAATAACAAATCAAATTCCCTCATAAAAGAGTCAAATATCAGTATGCACATATCAACTTCTTTTTTTTTTAATAAAACGCTACTCTTACATAAACAAACAATAATTCCTCTAAAGTTTACTTAAGGCGTAATTGAAGCTCTGTTTATTTTACACCGATATGCATTTGTCATGAAAATCCATGAATGTGGAGATTGTAATAAGATTCAAATAGCTTATTTGTTTATAAACAGTTTCATTTGGCATAAACTTTGCGTTAGCATTATTGAGCTATGCAATTTCGATGAGGGTTTGAGGTTTGATTGTTTATTCAGATCACTTACCGTGGAACAAATTGATTAGTAGGACGCTTGGGGCGATACTCGGGATGCACCATGAAGAGCATGTGTGGAAATCCAGTGCCAAAGTAGGCGCCATCGGTGTGATGGTGACGCGACGATTTTGGTGTATAAACATCGATGCACTTGGGGCAATAGGTTTTCACCATTGCCTCGCCGGGTATGTCCGACAGGCCTGATACGATACAGATACATCATGTTATTATAAATAGTAAGTATATATACATATAGTATATGGATAATATATTGTCGATATTAATGAGTTCGATACGCACCCAAAGGCAACATGGGCTGACTCTCACAGTAGACGCGTGGGCAATGTCCAAAATCGCCAGTTTGATATTTCTCAATCATTTGAGCGATCCCGCGATTTGTTAATATATATCTAGCGTGTATGAGCCCGTACAGCATTTCAGCTGCCTGTTCGGTCATATCCGATTGCAATGGATTATCTTCAAGTTCATCCTCTGTAAGTAAGATTATATGAATTATGCATGCGCTGGATGTGACAGAATTAGGAAACTCACCTGGCTCCAGATCCAATATCATGTCCAATGCCTGACGATAGTTCGGCACCTGCTCATTTAAGCCAGTTAAATTGAACTTGTCCTGTATGTAATCCTCATCGACCTGCCGAAGACAATGGATGTTAGACAAAAGAACGCTGAACATATTATAGAGAAACCGATCTCAATACGATGATATTATATTAATGACTAACTCTATCGCAGAACATTGGATCTCATGGAACCTGCCTGACAAAAGATTAGAATTTCCATTTAAACTTCATTTTTATGCATAAATATACATAAAATACATAATTACTGATAGCATTCACTTACATTGAAATCTAATAATCTAATGCTATTTTATCTATCTATCTTATCTATATTACTTGAGGCCGCTGTGATACGATTTTTGTAGTATTCTTTGAAAGATCATTGTGAAACATTGAACATATATAAAATCAGAACCCTTGGGCTGCAAATTATATGAAAATTACACAAAAAGCGATATTCACAGAATCTACATATTATTTTGTTAGCTAAGTTCAATAGTTAAAGTAGAGATGGGATCGGGATCGGGATGAGAAACCCAGGATAACTTTAAATCAATGTGCAGTAGGATTATAGAGGAAAGGCAAACTTTGGCTACACATTGGGAATTTCAGATAATATGTAAGCATTGTGAACATCAATTATAAATTTGTATAGATTATCAGGACCCTTAGGCCCGACTGTTATATTTATGACACGCAATCGTATTCTTATGCCGATGCCAACTCTAAGCTGAAGACTGCACTTTGTATTCGAAATGAATCTTGCATTTACACAATGCAACAATAGAAACAAACTCGGCACATACGAGATGCAGAGAAACTGTTCAATTGATGCACTATGGCAAGTATTGTAGTGTCTATGGATATGCATATGCATATGTATATGTGGTGGGGGTGCTATGTGGCAGCCAAAGCGTCCGTCTGGTGCTGTTGCACTTGGAGCGCGCGCGCGCTCTCGCTTAGGTAACACAACAGGAACAGCAACAGCAACAGAAACGACAAGGAAACGTTGCGGGATTATTAAAAAGTAGAAATATATGCTTACCTCGCAGAAGAACTCATTGCCGCGAAGCCCGCAGAACCAGGTAACCCAGGAGACTTCCTCTGAGCTGCTCATTTTGCTGGGAAAACAACAAGAAAAAACAAAAATTAAAACCAAGCACATAAATAAATCATGTAAGTGGGAAAGAAAGCACATGCAATGGATTTTTTATTTTTTTTTTTTGTATAGTGGTCTGCAACCTACATTAAAGGAATTATTTTGCGTAATTTGACGAATTATTTGTTAAAAAAAAAAAAACACCATAGAAGGCCGTTCAGTGGGCTTGCGGGTGGTTCGAGGGGGGGCCGAGGGGCGCCGCACAACGTCAAGAAACGTATGTATGTAACAAACACACACACACGCACACACACACACACACAATGAAAAGTAAACGAATCGAATTTGTCCACGAGTTTTTGGAGCGCCTCTCGATTTACTGATTATTATGATTATTTGGAGAAATGCATTTGTTACACGTTTACGGCTTTTCGCTGATATCGTATTGCATTAAGCACGGTCACTTTTCTATATATGTATTTTGTTCGCTTGTTATTTTTCAATGCACACACGGATTGAACGGAAATTTGTACGCGTATTTTGACAAGCGCTCATACAAAATGTGCCGAGCAGGAAGAAGAAGCAGCGAAGAAATTCAGAAAAAAAAGAGACACCGAACAGTGAAATTTTTGTAGTAGTGGTCAACACACCCGTGTGGAAATCGAGCACTCACTGTTTGCATGCTCGAATTAATCACAATCATTGCGATACACCGCTCCATTATGGCAATGCATCTTTTTGGGCAAATATGTTGCATTCGGGTATCGACAAAAATATAGCATTATTCACGGAGAAATTGATTAGAGCGTGTTCCAACTGGGCCTTAAGCAACAGCGCGCTTGGCGTAGCGGCACGACACAGACACACACGCACACACGCTCACACACCGTATTAGATGATTTTTGCACTTGGATTGGCCAGCGCTAGCGATCGGGCTGGATGTTGGTTAACGCTTTGTTCGTTTTGCCTTGGCACTTACCTTAATTTTCGCACAATTTTCAAAACACTTTTACTAATTAAAGCACTTTTTTCAATGCGAAAATTTAAGAAGCGAGTTGCGAGTTGTCGGTTTTGCAATCGGTATTAGGGATGAAACAAATGTATCGATGTATCGATTGCACATTTAGGCATTTAAGTGACCAGACTTGGCAAATGTCGAGATTTTTGGTAAATGTGTCAAATCTACGAAAACAGTGCATGTACAAAATACCAATTATTTTGTTATGCTGATCTCGGATATGTGGAAAAAATTGTTATATTGAGAAAGATATTAATTTAAGCTATAAGCCAATGTCTTTAAAATCGGAAAACATTGATTTTGTTATGTAATTGTTTTGAAAGCCTTTGACAAAGTCACTTAAATGTAGAAATATAACAGAACAAGCTCAGCTCATGTTGGTTCGCACACACATGCAAAAACACACACACAGCACACAGCCATACAACATAGCCACCAAACTTGCTATTTCACAAGGCAAAGAATTTTGCGCGCGGCCGTCAATAAAAACTGTATGCTGGTATTTTTTGTTTTTTTTGTTATTTTTTTTTTTACGTAAAAGCACTAAACAAACACATGTAGTAGGCAAAAGGCAAATGCAATGAAATAGTAGGCACTACCTAATGACATACATATAACTAAATATTGTTATATATTGTTGGACAAATTATTTTTTTTTTCGAACAAGTGACTAGTCTTTATTCAGATACGGTACGTAGAGCAACGTGCTAAACGTGCGATTCGCCTCGACGGCATATTATTTCACGCGCAAAAACAAAACTAAACGGCATACGGAAAACAGCGTTTCGTATTCACTTTACAACACGGCAACAGTTTGCAGGCACATAAATACGTCTGAAAGAGTTTACAAGCAAAGAATATACCAACTCGACAACAACAACAACAACAACTGCGTGAGGTGAGTTGCGTTGCCAACAAAAAAAAAAAAGAAGCAAAAAGAAAAGACAAAATACTTTGGGCACACAATTAAAATATTCGCCCTAGCATTATAATAACAACAAACGACAAAAACAAAAATAACACACATAATAGCCATTCGCAATGAGCGTGGACACGTATGCGCCGAGCTCGGCGCTGTCCTTCCTGGACATGGACGATAATGAGCTGCTGCGCGGCGCCGACACGCAGCCAACGCAATATGATTACCGTGACTTCACCATGCCGTCCACCTCGCAGAGCCAGAGCCAGACCCAGAACGAACAGCTCGAGCTGCAGGTGAGTGAAGCGCGCGCCACGTGTATATATGTATATACATTCGGCATATGTGTACATACATACATACATACATGCATATGTTTGATGCAACTAAATGAAACTACATTAAATTCTGTTGACAGCCACGCCGCGTCAGCGTGCACACTGAGTTGCATCCACGACTGGCGTCCATTACCAACGATCTGGCCGACCTGCAGTTCGAGGAGGAGGACGATGAGGGCGGCGGCGGTGGCAACTCGGCATACGTTAAGGAGCTACCGGCACATGCCTGTAAATATTGTGGCATCCATGATCCGGCCACCGTCGTGATGTGCAACAATTGCAAGAAGTGGTTCTGCAATGGACGCGGCAGTACATCCGGCTCGCACATCATCAATCATCTGGTGCGTGCCAAGCATCGCGAGGTGACCCTCCATGGTGATGGTCCGCTTGGGGAGACCATACTCGAGTGCTATTCGTGCGGTGTGCGGAATGTGTTTGTGCTGGGCTTTATACCGGCCAAGGCGGATTCGGTGGTGGTGTTGCTATGCCGTCAACCGTGTGCCGCCCAGAATTCGCTAAAGGACATGAACTGGGATCAGGAGCAGTGGAAGCCGCTGATTGCCGATCGCTGCTTTCTGCCCTGGCTGGTCAAGCAGCCCAGCGAGCAGGGTCAGCTGCGTGCGCGTCAAATTTCGGCAGCGCAAATCAACAAGCTCGAGGAGCTGTGGAAGGACAACATTGAGGCGACATTCCAGGTGAGCGCACGTTGCATTCATATTTGTCCAAAGAGTGGATATCGATGTCGGTATCCGACAATCGATTTAATGGTATTTTACATTCAAAAAGCGGCTGGTATTGTTGTTATTTTTGCATAACAAGCAATATGCAAAGGCAGCAAAAATTATCGATACATACTATAAATATATATGTATATGTATGTATTTGTTGTTTGTTAGTATTTTACCAATAGCGTTGCGCAGTGCTGCCAAGTTAGCCTTTTTGCATTTTTTTTTATTTGCTCCATTTTTAATTTTTAATTTATTTACATAAATTTAACTAGAATTGATCGTTTTTTAAAAATGTGAAATTTCTCCATACTTTACAAATTGTTTTGAACAATTGTTGACAAATTATTTCCAATGCAAGAATCTGGCAGGTGGCATCTCACCACTGTGCAATACACTGTGCCTAGCTAAAATTATTTTTTCGCATTTAAACCACTGTTTAATATATGACAAAATATCGACGATTCGCTAAAATGCCGTTCACATATCGATAAATTGCAGGATTTGGAAAAGCCCGGCATCGACTCAGAGCCGGCTCAAGTGTTGCTGCGCTACGAGGATGGCTATCAGTATGAGAAGACCTTTGGGCCGCTCGTGCGCCTGGAGGCCGACTACGACAAGAAGCTGAAGGAGTCGGCCACACAGGAGAACATCGAGGTGCGCTGGGATGTGGGCCTCAACAAGAAGACCATTGCATACTTTACGCTGGCCAAAACCGATTCGGACATGAAACTGATGCACGGCGATGAGCTGCGTCTGCGCTACGTGGGCGAGCTGTACAATCCGTGGAGCGAGATCGGTCATGTCATCAAGGTGCCCGATAACTTTGGCGACGATGTCGGCCTGGAGCTGAAGTGCTCCTCAAATGCGCCCGTCAAGTGCACGAGCAATTTCAGCGTGGACTTCATCTGGAAGTGCACCTCGTTTGATCGCATGACTCGTGCGCTCCGCAACTTTGCCATGGACCGCAATTCGGTGTCCAACTACATCTACTCGCGCCTGCTCGGCCATGGACATGCCGATGGCAGTGACGAGGTGCTCTTCCGCGGCCCACAGCCCAAACTGTACAGTGCACCGCATTTGCCGGATCTGAATCGCAGCCAGGTGTATGCCGTAAAGCATGCGCTGCAGCGTCCCCTCAGCCTTATTCAGGGACCGCCCGGCACTGGCAAAACGGTGACCTCGGCCACGATTGTCTACCAGCTGGTCAAACAGCACGGCGGCACCGTGCTCGTCTGTGCCCCCAGCAACACGGCTGTGGATCAGCTGACCGAGAAGATCCATCGCACCAATTTGAAGGTGGTGCGCGTTTGTGCCAAGAGCCGCGAGGCCATCGACAGTCCCGTCAGCTTCCTGGCGCTGCACAATCAGATACGCAACATGGAGACCAATTCGGAGCTGAAGAAGCTGCAGCAGCTGAAGGACGAGACCGGCGAGCTGAGCTCCGCCGATGAGAAGCGCTATCGCAGCCTGAAGCGCGGCACCGAGAACCAGCTGCTGGAGGCAGCCGATGTTATCTGTTGCACCTGCGTGGGTGCCGGCGATGTGCGCTTGTCGCGCATCAAATTCACCTCGATACTGATCGATGAGTCCATGCAGTCAACGGAGCCGGAGTGCATGGTGCCCGTCGTGCTGGGTGCCAAGCAGCTGATACTCGTCGGCGATCATTGTCAGCTGGGCCCGGTGGTCATGTGCAAGAAGGCGGCACGCGCCGGCCTCTCCCAGAGTCTGTTCGAGCGTCTGGTTGTGCTGGGCATACGTCCGTTCCGGCTGGAGGTGCAGTATCGCATGCACCCGGAATTGTCGCAGTTTCCGTCCAATTTCTTCTACGAGGGCTCGCTGCAGAATGGCGTCTGTGCGGAGGATCGTCGCCTCAAGCTGGACTTTCCATGGCCCCAACCGGATCGTCCGATGTTCTTTCTGGTGACGCAGGGTCAGGAGGAGATCGCCGGCTCGGGCACCTCCTTTCTCAATCGCACGGAAGCGGCCAACGTGGAGAAGATCACGACACGCTTCCTCAAGGCGGGCATTAAGCCGGAGCAGATTGGCATCATTACGCCGTACGAGGGACAGCGCGCCTATCTGGTGCAGTATATGCAGTATCAGGGCAGCCTCCACTCGCGCCTCTACCAGGAGATCGAGATCGCCAGCGTGGATGCCTTTCAGGGTCGCGAAAAGGACATCATCATCATGTCGTGTGTGCGCTCCAACGAGCGCCAGGGCATCGGCTTCCTCAACGATCCGCGCCGCTTGAACGTGGCATTAACTCGCGCCAAATACGGCATTATTATTGTCGGTAATCCCAAGGTGCTGTCCAAGCAGCAGCTGTGGAATCACTTGCTCAACTTCTACAAGGATCGCAAGGTGCTGGTGGAGGGTTCGCTGAACAATCTGAAGGAGTCACTCATACACTTCCAGAAGCCGAAGAAGCTGGTGAACAGCATGAACATTGGCGCTCACTTTATGTCCACGATGATGGCCGATGCCAAGGAGGTGATTGTGCCCGGCTCCATCTACGATCGCAGCGGCGGCTACAATCGCCAGCTGGCCAACAATGCGGCACAGTCGCACAATGGCGGCCACTATCCAGGGCATCCTTATGGTGGCTACGGAGGCGGCGCTGCTGCCGGGAATAATATGATTAGTCCCGTCTATGGCGCTGGCGGCGCCGGTGGCAATAACAATTACGGACACGTTGGCAATGCAAATCCGGCCAGCTGGACCACCGGCCATCTGCACGACTCCATTGGCTACATATCGAATGAGCATGGTGCGGCCGCCTTGGGCAACATGCCGGTGCCGGTGGGCATGTTCATGAACATGAGCAGCCTGCCGCCCCGCTTCTACAATCAGCACCAGCAGACGATTATGGCCGCCAAGCAGAATCGTGCGCTGCACAATCAGGCCGCCTATGCGCCGCTAGTCTCCACCAAGAAGGGCAACAAGATGTCCAAGGGACGCAATCCGAATGCTGCGCACCCGACAACAGCAGCAACAGCAAGCACAACAACAACAGCAACAACAACAGCAGCAGGCACAACCACAACGACAACTGGAGCAAGTGCAGCAGCAACTGGTGCAACGGCAGCGCCATTTAGCCAGCAGCAAACGGCCCTGTCGCTGCAGATGACCCAGCCGAGCGGCTTTGCGCTGTCCCAGCAGCCGGAGCTGTCGCAGGACTTTGGCCAGATCTCGCAAATGGACGGGCTGCTCTCACAGGATGTGGCCTTCAATGTGGTAAGTGCGCAAATAGCTACTCTCAATTTCATTTCTCTCATGGCAGTTACGCAAGTAGAAGTCCACTAAGGCTTGGAAACGTGATGCCGACTACTCGGCATATGCTCCGTTTTGTCCCCGAAACTAGCGAACTGAAGAAATGTGAATTTTGAATAATCGAAGAATTGAAGAATTTAAGAATTGAAGAATTGATTGAAGAATTGTAAATAATGTACGGCCCCCCCGGGAATTCGCTTCTTTCTTTTTTTTTAGTGTGATCAATGAACGCAGTTGGAATTTGTAATGCCTGTCTTGTGTTTGTTTATATTCCGAATGGAAAATAAGTGTACATTCGATTAGCTAAATAAATTGTTAACTAACCAGCGAGTTTATTATCTTTAAGTCAAATATTTGTATACTCTTTTCGAAGAAAATAGTATATTAAGTTTGTGCTGAAGTTTGTAACGCATAGAAAGAAGCGTCGGAGACCCCCCAAAAGTTACGGCCAGTATGCTTAGAATGACAAAACAAATTGATCTAGCCATGTCCGTCTGTCTGTCTGTCTGTATGTATGCAAACTAGTCCCTCAGTTTTTGAGCTATCGCGATGAAATTTTGCACAGAGACTTATTATTGAAAGGGACAGCACATTGGTCGGAACCGGCCAGATCAGACCACTATAGCTCATAGCTGCCATACAACTGGAAGTCGGTTTTGGCCATATATCCCATGCTTTCAAAGCTATCGCAATGAAACTTTGCATAGGTACTTATTATTCAAACATACATAACATTGATCGGAACCAGCCGGATCGGACCACTATATCTTATAGCTGCCATACAAGTGGAAGTCGGTTTTGGCCATATATCCCATGTTTTCAAAGCTATCGCGATGAAACTTTGCACAGATACTTATTATTCAAAATGTCAGCACAGTGATCTGAGCCGGCCGGATTGGATCATTATATAATATAATTAATTCAGCATATGAAAGTGCTGCAGTTGGCAGAATGAAAATTGTCTAAAGGTTCGAAAAGAGTATAAAATCTTCGGCACGCCGAAGATAATCCTTTCCCACTTGCTTTATTAATAACAGTGATGCTTTGATTATGTGTTTGGGTATAATTTGTTGCTGCATACTAACTTCAACTTAAATTTGTTGTTGTATACTAGCGAGTAATTTATGTTTAAAAGTAAGTCAGCTTGTTTTTTTTTTTTTGTAGTGGTATTTCTTGTTGCAAAACAACGAGTAACTAAAGTTATGTCTTAAGCTATGTCTTTTCTTGTTATTAATTGGTTTTTGTTTGTTGCTTTTTTAGTCGAATAAGCAGTTGCAACCTAAAGAGTCATAAAAAAGTCAACTAGCTATTGAAATATTATATAGTGTCTGTTATATAAGTAATGAGAAAGTCAATTCGATACATTTGCAATCGTTCCACAATATTCATGAAAGTAATTGATTGATTCGTTACATTTGCATTCGTTCCTTACTAACGAGTACTTTGTTTAATCCTACGTTCTCTTCCCGTTTCGTTACTTAGTCGGGCGAACGCAGTTTGAATCAATTCTCGCAACCTTACTGAGCAACTTGAGGAGGCGCGCACAATTGCAACAACAATGTACAACAACAAATACAACAAACTAAACATCAAACAAATTGAAAGAACTTTGAAGCCATCAGCAGCAGCAGCAGCGGCGGCGGCGGCGGCGGCGACAGCGGCAGAGGCAGCAGCAGTTGCAATTAGCAGCGGCAGCGGCAGCAACGGCAAAAACTAATAAAGAACAACAACGAAAGTGACAACAGCAGCAGCAGCAGCAACAACAGCATGGGAAAGAGCAACAAAATAAAGACGAAGAAACGCAGTGAAGCAACATGAAAACAGTAGCGGGAAAAAGTCGATGAAACAGTTCAACTCGGTTGCGCCGATGAGACAGACAGAGAGAGAGAGAGAGCAGGAGAGGAGAGCGCGCGAGCAGGCGTAAGGCTAAAGCGAGTTAGAGCGACACAGATGGATGAATAGAAGCGGCATCAGTGCAAAAAGAAGCAGCTGCACACACACACACACACCAACACCAAAAGAAACACACACACAATGCATGCGCTGCAGCTTCTGCGCTAGCCTTGCAGCCCTGGAGCGGCTAACAGGCGACGGCGGCGGCCATTGAGCGCGAGAAAAGCTGCGGGCTGCGCCTGCGGACTGCACTCGTTGATGGAGACAGCGTTTCGCTATTGCAAAGCAGCGAAGAACAAACCAAACTGTAAACGAACTTCAGGGCGCGGAATGATGCCGCTTCAACATGTCCAACAAGCAATATCCCCAAACAACCTGCACCCGTTTTTTTTTTGGTTTTTTTTTTTTTTTGGATTTCTTTTTGTCGAGTTTTTTGGAGTTCCGTTGAGAACCAAACTTTTTGCCACTACTGTTGTAATTTTCGACAACGTTTTTGTTAATTGTATGCGAAATGCCATTTGTTTCTGTTTAAACAAACAATGAAAACAACTTCCCCAATTATTTGCAACTATTTTTTTGTGGCGACACCACAAATTTTACACTCAAATTGCATGGAAATCTGTTTTTTTTTTATGTTTTTTGATTTGTTTGTCAAGCACATTAGGTCAACTCAATTTAATTCTCTTGTTCACATTGTTTAATTGAAACAATTACAGAATTTGTTATTTTAAAAATATTTATTTGAATGGCGGCGCTAAGTAAGAAGCATATTTTACGCGGTTTGGATATATTTCATTATTTTGAAATTTTTACGTATACAAAAAAAAATAAAATAAATGAATGGATAAACATTGGAAAATGTTGTGATGCTCACAAAATTTACAGTAACAAATATGTGTTTTTTTTTTGTTTTGTTGACACGCAAATACAATAAAAACTGCAAAGTACATAGAAATGAAAATTGTATTTCTTTTTTGTTTCTAAATTACATAGAAATTGTGATTATACTATATTTCCGGTTCTGCTGTGTCATTTGTGAAGTAAATTATGGAAGCCCTACTCCCAAGAACGCCATCTTTAATCTTAACCAGCATGGAGGAAGATTTTTGATTAAAAATTATGAGCAATTATGATAAAATTGATTGATTTTGGAGCACTTAAAATCCATACGAAATTTCAAATAATTACGTTAGCATAGCAGAACTAAGGTTTTTTTTTTCAAAATCTAAATTATAGAAGAAGAAAAAAAGAATGATTATATTTGCGCCATCCTGTCTCTTTTTTCCCCCAACATGAGTTCCGACAGAGCTCTAAAGAAAGAATTTCATTTGGTTTTGAAAAAAAAAACAAGTGGGGAAGGATTATCTTCGGCGTGCCGAAGATTCTATACTCTTTTCGAACCTATAGGTAAATTTCACTCTGCCAACTGCACCACCGAAATATTTAATGACGCATATCTTTGCTAATTATAGCTCAATCGATTTGAAATGTTTATCATTGATGAGCTAAAAGCATGTTCTAGTGTACAAGGAAATTTAAGGTGATAGCTTTGAAAATATCGAATATCTGGCCAAAACCGACTTCCAGTTGTATGGTAGCCACAAGATATGGTGGTCCGATCCGGCTAGTTCCGACCAATGTGCTGTCCCTTTGAATAATAAGTATCTGTGCAAAGTTGTATCGCGATAGCTTTAAAAACATGGGATATATGGCCAAAACCGACTTCGAGTTGTATGGCAGCTATAAGATATAGTGATCCGATCCAGCCGGCTCCAACCACAACAACTATCGCTTATCGGCTTTTATTTGCATTAGTTATGAGCAATAGAGAAATGTGCGTTTGCACACACCACACACAAATACATAAATACATTTAATGCAACAAAAAACCCCAACAGAGATATTATTAAGACTAGCTGGAAAGTTGAGAAAACACATTTGAATTTGCAAATATAATGTTAGATAAGTATTATTATTTAAAATGGAAGCAAATTAATTTATATAATTGTTATTAACTAAATTAAAGTTGATAACTATTATTAAACAATTAAATACAATAGTTTTTTTAACATATTTGTAGCAGCTGCAAAGACAAAAAAAATATGGTTTGTAAAAATTCGAATTGTATTCTAAAACTATTCAAGCGTACTACACATTTGGAAATTAACAAAAAATATTGAAGATCTTGCATATTTTTTGTGTAGAAGAGAGGCCAATAAGAGTTGCTGTCATGGCATTGAAAACTATTCAAAATATGCTCGAATATATATCAGCTTGGCATCTTTTTGTTTTCGTTCTTCTGTTCGGTTTGGTACGCTTTGCTTTTCATTGGAAATACCAACGAAAAAAAGCGGACGCAAACGGAGATGGAGATGGAGACGCTATCGATCAACATGCAGCGCGGGGATCGCTTAGATTTCAACACAATGGGCCATCAGAGGTTTCGATTTCAAAGCAGCAGAACGCAGGCACGTACCCGGCCATCGAGATGGGGATTTCTGTGACGTTGATGCGCACCTTTGATAAGGATGTGGCACCGCCGACTAGCACACCTCACAGAGTTATGAAACCACCAAACACAGAGAGAGAGAGAGAGAGAGAACACACAAAAAAACAAGACAAACTGAGCGTAGAAAAGGAAACAATTGACACGGATAATCCTGATGAATAATTATGAGCTATGCGTTTCCTGTGTGTGCCTGAATAATATACATATATTACTTATACTCTGCAATTCAATTGTTGTGCTTCTATATATTTTAACAGTTATGCAATTTGGATCTTGAAACGGAGGTCATTTTTTTGTGGTTGAACATTCAAATTATTCGTCTTCGCTTTGTTGGTCTATGCAGCGACTGTTGCTCCGGCTGATCCGGCTGTGGATTTGAACAGCTGGGCAGATCGGAGCTGCTGCTTAGGCTGCTATGTTTACGCTTTCGCGTCTGTCGCCCTAATGGCTCCTGTTGCAACAGTAATCTGCTTCTGGCCGAGGATTTCTTGCGATGAGTGAAATGGGTTTTTGAGCCATGCTTGCGCCTGCGTTTGCGCACGCGGGGCGTCTCCAGCTGATAGTGTCGCTGTGCTGCCAAATTGGGGCAGGTTTTCTTATCGCACAACGAGTGCAGAGCAATGCGAGTCACTCTGGCGTTCTCCGCCAACTGGCGATACTTATCCTTCTGCTCATCGGACATCTGGAACCATTGGCGAACGGCGTACTTGCGCATCTTTTGCGATTCACGTACCGACATTCTGCACATTGCCGACTCCTCCAAGTTATGTAATCGAACTTCATTTAGGAAGTTGTTGAATGGTATATCAGAAGCAATACGCTGCATAGTACGGTTTCGGTCCTGTTCCAGTGTCAAGGGCGTGAAGCTCACGTGGCGACTCTTTTTCATACGCAGCGTTCGACCGAATATGCGGGCACCGTTCAGGATGCTTAGTAACAAAGCCATCGTGAAAATTTAAAATAATAAAAACTAGCTTACAGCAAAATTGAATGATAAAAATTGTTTTGTGTCAGCTATTCGTTTGATATGTGATGTGATACTCGAAACGCTCTCAAATGAAGTAAATTTCAAACGCTACTCCAGATAAGCTCTAGATATATAAAGAAGAAGAAGAAGAAGACGAAGAATAAACAAGTGCTGAGCTAATTAAGACTATGAAAGTGTTAAGACGCCTTCCTGGAAATTGACACTTGGACAATGGCTCGACAAGCCGCAGTCATAAAGCAATAAAAACAAGTGGGGAAGGATTATCTTCGGCGTGCCGAAGATCTTATACTCTTTTCGAACCAATAGGCAATTTTCACTCTGCCGACTGCACCACTGAAATTTCATAAGCTGTACAAAATCGTTTTGTCGCGTAATATTTTTATTTTTTGTTCTAAGAATATTTAATTCATTGCCAGTTGTATAGCAGCTATAAGATATAGTGATCCGATCCGGCCGGCTCCAACCAATGTGATGTCTCTTTGAATAATAAGTATCGGTGCAAAGTTTCATCGCGATAGATTAAAAAACATGGGATATATGGCCAAAACCGACTTCGAGTTGTATGGCAGCTATAAGATATAGTGATCCGATCCAGCCGGCTCCAACCAAGGTGATGTCTCTTTGAATAATAAGTATCGGTGCAAAGTTTCATCGCGATAGATTAAAAAACATGGGATATATGGCCAAAACCGATTTCGAGTTGTATGGCAGCTATAAGATATAGTATTCCGATCCGGCCAGCTCCGACCAATGTGCTGTCCCCTGGAATAATAAGTGTCTGTGCAAAGTTTTATCGCGATAGCTCAAAAACTGAGGGACTAGTTTGCATACATACAGACAGACAGACAGACAGACAGACAGACGGACATGGCTAGATCAATTTGTATTGTCATTCTAAGCATACTGGCAGTAACTTTTGGGGGTCTCCGACGCTTCCTTCTATGCGTTACAAACTTCAGGACAAACTTAATATACTATTTTCTTCGAAAAGAGTATAAACAGCTAACAATTTGTACACGAAAGTTGAATTTTTTATTATAAATTTTAAATGACATTGGTTTGGCTGATGTCTTTATATCTCTTTGCAGCACTTTCGCTAAATATATTTTGTATTTCATTTTTAGATTTTAAAATTTTTTTTTTTTTACATGTTTATCGAATGTTTTTTACAAATTGAAGCTGGTACATGCCAAAAAATATGGAAAATGAATGAACAACAATTTTACTTTTTGACATGCTTACAATAAGGGTGACGTGAAGCGATCTAAACTTAACAATTACATTGAAAGGGCGCGGGGGCTACGACTTTATATAATTTAAATAGAGAACATGGACAAGGATATAAATGTAATTAGGGAGAATATTCAAGCTCAATAGATATCACTGAACTTGAATTTACAAAACTTGTAGCCAAAAATGTTTTACAATATTTATATATTTTATATATTCTTTTGTTAACTCATATATGTATATAGATTTTTTTGTGTGCATAGTTTGCTTCGTTGAAGCGCACATAGTTTTGAAATATTTTTGAATTTCTGTTGGTGGGGTGAGGGCTGCAAAGAATGTATATTTTATAATTATGTTTTTTAGCGAATTATTAAAAAATTATGATTATATTAAAAATTATTACTATAAAAATTAAAAACTATTAAACTATTACACGTGTTGGGTAAACTAGCAAAATTTATGCTGATTCAAGTTCAATTTTCTACCAAATGCATATTTTATATTTAGTTAACTAAACACGTGTCAACTGGCACTAGCACATAGTCTAACAGCTTAGTATCTGAGTTTAACATAGACAGTCTCTATTGATATCACAGTCAAGAAAGAACGATACATGTATATGCTCTATACAATTGTTATATTAAGCCAACTAAATGAATGGGCTGAATCAGCCATCTTTTGATAATAATCAATAGAGAATTTGTATGAATCTGAGGGATAACTACATATATACTCTTGTAAAGGTGAGTCTTGTGAGATCTTGATGTGTATATATTGTCTCTTACATTCTTGGTGCTGCTTTTGTTCATTTTTCAAAAGACATTGGTGTTTAAAAACGTACGAACTGCTAAAATCTTAAAATTCAACTTAAGAGTTGTGACTTTCGATACCTGAGAGCAAGGACTATTATTTGTTTTGTAAACACTAAAATAAGACTAAAAGGATAAGCTTGAGTAAACAAATCTTTCCGACAGTATGGATAATTTAGTAAAACAAAAAAAAAAGAAACAAATTGCAATCCGTCAAGTAAATTTGCTCAAGCTAAACCCAACAACAAAATACTAGTCTCAGTCTCAGTGCTAAGAATGTGCAACTACAACAAACCTTTGGATTATGAAATGCATCTGAAATGATGTGAAATGGGAAACGAACTGAAATCTCCTCCATATAATTGCAATTAGGGGCGTGGCGCTCAGACCAGATGCGTAGACGCCGCCCCAAAGTTGCCCGCTGCTAGCATTTTGACTGGAGCAGCCAAGACTCCGGCGCGTGTGTGCATTAGATGCTGATGCGAATGATGATTGCCGCCGTGCAACGGATGCGGATGCGGCTGCGAATGCAGATGATGCTGGGCCGCCTGATGCATGGTCGGCCGCTGGACATTGTGCTGATGGAAGGGCGTGAATATGGCGCCCAGATCCAATGTGTGCTCCAGTCGACGGGCCGAGCTCACAATTATGGCCTTGACGCGATCAAAGGTCACACAATCGTAGACGGAACGGGCCGTATTGGACAAATCGAAGGGTTCTGCGGATATATGTGGATAAAATCAAGCTAGTGTGAGTGTGATTAGGGGCAGCAGCAGCAGCTCACCCTCAATATTGAGCTCCTTCCACTGGTGTACGTCGTTCTTGGGACTCTTGGCCAGACGACAGGCAGACACTGGCAAAATGCCGCCGGTGCGTATGGAAATCGCATTGTTCAGATAGCTGCAGGTATATATTAGAATATTATTTATTTATGTGCAAACGAAATTGGAATATAATATTTATAGACTGCCTAAGAGTGGGGCAAGTTTTTAATTTGTTTAATGCTTGCAGAAAAATGGAAATATGTTTCAAATAGTCTGTTTATACCATTTGTTGTTTAAGTATGTTTTTACATTTTGGAAGGACTTTTTTTTAGGGACTTTTTTGAAGAGACTTGGGAGACTTAAAAATCGAAGATTCGCAAATGCTAAGAAATAAAATGCAGATTTCTTATAGATGCGAAAATCGACTCAATTTGTTTTAAATCTTGAAAGATGTGCATTCGGAAATGGGAGCATGCTAGATTATATTATAATCATTATATATGTATGTATGTCTAGTTGATGCTGCTGACTTACTCGAAATTGCTGTAGTATTTGAAAAATCCGAGCAGATGCTCGCCCAGCGTCTGTGTGTTGTGCGTCTGATACGGCTCGATGGGCTCGATCAGGTCCAGATCGAGGCAATCCTGCTGCCCCAAATTGAACTTATCTGGATACAGGCTATGCAGGCAAGGCAGCACATGCGGCGTACAGCCATACTGCAGATAGTGTAGCACCATCAGCACCAGCGAGTAGCTTGAAACGGTCATCCGTTTGGCATCGTTGATGTCGTGATATTGCGCCCACAGCTTCACAATAACCACCAGTGGTCGGGTGCGCCAGTCCACTGTCCACAAAATTAGTTGGCACACATATTAAAACAAGTGGCGAAGGATTATCTTCGGCGTGCCGAAGATTTCTTATACTCTTTTCGAACCTTTAGACAGCTTTCACGCTGCCAACTGCACCACCGCAATATTTAATGACGCATATCTTTGCTTATTATAACTCAATCTATTTGAAATTTTAAACATTGATGAGCTATAAGGATGTTCAAGTGTACAAGGAAATTTAAGGCGATAGCTTTGAAAAGATCGGATATATGGCCAAAACCGACTTCGAGTTGTATGGCAGCTATAAGATATAGTGGTCCGATCCAGCTGGTTCCGACCAATGTGCTGTACACTTTAATAATAAATGTCTGTGCAAAGTTTTATCACGATAGCTCAAAAACTGAGGGACTAGTTTGCATACATACAGACAGACAGACAGACGGACATGGCTAGTTCAATTTGTTTTGTCATTCTAAGCATACTGGCCGTAACTTTTGGCGGATCTCCGACGCTTACTTCTATGCGCTACAAACGTCAGCACAAACTTAAAACACTATTTTCTTCGAAAAGAGTATAATGAGGCACATATTTTGTATATGATATTTTGAATACTTACACTGCGCATACAACTGGAGCAGATAAGTGTTTTTAATGCCAACGCAATTGTTATAGTTGAGATCGACTTCGATGCCGTTGACGCGATCCTTGAAGCGCAGGATCGGCACACGCGCCTCAATCAAATGGAAGTCCTGAAAAGCTTCTGCGCCAAAATGTATGCCATTAATATAGACTGTTAGCACAGGGGGAATACAATATGATCAAATCGGTTAGTGGCACAAACATGTAATCGCAGCCATAAAAATAGTTCGAAGCCTTAAGCTTTTGTTTATTTAGAAGATGAATTGCATGTTTTAAGTGACACTTTCGATTGAAACGGGGATCACAACTCAATTACACAACTGAATTACACGATGATTACTTTAAAGAATGAATTGTTCAAGTTCGCTCAAATAGTTTACAAGGTCCAGCTACAAGATATAATGTATCTTTGAATAACAGGTCTATTTGCTAAGTTTAAGCATGCAGACATACAGATGCTTCCTTCTATATATATTATTCGAAAAGAATATTCAAAAGCTGTTGGTATTTATGTTTCAAATCAGAATTATGAAAGTGTACGCAATCAAGAAACTTCTGAGTGAAAAATGGAACAGTGCTGCCGGCACAAGTCAGTCAGTTTTCACAATGAATACTATCCAAAAGCCCTGTAATTGATGTTGGCCCCTTTTAAAGTTGAAACTGTCGTCACTTGCCCATATCTTTGAGGACCGCATTGAACAGATTGAGTATCATGATTGCCTTAGCGCGCAGCTCGTTATAGTAGTGATGCTGAGGCTGCTGCTGCTGCTGCAGCTGATGCGCCGGATTCTCTGGCAGCAGGCACATATCGATGTCCGATGAGTCCGTGCCAAAGCCGGTTATTGTGGAGCCCACCAGACAGATGCGATAGCCAGAGAACATGGGCTGCAACCAAAATGGACATGTTAGCAACTTAACGAACAATCGCCGACACCACTCACGTTTATCCAGATGAATAGATAGCGCCAGAGTCGCATCTTCAGCTTGAACTTGGCGTGCGTCTGTTGTGCGCCACGGAAGCGCTTCCATATGTCCAGCGACAGGCTGTCGTATTTGCAGTGGCACAGCAGCTTTTCCGGCTGCATGGTCAGCTCGACGTTGCGCGCCTGATCGAGATAGCGGTCCGGCGGCAGGACCAGCTCGTACCAGGATGCTGGCCACGAGGCGACGCTGCCGCCACAGCCGCAATTTGGTCCGCAATAATGCGGATATGCTCCACCCATTGGCAGATTGTTTGGATGCGTCGGCGGCATCTGTGGCATACCAAATGGCAACATGCCGTGCAAGCCATTACCCATATTGCCCAAATGTGGTGATGTTGCCTGCTGTTGTTGTTGTGGTTGTTGTGGTTGTTGTTGACTTTGGGCCGTGCAAGGGACGGTGACTGTTGTGCCTGCTGTAGCTGATGGCGTCGGTGAGACGGATAACAGCTCCGTGGACGTGAAGCTGCGATGAGACAGAGACCCAGAGAGAGAGAGAGAGAGAGTGAGGGAGAGGGAGAGAGATAAGCTGAATTTAGTTAGATATTAAAGTACTATATATATATATATATATTTATGTGATTTTTCAAGTGATCGAAAAATAAAACCATGCACTAGTCTATATTATTAAAAAAAAAAAGTATAAGTTTTGTAACAAATTAAATTAAATTATTTAAAGTGAATCTGCACTCGATATTTAATAAAACGTCGACCCCCCAACAAACAGACTAATTGCTTGACTACAGCTTGCTTTGTTAGAGTGAAATTGTAGAAATCTTAGTTTAATATGAACGTTTGTTAGTTTTCTTTTTATACCCTGAACCCATTAAAAATGGGTAAAAAGGGTATTATGGTTTTGTGCAAAAGTATGTAACAGGCATAAGAAAGCATCTCCGACCCTATAAAGTATATATATTATTGATCAGTATCAACAGTCGAGTCGATTTAGCCATGTCCGTCTGTCTGTCTGTCCGTCTGTCTGTCTGTCCGTCTATATGAACACACAGATATCAGAGACTACAAGAGCTAGAGACTTCATATTTGGAACATAAGTTCTCCTAATCCCGGGACAGATCAAGTTTATTTCATTTGTTCAATAACTCGTCGCATTCAAAAGTTATCGATAAATTTCGATTTAAGACTAGCGTTTTTGGGACATAGCTTCAAAGATATAAGAGCTAGAGACCCGAAATTTGGCATGCACAATCTCGAATAGCATACACATGTAACAAATATTTCACTTTTTGGATACCCCCCAAAAGTTGAAAAAACGCATTTTTGAAGGTACGACCCAATTTTGCAATTTGTTTTGGTCACACATATTATTGACAATTGTATGTCCCAAAAATTTCAGTAAGATCGGACAATAAACACAGAAGTTATTTGAGATTTAACTTTCCATTGTGTGTGGCTCAGCGAAAAGCAAGCTAACTGCTTAAACCGCATGCACTTTTTAACTTTTGGGGGGTTTGGGGGTGGTATCCAAAAAGTGAAATATTTGTTACATGTGTATGCTATTCGAGATTATGCATGCCAAATTTGGGGTCTCTAGCTCTTATATCTTTGAAGTTATGTCCCAAAAATGCTAGTCTGAAATCGAAATTTATCGATAACATTTCAACGGAACGAGTTATCGATCAAATGAAATAAACTTGATCTGTCCCGGGATTGGGAGAACTTATATTCCAAATATGAAGTCTCCAGCTATTGTAGTCTCTTATATCCGCGTGTTCATACAGACGGACAGACGGACATGGCCAAATCGACTCGACTTATGATACTGATCAAGAATATATATACTTTATATGGTCGGAGATGCTTCCTTATGCCTTTTGCACAAAACCATAATACCCTTTTTACCCATTTTTAATGGGTTCAGGGTATAACAAGTAAGAGTGCTCTAGTCGGGACTGCCCGACTAGGAGATACCCTGAACCCAGTTCTGACATCCATTCATACTTGCCTAATAGTGTGCATACATACAAGCACACACATACTGCAAGCAGTGCCTGCGGTTTAAGCAGTTATCTTGCTTTTTCACTGAGTCCCACACAATGGAAAGTAAAATCTTAAATAACTTCTGTGTTTATTGTCCGATCTTTTTAAAATTTGTAGGACATAACATTGGCTATAAAATGTGTGACCAAACCAAATTGCAAGGTCATACCTTCAAAAATGAGTTTTTTGAATTTTTGGGCGAATTGGGGTGGTATCCAAAAAGTGAAAAATTTGTTACATGTGTATGCTATTCGAGATTATACATGCCAAATTAGGGGCCTCTAGCTCTTATAACTTGTAAGTTATAGCCCAAAAACGCTAGTCTGAAATCGAAATTTATCGATAACTTTTGAATGGGTCGAGTTATCGATAAAATGAAATAAACTTGATCTGTCCCGGCACTACGAGAACTTATATTCCAAATATGAAGTCTCTAGCTCTTGTAGTCTCTGATATCCGCGTGTTCATACAGACAGACGGACGGACGGACGGACGGACGGACGGACGGACAGACAGACAGACAGACGGACATGGCTAAATCGACTTGGCTGTTGATACTGATCAAGAATATATATACTTTATATGGTCGGAGATGCTTCCTTATGCCTGTTACATACTTTTGCACAAAACCATAATACCCTTTTTACCCATTTTTAATGGGTTCAGGGTATAAAAATAATAAGACACTGCTAATGATTTGTGCCGGAATACTTTGGGGACTTGAAATAATTGAATGCGAATGCACAATACAATATTTATTCGAAATGTATTCCAAAAATTTAAATACAACGGTTATGTTTCCATTTTATTATAGCAGTCTTTAATAACGTTTATTGCAAAACCTAAATAAAAATAACTATAATTTTGAAGTAAAAAAAATTATATAACAAAATTATAATTTGAATAAATTATAATAATATAAATCGCAATTAATTGCTTATAATTATAAAACTCAACCATTACGATTCCGGTTTTTAACTACAGTAAACGCTTTGGAATTATGATTTTCTCAAATCGCTCAGAAATTAGAATCAGCATAATTAGAAATTCAATGTATAAAATTTTCTTTTTAATACTCTTTTCGAAGAAAATAGTATATTAAGTTTGTGCTGAAGTTTGTAACGCATAGAAGGAAGCGTCGGAGACCCCCAAAAGTTACTGCCATTATGCTTAGAATGACAAAACAAATTGATCTAGCCATGTCCGTCTGTCTGTCTGTCTGTATGTATGCAAACTAGTCCCTCAGTTTTTGAGCTATCGTGATAAAACTTTGCACAGAGACTTATTATTCAAAGGGACAGCACATTGGTCGGAACCAGCCGGATCAGACTACTATATCTTACAGCTGCCATACAACTCCAAGTCGGTTTTGGCCATATATCCGATCTATACAAAGATATCGCCTTAAATTTCCTTGTACACTTGAACATCCCTATAACTCATCAATGTTTAAAATTTAAAATCGATTGAGGTTTAATAGGCAAAGATATGCGTCATTAAATATTTCGGTGGAGCAGTTGGCAGAGTGAAAATTGTCTAAAAATTCGAAAAAGAGTATAAAATCTTCGGCACGCCAAAGAAAATCCTTCCCCACTTGTTTTTAAATGTTTGGGAAATCGAAAATACTTTGAAATAGTCACTAAAAGACATTTAATTTGATGAAAACTATCATAAATAGTTCACAAAAACGAACACTTTCAGAAATTAGAGCCAACCCAGAAACCAAGAGGTTCTCTAGTTGCGTGTGTTCACTGTACTTTCTATTCTTTAAAAACACTTAAAGTAAATACTTCAAAATGAAAGTATATTCGCTTCAACAATATCGTTCGACTGCCACTAAATAAGATAATAATAATAATAATAAATAAGATTATCAAATCGAAAAATATATATAAAATGATTGACTTTCCAGGATAATAAAAGTCGTATGCATATAGGAGGCAATATTTACCGACTGTGACTGTGGTTGCTCCACTGGGATTCGCTGGCCAGCGAGCATGAAGATGAGGCGGGCGAAACGGCCTGTTGCATTGGGATGCGACTGTGCGATGAGCTGCTGGAAATGCTGCTCGGCCCTGAACCATAGGCCGGCGTATAGCAGGGCGAAGTGTGTCCATGTGACCAGGCAGCGTTGCCATAGCCATCGCCAAAGCCAACATAAAGTTGCTGCTGCTGCATTTTGTTTGGGTACAACTGTTGTTGCTGCTGCTGCTGTTGTTGTTGCTGTTGCTGTGGATGCAACATAAAAGGCAGGGCTGCATAGGTGGGACTGTGCATGGCCAGCACAGCCGATGGTTCCACATGCTTGCTGCTGCTGCTGTTGGCTGCCGCCGCCGTTATTGCCTCGTCCAGCTGCGCACAGCTAATCATGTTTGTGGGCGTGGTGGCAACCGCCTCTGGGGTGAGAGCAACCGGCGATAATATGCCCGGAGCGATCATGGCCAATTGCAACGGCGGCGGCGCCTGCAGAAATATGTTGCGATGCGACGTTGCTGCTGCTGCGTTGTTGACAGCAATAGTTGCTGTTACGCCTGCTGTTGCTGCATCCGTTTCGATTGTTGTTGCTGTGGGCGCAGCTTTTGTCGTCGGCGATGTGACAGCAACTGTTGGCGGCGGCGGCGGCGGCGGCAGCTGCATCTGCACATCCATATTCACATAGGTTAGATTATATAGATTCTGATGCTCGGATCGGGTGGGTGTGCCCGCCATCAGATAATGCTGCTGATGCAGCTGATAGTAGCCATTCTTGCTACTGGCAATGTGATTGGTGTTGCTAGCAGCAACATTGTTGTTGCCGCCGCCGGCAGCAACAGTTGCATTTTGCATGCGCCGATGCGGGTTATTATAATTGCTGCCGGGCAATATTTCAATCGACTTGTGTGCGCTTGTTGCTGGCGTGCAATTGTTGTTGTTGTTGTTGTTATAGTGTTTTTTGTTGTTTCGCCGAAAGTGCGTGTTGTGCATGTGATTGTTGTGTTGCTGCTGTGCATGTTGCTGCTGCTGCTGATAGTTGTTATTGTAGCTATTGTAGCTGTTGCGGTAACGCTGCTGATAAGCGCCCGATTGCTGCTGATGTAGCGACTGCTGCTGCTGCTGCTGCTGTTGTTGTTGTTGGCTAGCCTTGTCCGCCTCGGGCAGCAGCTCCTTTTGCAGAAACGAGGCAATTGTCAGTTGCTTGGGATGCGAATAGTAATATGGATAATAATGCGGCTGCTGATCCGTTGCTCCTCCTCCTGATCCTGTTCCTCCCGTTGCTGCTGCTGCTGCTGCTCCACCTCCTGCTGCTTCTCCAGCTGCTGCTGCTGCTGCTACTGCTGCCATGGCTAGTTCCGTTTCCTTTTGTGTGGCCAGCGCCGCCTTCATTTGCTGCTGTAGCAAGTGTGTAAAATACTTGAGTGTTTGTTAATAGTAAAGTATAAAAAAAACATATCTTTGTACATTATGCAAATTTCAATATCCTTGCAGCTGATATTTATTTATATGCTAGAATTTGCATTATGATGTGTGTACATTTTTAGGCAATCATATTTTCTATACGTTTATCTTTTGTTTAAAGTTATTTCGAACTAATATTCTCATTTAATAAACATTTATTTGTTTGATCTGATTGGGTTATATCTGGAACCTAAATTTAGTTACCAGATCTTTATGGTAGTATATACGAGTTAGTTATTGACACCGGTTGTTAGAATTCTATTTAATTCTGTCTTACAAAGTTTTTAAACTGAATATATCGGAAAATTTGGAAAATTTGTTTTAAATATCGTGGAAAACAATAAAGTTGTTCATATGATAATTTCACTTTCTACCGACTGTATGTATGATTTATGGTTCTTTTCTATCTACAATGGTTTTTTTGTGGCAGATTAGAGAAATCTAGTAATACATTCAGCTTAGTCACATCAAATACATTTAATTTAATATATTGCTGCAAGGATATTTATAATAGCTGGGTACTTAGTCAACAGTTTGGCTCACTTCCTTTTGCTGCGGCGTCGGTTGCTGCGGGTAGCTTGTCTTCCAAAAGCTCAGCGGTTGCTGTCGTGATCTTTGCGCCTTGCTGCTGTTGTCCTGTTGCTGTTGTTGTTGTTGTTGTTGCTGCTGCTGTGCCATTTCAGCTGTCGATTGCTTGGATGCTGTTGCCGATGCCAGCGTTGTTGGTGTGCTTTGCTGTTGCTGTTGTTGTTGCTGCTGGCGCTCATCGTCATTGTTATTGGTTGCTGTTAGTGCTGTCGATGATTCGGAGCCGCTGCGATAATACGCAGATGATGTCGATGACTCTAAGGAGGATGAAAGCGAGTTGTTGTTGTTCGATTTGATGAGCAACTTTGTGTTGCTATCGCTGCTGTTGCTGCTATCGTTGCTGTTGTTGTTGCTATCATTGCTGTGCTTGCAGCTGATTTCTTCGATATTTTGATTTTTCATGTTGCTGTTGTTGTTATTGTTGTTTGTTGCTGCTGTCGCATGCAGCTGTTGTTGGTAATAAGGCGACTGTTGTTCCTGCTGCTGTTGTTGGTTGCAGTTGTAGCTGTTGGCGTTGGCATTGCTACCAAAATATTTCTTGCGTGCAAAGTTCTGCATATTATTATTGCTGTTGTTGTAATGCAATTGTTGTTGTTGCTGCTGCTGCTGCAGTTGCGCCTGATGTTGTTGTTGCTGCTGTTGGCGCTTGCAATGTTTATTATCAGTGCTGCTGCTGTTGTTGTTGTTGTTGTTGTTATATTTGCCTTGTCGCAGCATATTGTTGGCTTTATTGTTGTATTTGTTGTTGTACTTCAGCTGAGCGCCACACCGATATTCGCGTTGCTGCTGCTGCTGCTGCAACTGTTGCTGCTGTGTGGCTGTTGTTGCTGTCGTACTAGCCGCAGCCTCCGCTACGCTGGCAACAACATTTGTGGCAAAGATTTTCATTTCAGCACGGCTCGTGTACATATCCCAAAAAGGATGCAAAGGCTAATGAACTTTTGTAATTCGCTTAGAGTTTATTTGTAAAAAAAATTCCCAATGCGAACGGCGCTTACGATTAAGTTGGTAAAACTAATTTAATTTTTTTTAAAACTTTTTGTTTATTTTTTGTATATTTTATTTTATTTTTTTTAGTTTCTTTAATTTTTTGTATTTTTTATTAAATTTTGTTTTTACTTTTTTGTTTTTGCAGTGTATTTCAGTTACTTTGTGCAGCTTATTTTTTCAATTTATTCTATGCTGGTTTTTTTTTCTTATTTGGTTACTTTATCCTAATTAGATGTGGCCACTACTGTATACAAATAACCGTTTTTTTTTCTGTGTGTCTATCCTTGTCGCTCTGTGTGCATATCAGCTTAGAGCTGTGCAACAGAGAGGGCGCTATAAAGATCCGTTAGTTCTGTAGAAGCAGCGCAACATAGAGAGCGGCAAATGTATTTTGTATGTACTGGAAAAAATGGCGCAGATTTTACAGTTAGCCCGCAAACAAAAACAGAGCACAACATTTTTTGTATGCTTATATGTATAAATAAATGCTCACCATAAAATGCTTAATGTTATACATTTTATTCACTTATCAAAACGGTGCAGAAATTCGAAGTGCGCCTGGCGCACGGCTCCGTTAGCAAAACGTTGCTTAACACACAATTGGGCACATTCATATATTATTAATAAAGACATTCATTTAAAAATCGTGGCACATTTGGATATGTTTTAATTGTATATACTCTGCTCTATCACTAAAAACTAAAAAAAAACCCACACACTGCACTACGGTCAGGAAAAGCAGCAACTACTACAACGAGGCAAAGAGCGCGACAGCGTTAATATATGGCTGACGGTAACGATGATGTTATCGATAGTGTCATCGATCCTTTTAACACATTTGAAACAGCATTTTATGTTATCGCTTTTAATATTTAACAAATTTAACCAACTTTAATCTAAATCTGGTTCAGGGCCTTAGTATTTGTTGAAGAGCGTCCTCCAGAAGAGACGCGCCGGCAGCAGGGTGTCCCGTTTGGTGCAGCTCGGATGCGTAAGCCTGAAATGTATGCATTAAGTTAACAACTTGCACCTTCTGCTGTCTGTTGATTTTCACTTACAGAAAGCGCGCGCGTCGCAGGCGCTCCAGGTAGCCTTCTGTGGCCACCGCCGGCAGAAAGATCTTGCGCACCAGTCGCGGCACCTGCGGCAGCAGCTGCCTAGTAAGCCTCAAGTGCGTATTCGCCGCGCCGGCCACCTCAAAGATGCACTCTTCCACACCTTTATCGTCGCGCTGGCTGCGCAGGATGCGCTCCTGGCTGACTCCGTGCCGCACCAGCACCTCGAGCGGCACACAAACCGCCTGCTGTCGCCCAGCGTGTGGTATCGCGCGGAGTAGCATCACAATGCCCTGAGCCTTGCCCAGATGCGAGGCGGCGTGATCCACCTGCAGTACAGATTGAACATTTTAGTTCAATTGAAGGAATTAGTTCAGTAGTTCAATTTTTGTTGAACGAACCAATTGATCATTTACCGTCGAGCTTCTCTAACTGGAACTTTCAGCGACTCGTGCAAATCAACAATTCTATGTTATTTTACCTCCATTTCGTTTCTATATCCCAAAACCAAACTTGGGACAATTATTCCAAGAGTCGAATTTTGTATCTGTTTGATTTTTGGATGCACTCTAACTCGAACATTTTTGTGGCAAATGAGTTAGAGAAGTTCAACTGTAGTTTTTTCAGTGGTTTCGTGCGTTCAATTTGGTCAAAATTGATCATATAATTCGATCAATTGTGTTCTCCGTTCTTAGATACTTTGTCTCTTGTTTTTTTTTAAAGAAGATTTATATTTGTGTTTGACTGCATTGTGAAAATTAGTCCAAACAGCCAAACAATCCTAGCAGTCAAATTATTTATTTAAATAACATATTTCGATCGATGGTTCTAATGGTATAATAGTCTAATGTTGATGAGTTCTTGACAAAACATTAGGAGCATATATATATATATATATACATATGTATATGGAATGGAATGTTCCGATCAAATGTACTATCCAAGTCTATCATATTAATAACATCAACTCGTCCTTTTTTCTTCTATTGTCTTAGTAATTAAAACTTCTATTACGAAGGCTTGAAATCGGATATTTAACGTAATAAGTATCTTTAGAATTTTTCGTTGAGCATTTTCCTCGCCTAGGATTATTCCAAGAAAAAAGTGAATCGTCCTTAAATATATGTTCTTGATCGGCATCAAATGAACAAACGTATCTATAGTCGCACTCGAATAAGTAAAACACACTAACTAACACGTATTAGCACGATGAAACTTGTTTAAACTTGTTAATAATCCCTTCTCAACTAATTGCATCGTTTGAATGTGGACTAAATGAACTACAATCAGGGATATATATACATACGTTCAGTTTGTTTATAGCTCGATCGAACTTATGCAATCTCCTACCTGCAGGTCCTGCACGCCGCTCAGCTGCACGAGCAGATGCAGCAGCGAGGAGCACGTCTGCTCCGCATAGTCCTCCAGTTCGCGCAGCGTTTCGAATGCCTGATTCGATGGACGTTCGCGTGCCGTGACCAGACGGCGCAGATACAGCTTATTTAGCTTTGTGGCGCCCACAGTGCGACGCAGTTCGCGCAGCACGGGCTGATCCTTAACGTAGGATTTGCTCGCTTTCGGCTCGAAGCACTTGTCGATGGAGTCGTGCCAGAACTTGAGGCGCAACTTGGCGATTTGTGGCTCGGTCAGCTGCAACGATTTGAAGTGGTTTATATATTATATACAATAAATATCGACCTAAGCGTACGACCACTGATAGCAGCCAAACCCACCTGGGCTCCAACGGAGCGGGAGACCTCCACGTTAAAGGCACGTAGTGCAAAGGCCGCGGGCCGCAGCTCCTTGGGCAGCAGCAGCGTGCTCAGATAGTTCTCATAGTCGAACTTCCTAAAAGGCATAGGTTAATATAGTCAGTCTGTCATTAAGTGGAAAGTTCAGACGGCACTTTTTCCACTTACTGCACAAGGCCCATGCAATATTTGGCACCAAATTTATCTTCTCTGCTGAGCGGCTCTGCTGTTATCGCTGGCTGCTTGCGTAGCTCGTCTTGTGGCCTGTGTGTGGCGGAGCCAGCGCCCGTGCCGCTCACATGTCGGCTGATCAGTTGGCAGACATAGAATTGTCCATTGCTATTTTGTAACAGGCGCCGCATATGTTATTTATTTTCACCAAACAGCGTGACCGTACTGGGCAAGCACAAATATAACGATGCCGCCGCAATAAAATATATCATGGCTCCGTTCAAACTGTGACTGTGTTACTCAAAATGGTGATGTTACTACTGCTACAGTGATCTGTTACGTATTTTTGTCATAACAGAACTGCTCCTCAATGCCGTGCTGCCAGAATTGAATGAGATCGATAAGTGATAACGTATGCAAATGAACGATCTACATATGTCCGTATATTCATATAGGATTGATCCATTAAATAGACATTTTATATGTCGAATGCAAATTGGGTCATAATAAGCTTGCACGTCAAAAAGCAATTTTACTAATAGTATTTGCCTATAATTTAACTATAGTACTTTATACGATGAACAATAAGGGCATGACTCTTTATTTTGCCAATATATGAAAAATAACTTTTAAGTGAATATTAATATTTTTAATGCATATTACTTTAGATTTAGTGCGTTAAGTTGTCAACGACTCAATGCCGCTTTAACATACAGCATTCTAACAGGCTCCTTAGTAGTGCTAAGGCGTTAAGTGTGTACGCACAGACAAATTTAAAGCGTCTTCGCATGAAATGCTGTTTTTCGCTTACTTTTGAGCTGTGCAATATTCAGTATCGAAATTTCCAACAAAAATTGAAAGGCCAATGATATATACTATTATTTGATTGATCCGCCAAACCTTTTCAGGGCGGATCATCTATTATTTTCAAGTGCTGCCACCTTTTTAACAAACAAAATTGAGCAGCCCTGGAATAACAGCGTACGCTACAGATAAAGCGCTTTTATTTAGAGGCATAAAGTGAGCTCAAAGCCCACTTTTAGCTTTAAATAAGCGGAAAAACTAGGGCATCTTAGTGTCATTTTGAGTTACAGAGTTTAAAGTGTTGTGTGTTCAAACAGCATAACATTTGACAATATAGACTGCTGCCGATAAATTTTCCCGATAAATCGAAGTATGCACTTTGAGCAACCCCGCATCATAACACTCATCGCTGGTTTTCTTTTCTAGCCGCCATTCAAAAGAGTGTGTTTCAAGTACATTTCGTCGTAAATTCAAAAGAAAGTGCAGCAAAAGTTCAAAACAAACACAATAAAACATGTTTAGTCGGTAAGTAGACGATTATGTGCAACGCAAACAATACATTATTTCTACGCAATCACTGGAACTTACACGAAAGCAGCAGCAACAGCTCGCTTCGCTGTTGACTAGCGTGTGTTTATTTATTTACGTATTTGTGTGCATGTTTACACATATGCGTTGCACACAAACTATACCTAATAGATTGCAATATACGCTGAAACAATTGGAAATGTCTGATTAATCTGCAAAAAATATATGAATTTGTGTTTGTCAAGCGCATGTTCAACGTTGACTGCGTTGTCCGTTGGACAATAGGTAACGACGTTACGTTTAATACGTGCGTCTTAGGTGCAATAAATGCGACAGGAGTATGCCAAATAAGCATTGAGCGCATTTGGGGCATGACAATTGCAGCAAATGTGTGCTGCAACAATAACAAATGTTAAAAAGTACTAACATTTAAGCAAAATATCAAAATTTCAATGCAGGGCTGCCGCCCCACTCGGAAATTGCAAAAATGTATCGTCTTTATTTGAACGATGCGACAACTCTGGCAATTAATCGACAAATTCTTTACCCCACGGTCGATATGTACATTGCTTTTTTTTCTGTGCGCAGCAGATTTTCGTGTGCACCAAAAATAAATATACAAAAAGAAGGAAACCAGCAAAGAACAAGCAGCAAATACAAAGTAAAACCCCCAAGTGATTGTTTAATGTGAAAGTGCTTATGTTTGAAGTTGCAAAATAATTGTGAACAAAGTGTTATTAAAGCTGCGAATACACCAAATGGGCAAAATAGTATAAATACACATGAAAAAATCGTTAACAGCGATAGCAATAACAAAAAGAACAACAACGTGTGTGTGTGTGTGTGTGTGTGTGCGTGTTGTAATTGAACGTATAGCGACAGCAAACACACGGGAAAAAAACAACTACACAGTCTATTCAAATTAGAATCGTGAGGCGACAACGACAACGACGACGACGACATTCCATAACTGCGCTGCATGACCAACACTGCTGTACAACACTGAAAATGCAGCACACGGATCAGGATCAATAGCAAACAACAAAAAGAGGAGGGCGGCATCACGCGCCAGCAGCAATACGAAAAAAAAATGTTAGCCAAATGCTAAGTTATCTACAATTATTATTTATTGGCGGGGTGTACACTGGCTCTCTCGCTTTCTCAGTGTGTGTGTGTGTGTGTGTGTGTTTTAATTTTGTCAAGCCCAAAATGCAAACGCACGCGTCCGTCAGCCTATTAATTTAGCATATAGAATTTGATGGGCGCTCTGCGCCATTTGCGGGGCCGCTTAGCCATATAACATAACATATTGTTATATTGTCACAGTTGCTGCAGCTAATTGCCCGCCTGCTGCTGCTGCTGCTGCTGACGTACATACATACATACGTATGTCTGTCTGTCTGTCCAGTAAGTCCGTCCAACTGTTTTGTCCGGCACTTGTCATTTACTTACTCTATTGTTTTATACATACATACATATATTGTATATATTGTCTCACTTCGCAGTTGCGTCTGTTTTTATTTGTTTCTTCCCTTGTTTTTGCCATTTTTTGCTCAGTTTCATTAGTTGCTTCATCCTGGTCACATATTGTTTGCCCAGCGTGGGTGGGAGTGGAGTGGGGGGGGGGGGTTGTATGGGGGTTATAGCGTACTTTTTTATACCCTCAAGGTTGTCTCTCCAGCAAGCGCCTCAATTGTATAACACAATTTCAACGTTCGTGTGTTTGTCGTGTGCGCTGTTTATCTTTTTGATATTCAATACGCTGGCTACAAAGTCTCGTCTCTCTTTTGAGCATGTACAGTAAAGCGTCGCTATAGTGTTTGCACCAGTTTGAAGCTGAAACATAAGTTGATGCAGTGTATGCTCTATTTCTAAACTCTTGCTATGGATTTCTGAACAGTTTTAAATTCTATGCATATACATATATTTAAATTTAGATCGAGCATTCACTGTATATTTATTGTTGTTATTGATTGTGGTGGTGTAAGAAACGTGTCATTTAAGCTCGCAACTAAACGTGACTCAGTTAGCTCTCTATCGTCCATTCGTCCTTGTCCTTTCCATACAATTTCTTTATGCCATATTAGGCCTCAAAAACTGCTCTATATGCTGTGAATTGTGCATTTTTTATTGTGCCGCAAACATTTTAATTACTCAATTTGCAAATTACAATACCCCTATTTCCGAATCCACATAAATTTTGTGAATTTGAATTCAATCCACATATAAATACAATAATGATTGAGAAATAACTGGCCAGATTATAGTCAAAACCAGCATATTGTTAAGGGAATCGCTTCATATTTTCAATCATGCCTGTATATATTTTAAATAAAAGCACTAAAAATTAAATACTACTTTTGCACAACGAAAAGGTTATTTAAATTGATTGATTTAAAACATTTGGTATCCATATGCATTACATTGAGGTTTGTCTAGTATCGTCATCGCTCTGCAATTGATTATTGAATTCGCGAATTGTAATCTATCTGCACAATGCTTTCGATTGTATTTAGCAGTTCTCGAGATTACCGACCATTTGATATCAGGTATCGCATTGTTATTATCAGCCAGCATTCCATACGCGGTTGCCAACTTGCGTCGAATTAGATATCAGTTCCACCTAATAAGAACGTTCTGTTTGCAGTAGATCAATAAAGAAATTGTTGTGAAAAACAAGAGCATAAATAAATGTGTGCTTTGTATTTATGCGACAGAATATTTGTTAAAGTCCATTTGTTGTAAAAATTCCAAGTGTTTGCGTTGTTCGCTTTGTGGAACAACGGCAACAAAGTAAGTTTGATATAACTTGACTTAAGCCAATCAAAATTTAAGTTCAGAACCTGCTCATTTTACGAATTGATTCTAAATTATTCATTTCAAATGACGAAAGGACGCCAAAAATCTTCTAAAAAGGGAGGAAAAACAAAGAGACCTAGTATATGAACCCACTAAAAGTTAAATGATGATTTTTTTAGGAATGTTTACTGTTCATAAACACAGAATCCCTTTGTAAAGTCAGATTTTGTTTATAGAAAGTCAAGGAACTTAAAAAGAATATGCAAACCAAGTTAAACACTATATCGAATGTTTACTGTATGTTTACACACACACACACACACAGGCGCACAGTGTAGCCCCGCCATGTAAAAATGTGGCGGCCCAATGTTTACTAATAAATTCTTACAGCGAACAGCAACAACAACAAAAGCGAAAAGATATTTGCACACTGAGAGAAAGGGAGTGAGAAAAGGAAGAGCAGGAGAAAGATCAAATACCTGAAAGAGCAGAGGCAGTTGAAATCGGAGTTGGAATCGCAATTGTTGGTTGCGGTTGTGGTGGTGCTTCTACCATAGATAAGCCATGGTGAGTACGAATCTGGTGGTGCCAGTGGTGCTGTGGGGCCCCACAGCGCCCACCCACTGCATATCGAGCGTCTTCCTCTCGGACGATCAGTGCACCCTGGTCACCGGCTGTTACGACGGACAGATCTGCCTGTGGCAGGTCGAGCCGACCACACTCAAGATGTCGCCGCGCTGCCTGCTCGTCGGCCACTCGGCGCCGGTGCTGTGCCTGGTGCGCGCCTCGCTGCTGCCGGAAAACAACTTCCTGGTCAGCTCGTCGGAGAACGGCGAGATGTGCACCTGGGATCTGATCGATGGCAAATGCACGGAGGCGGTGAAACTGCCACAAGTGCACACACAAATCCAGAGCTATCACACGGCGAACAGCGAGGATGTGCGTCTCTTTTGCATTGGCTACTATGCCGAGATAATGGTCATGGATCCGTTTAGTCTCGAGGTCATCTATGTGCTCAGCTCCAAGGTGAAGCCGGACTGGATATCCGCCATACATGTGCTGCGACCGATGCGACGCAAGGACGATGTCGTCCTGGCCATCACCACCACGGGCACCGTCAAAGTCTGGACGTTGACGGGCAACGAGAACAAGCACGCCGAGCCCATATACGAAAACGAATCGAAGGAGATACGCTGCCTCAACGCCATCACAATGAACTGCTGTGCACAGAATCAGCGCACCGTGCTGCTGGTGTGCACCAAATATTGGCAGATCTACGATGCCGGCGACTTTACCGTACTCTGTTCGGTTATAGCACCGGCACGGGAACGCTGGCAGGGCGGCGACTTCATCACCTCGGATCGCGTTATGCTGTGGACGGACGAGGGCAAGGGCTATTTGTATAAGCTGCCGGCCAATTGCATACCGGACAACAAGGAGTTTCACTCGAAAAGCGTCGTCCGGGATGCACCCTATCTGTACTATGTGCTGCAGCATGCGGGCGACAAGGTGCTCTCCTGCCCGCCGGCGATGAAGCTGCTGACGGTGCTACAGCCGCACTTTCTGCTCCGCGGCGACTCCGAGGGCTATATATCCGTGTGGAATGTGCCGGAGGTGCCGTTGGATAATATTAGCATATTGCAGGCGAAGCAAATGCCGCCGCGCATACAAAAGCCGCATGTGTGCACCTCGCTAGTGGAGGCGTGGTCCATAATGGATCCACCGCCCGTGGGCATACTAGATCAGCTGTCGAGGATTACAGAGTCGCCGGTGAAGCTCACCTCGAGCATTTATCTGCCGCAGCAGAGTCGGCTGGTAATTGGACGCGAGGATGGCAGTATTGTCATTGTGCCGGCCACTCAAACGGTCATGATGCAGCTACTCGTGGGCATCAAGCAAAACTTTAGCGATTGGCCATCGCATCAGATACTCTACGGACATCGCGGGCGCGTCAATTGCTTGCTCTGTCCATCGATGGTGCATCCACGGTACGAGAAATCCCACCTGCTGTCGGGCGGCATCGATTTCGCTGTCTGCCTCTGGGACTTGTACAGCGGCAGTCTGCTCCATCGATTCTGTGTGCACGCCGGCGAGATAACACAGCTGCTGGTGCCGCCGGACAGCTGCAGTCCGCGCATACTCAAGTGCATCTGTTCGGTGGCATCGGATCATTCGGTCACCCTAGTCAGCCTGCAGGAGCGCAAGTGTGTGACGCTCGCGAGTCGGCATCTATTCCCCGTGGTGACCATCAAGTGGCGGCCACTGGACGATTTCCTCATTGTCGGCTGCTCCGATGGCAGCGTTTATGTATGGCAAATGGAGACGGGCCATCTGGATCGGGTGCTCCATGGCATGCTCGCCGAGGAGGTGCTATCCGCCTGCGATGAGCAGGCACTCGAGGATGGCGGCGGAGGTGGTGGTTCCAGTGGTGCCGCCGCCGGGGCGGCAACTTCCGCCAGCGAGATGGGCATGGCCAACCCGGCCGTGCATTTCTTCCGGGGTCTCAAGTCGCGCAATATGAATGCGATACGGCATGCCACACAGCGGGGCATCCATCAGCTGCAGCAGCTGCAGGGGCATAATCAGGGCAACTTTGATTTCCTCATGAAGCATCGCAGCAATCCGTTGGTCATCCAGGGACTGCGCACCAATCCCAAGGACGCCGAAAGTCACATACTCTTCTTTGACATTGAGGGCTTGATCTTTGAGCTGCACAGCGAGGAGTACGCCCAGATGACGCCCGCCACACTGGAGGCGCTCGGTGTTCATTTGCAGCATCCCAAGGATGGCAAATCGATGCATATTGATGCGAGCAAAAAGATCGGCGACTTCTTTAGCAAGGTGAAGAATAAGGCCGTGGATGTGGAGAAGATACTCAAGGACAAGGATAAGCACGGACTTGTGCAGAAGTTCAAGGAGAAAACCGAAATCGTGGAGAAGAAGGTGCAGGCGAAGGTGGAGAGCCTGCAGAAAGCCGTCGAAACACACGAAGAGCAGCCGCAGGATCTGAAGAGTAAAATCGCCTCCAAAATGGAGGTGACACATGTCATGGAAGTGGCTCAGCTGCTGCTCTCCCTACTGCACTCCTGGGGCCTCGATCCGCATCTGGACAAGGTGTGCGAATCGCAGCTGGGCCTGCTGCGTCCCATTGTGCCCATATCGTACGGTGTGCTCTCCAAGGCCGGCTACATGTCCCTGCTGCTGCCCACTTGGCAGAACAACTATGCCATACCGCCCGGTCTTCAGCTGCCCACCAGCTCCAAGAAGCGTCCGCTGCCCGAGGAGCTGCAGCGTCTGGAGCAGTTAACAGCAATATTCACATCACGCCTCCACTGGGAGCTGAGCACCACGCTCACCTCCAATCACATTCTGGCCCTGGTGGCCATGTCCAATACATTGATGTCCATGAGTGCCGCCTCCTTTCTGCCGGACAGCGAGAAGCACAAGAAGCTGCAACGTCTGGCCCAACGTGCCGAATCAACGCTGAGCAATGAAGAGGAGCGCGAGGAGCTGCTGGCCCATCACACCTCACAGATCAAGCAGGGCTGGAGTCTGCTCTCCACGCATCACTGCTTCCTGCTGCCCGACAAGATTGAGGCACTCGAACCGAAGAAGTTCAAGCGTCCCCAGGTCGAGATGATGGTCAAGCGTTGGCAGCATCACTGCATCGAGATCCGCGAGGCGGCGCAACAGATCCTGCTCGGCGAACTGACGCGCATGGGCAAGAAGGGACGCAAACAACTGGTCGAGAGCTGGGCACAATATCTGCCGCTCTACACGCACACGGAGCCCATTGTGAATGCCCAACAGGTGGCCGCTTTGACCAACAGCCAGGCGGGTGGCGCTGGTGGTGCCGCTGGCTCCGGCGGTGCTGGCTCTGGTGGCGCCAATGCTTCCGGCAGTGCCCACATGGGCAACGGCAGTGGCTCCATGTCTGCCGGCCAAACGGTTGGCCTCAATGCCGGCGGCGTTGCTGGCGATCCCCAGGACGAGGACTACGAGGAGGAGGAGGAGGAGATAATACGCAAGCCGTCCAGTCTGTCGGAGCTGAAGCGCAAACAGACCACCGCCGTCATATTGCTGGGCGTCATTGGCGCCGAATTCGGTCAGGATATCTCGCAGGAGTCGCCCAATCATCGCGGCAGCATAAGCCGCGACTCGCACGCCCACGAGCGACGCAAATCGTCCGTCGTGGAGGGCTTCGGCATTGCCAACAATCTCGCACGGCTCACCTCAATGGCACTGGCGCATCTGCTCTATGCCCCACCATCGCCCAAGCTGCCACAGTACACACCATTGCGTCGCGCGGCCATTGATCTACTGGGGCGCGGCTTCACCGTCTGGGAGCCGTATCTAGACGTATCCAAGGTGCTGCTCGGCCTGCTGGAGATCTCCTGCGAGGGCAAAGCGGTGCCCAATTTGAACTACAAACTGCCGCTGACGCCGCAAGCCGATGCCTGTCGCACCGCTCGCCATGCGCTGCGTCTCATCGCCACCGCACGCCCGGCGGCCTTCATCACGACCATGGCACGCGAAGTGGCCCGCTATAATACGATGCAACAGAATGCACAGTCGATCAATACGCCGCTGACGCAATCGGTGCTGTACAAGGCCAAGAGCGAGATACTCCAGTGTGTTGAGATGCTGATCGATAAGATGCAGTCGGAGATTGCGGGCCTGCTCGTCGAGGTCATGGACATCGCGCTGCACTGTGTGGACAACAATGAGCTGAAGAGTCGCGGTCTGGCGGAACTCTGCCCGGCCATTTGTAAGTTCAATCAGATATCGCATTGTGCGCAAACGCGTCGCATCGCTGTCGGTGCGAACAGCGGCAATCTGGCCATCTATGAGCTGCGGCAGAACAAATGCCAAATGATACCCGCACACACGCATCCGATCACCTCGTTGGCCTTCTCGCCGGATGGCAAGTATCTGGTGTCGTATTCGTGCGCCGAGAATCGTTTGTCCTTCTGGCAGACAAGCACCGGCATGTTTGGACTGGGACAGTCGCAGACGCGCTGCACCAAGGGCTATTCGACGGCGCCCATACCGGATGTGTCGCGTCTGAATCCGATGCGTTTGGCCAAGCTCGTCTGGATTAATAATCGTACCGTTACGCTCATGCTGGCCGATGGATCCGAGACGAGATTCAATGTCTAAGCCGGAGACCAGCGAAACGTAAAAACAAAATGCAACAAAAAAACAACAAAAAAAAACATACAAACAACACCACGTTGAATAACGAGCGAGCTAGCGAAAACAACGAGTTTCATTTAATCGATTTATCGATGCACATTTATCGATATACCAATTAATCGATTTATCGATAGCGAAGTCAACGTCGTTAGGCCACAAAACTGAGCAGCCGAGCTGCATACTATTTCAGGCAATCAACCGCGCGGACTTCAAAAGCGAGCGACACGATCATCTACTGCAAAATAAATAAACAATAAATAGACAAAAACTATACAAAAAAGAAACAAAACAAAAACGAAACAAAAACTACAAAATGAAATGGGAGCAGACGCCACCAAAACAGGCGAAACCCAATTAAATAAAACACACATCTGTTATTTATTATGTATAATAATATATCTATATAAATATTTGTATTTGCATATGTATTTTAATTGTATTTTGTGCGATTTTAAAATGTTTATTCTTGTTTCCAAACAAAAACCAAAAAAAAAAAACAAATCAAAAGAATTACAGCGCTCCAAACAAAAAAATTATTCCGAAACTCAAAAATAATTAAACCCAACTCTTATATAATGGTTGTATTCCATTAAGCACAATAATCACCACTTGGAAGCTTATTTTTAGATTTCTTTTATTTTGGTTTACTTGCATTATTATTATTTTTTTTATTTTAGATAATTGTTTTGGTTTTTCGGAATTGATAACGTCGCTGTTTAATATTTATGTAATGCGTATATTCTATAGTCTTAAGATTAGCTTCTATGCAAATAAATGCTTTTTGTTTTGTTGTTATTTAAAATACGCGTAACTAAAGCAACTATAAACTATTTAAAAAACAAAAAACACTTACATTTAAACAACAACAAAAATAAAAATCCAACTACATTTGTTTAGACAAAATGGAATTGAAAAAAAAAAAAAAACAACAACAACAACCAATACAAACAAAGAATGAATGCTGTTATTACTACTTATGCTATTATAATTATTACTATTATTATTATTATTATTATTACAATTATGATTACTATTATTATTGATATTTGTTATACCTAATGTATTGTTATTATCTATCTACAACTATTAAAAAATGTATTGCGCAACGTTGCTACTTTAAAAAAAAAAACAAGAAAAAATATGTAAAACTTAAACATCTATTTGTTTTTATATAAACTTAGATAGTTCTATTTCACTTTTTTGTTAATCTATTTTTTTTTTGTTAATCTTGCAATTTGTGAAATCTAAAGTTAAACATTAACCTAATGTATTCAAAACGTCAACTACTTAAAAGAAGTTATATGAAACAAGCTTAGCAATATTACACACACACACACACACACACACGCACACACAGATGTGTTGTGTCTGTACTTTACCTGTATTTATATATGTATGTATGTATAGGTATAACAATAATGCGCGGAGTTAAACTAAACACAAACACACACACACACACATATATATATATATATATATATACTACAGAATATGATATAACAAGTGAATAAATTGTATTTGTGCTTAATTTGAATTACGAATATGTACGAATGTATGTATGTATGTATGCGTATGTACATATATTCGAGGTCCTTCAATCAAAGTATTACACAACAAAATGAAATAATGAAACAAAAAAACAAATATGTATATGTATATGTATACATATATATATATATATATATATACATATACATGCAACATGCAACAAATAAAGTCAACCAAACATGAAACTATTGCGTTGTTGATTTTTTACTTGTTTTTATTTACGGGAATGCCCCAAATGCTGTGGAGACAAATATAGAAAATCGTTACTACTGATAGAAAATTGCAACAAATGTGAATATTTATACTCTTTTTGAAGAAAATAGTATATTCACTGAGTGCTAAAGTGTCGTAGAACCCCAAAAGTAACCTGCTCTATGCTTAGAATGACAAAACAAATTGATCTGGCCATGTCCGTCGGTCTGTCTGTCTGTATGTATGCAAACTAGTCCCTCAGTTTTTGAGCTATCGCAATGAAACTTTGCACAGAGACTCATTGTTCAGAGGGACAGCACATTGGTCAGGACCGGCCGGATCAGGCCACTATATCTTATAGCTGCCATGCAAAATGGAATGTATGCATGAAAGCTAGCAGCTCATTTTGCTGATAAGTCTTTCTTATCTGTAAGTTAAATTATTCTCTGGCCAAAATTGTCAGTGTAAGCAAATCAAAAGGTGAACATATTATTTAAAATGTCACTTAAGCGCAAGTGCAACATTAGGCGATCGATAAATCAATTCAAAATCCAGTAGCTAGCTATATTACTTATAAAGAATCATAGCCATATGTTTGCAAGGTTATACAATGGCCGGCATGCCAAAAATAGCTTATCTATATTATTTAATGTGAGGTTGATTAATGCACTAAACGATAAATAGTATTTACATATATTGCCCATTTATTATATATTGTATATCGATGATTAGAGAGTAACAAATTTTGATGGACAAATATTATGGAAGGTTTTTATTGTCTGAGAGTTAACTAAACCAATTTTATGAAATATAAATTTAAGCTAAACTAGCTAGAAAGTGCAGCTTTAGCTTTATGTTTCTCTTTTGAGGAATTTATAAACATCTAGGTTATGTTATTTTCCTAAACAATGAACGCTCAGAAAATATAACCAATTCGCTTCAGAGGTGGTGCTAATTTCTGAATATGTTGTTATAATTTCTGAATGTGTTTTATTTTGTGTCAAATTAGCTACTTTTGATAGTTTTCACGTTTTTATTGTATTTGGGAATTATTAAAACCATATTCTAAATAAAACAAGTAAGAGTGCGCTAGTCGGGAGTGCCCGACTAGGAGATACCCTGAACCCAGTCTTCACATTTATTCATACTAACATACATGCAAGCAAACACATGCTGCAAGCAGTGCAAGCAGTTATATTGCTTCTTCACTGAGCCCCACACTATAGAAAGTTAAATATTAAACAACTTCTGTGTTTATTGCCGGATCTTATTGAACATTTTTGGGCATCAAATTAGCAAAAAAATGGGTGACGAAACGAAATTTCAAGGTCATACCTTTAAAAATGCGTTTTGGGGGGGTGGAATCCAAAAAGTGAAAAATTCGTTATATGTGTATGCTATTCGAGATTATAAATGCCAAATTTGGCGCCTCAAGCTCTTATAACTTGTAAGTTATAGCCCAAAAACGCTAGTCTGAAATCAAAATTTATCGATAATTTTTGAAGGGGATGAGCTAGCGATAAAATGAAATAAACTCGACTTGTCCCGGCACTACGAGAACCTATATTACAAATATGAAGTCTCTAGCTCTTGTAGTCTCTTATATCCGCGTGTTCATACAGACGGACGGACGGACAGACAGACAGACAGACGGACGGACATGGCTAGATCGAGAAGGCTGTTGATACTGATCAAGAATATATATACTTTATATGGCCGGAGATGCTTCCTTATGCCTGTTACATACTTTTGCACAACAATTAAACCCTTTTTACCCATTTTTAATGGGTTCAGGGTATAAAAACATTCGGAAATTCGAGTTTGTATACCCTTTTAGAGGGTATTATAATTTCGATGTGAAGTTTGTCACCCAAAGAAGAAGATATCTGCCACTCCATAATATATATTCTTGATCTGCATCAACAGCCGAGTCGATATAGCCATGTCCATTTGTCCATCCGCTTTCTTTGCCAGCAAGTCTCTAGGTCTTAAAGCTATCTAATTATACAGCGGTCCCAGGAATTCTCGGTTTAAAACACACACAAACTTTGTGTGTTTCTGTAATATTGTGTAGTATGCAGTGTTTCACATTTGCATATATGTAAGTAGAAAATATAACGCGTTTTCACTGGAAATTGCATTTTCTACGATGACTCATCAGTAGTTACGTGAGAGATTATCCAAATCGGTCTAATATGCATTCTTCAAGGGTAGAATATAGCATTTGTCGTTTGTTTTGTAGTAGTATAAAAAGAATACTCGATTAATTGCTGTTCATATGTTTACAGCAAGCATTCGTTGGCAAAGTTGCCCGAAACAGAGACGAAAACGACCAGCAATAGGGGTAGGCCCCGGAAAACACTCGCCGCCTCCATGCACGAAGTGGCCCGCAAAGCGCGGCCAATCCAACTGAAACGACCCAGTGAGGCCGAGGAGAAGAACGAGGAAGAGGAGCTGGATGAGGAGGAGCCCGAGGGCGAGGCCGATGAGCTGGATGAACAGCTGCTGGACAACGACGACGATGACGACGACGACGACGACGACGAGCCGGATGACAGCGAGGCCGAGGAGCAAGTGGAGCCGCCCGCCTTCAGTCTGGCCACGCTCGGACTACAACGCGTCGGCTCAGCGCCGCCGCCCAAGCCCAAGACGCAAAAGGCGCCCATACTAACGCTCAATGCACGCGGCATGCCCGCCCGCATACGCAAACGCAATCCGCTCTTCTACGACGAGAACATCATCAACGATGACAAGCCGCTGAGGGTCAGTCTGGCGCCGAAGAAGGCGCTGCCACGCGACAGTCCCGGCAAGCAGCAGACCTCGCCCGCCAAGGTGCTGAAGAAGCGCAAGGGCGTCGTCTCGCGCTATATGCGCTCCAACGAGGACCGCACGGCTGCTACCAGCTCCGGCGTCCACGAGGCCACAGATGCCACAGCCGCCAAGCAGCGCAAGCTGCCGGGCAAACTGCCGGGCGTCAGCACAGCCGGCAAGTCGCAACATGGCGCCATGGGCGGCACTAAGAGTGCCGCCGTGGCCGCCGCCAAGGATGTGGCGCGAAAGATCGAGGCACAGACGGCGGCCAACAAGCGTTCGGGCCAATCGATTGGGCTGCGGCTGCGCAATCTGCTCAAGCTGCCCAAGGCACACAAGTGGGCCATTGCCGAGTGGTTCTACTCGTACATCGATCGGCCGCTCTTCGACTGCAAGTACGAGTTCATGAACCATGAACGCCTCGGCGCACGCCAGCTGAACCGACACGAGTGGGTGAACATTAGGCGTCGGATGGGGCGTCCAAGGCGTTGCTCGGCGGCCTTCTTCAGCGAGGAGCGACGCGAGCTGGAGCGCAAGCGCCAAATGATGCGCACGCTGCAGTCACGGAGGCCGGGCGAACTGAAGGGCTCGGTGCTGCTGGCGGATATGCCCGAGAAGATACCGATGCCATTGCCGCTGGGCACCAAAGTAACGGCCCGGCTGCGTACGCCGCACGATGGCATCTTTGCTGGCACGGTGGCCGCCTACGATTCGCTGAACGCAATGTATCGGGTGACATTCGAGCGGCCCGGCCTGGGCACCCAGTCCATACCGGACTATGAGATTGTGTCGGAGAACTTTCACGAGATGCTGCCGCTGCACAGCTTCACCAAAGACTTCCGGCCCAATCTGATGAGCATCTATCAGACCAACAATCAGGGCTATACGACCAATCTGGGCTTCACCACCAATCTGGCGAGCAGCTTTCAGGGCAAGCGCTATCCGCTGCCAATCAGCGCGGCGGTGAATGCGCCACAGAAGCATCTGGCCAACAGTAATGCGGCGGCACGCAATGCGCTCAGCATGAAGTTGAACAAGAGTGATCCGCTGCTCGGACAGGATGCGATCGGTGAGTATCCGATACGGCACCAGCTGGTGCGCCATCATGGCTATCCGATCAAGCTGCTGGAGCATCTGGTGCTGCTGCAGAACTATATTGCGCTGAAGGAGCACCATATCGAGCGACTGAGCGAAATGAATGCCAGCGCCGAGCTGGCCATGGACAAGCTGATGGGCCAGGAGGATGTGGGCGGCGATCGCAGTCGTCGGCTGGTGCGCGATGACTTTCAGCGGCGCTATGCCACCACGATTATCTCGATCGAGCGCATCAATGTCGATCTCATGTACGAGCTGACCAAGGTGCAGCAGCTGTCGACCAGACTCACCCGCAATCCCAATGTCCAGGCCATGATATCGCCGACGCTGCTGCGCGAGGAGTGCCGCGCCAAGGCCAGCCAGGCGGTCGATGAGATGAACAAGGGTTTGATCCGGAGTGAGCGCATGGTGACGCTGCTCAAGAATCTCACCACGCTGCTGATTGTCACACAGAATCTGGACAGCGATTGGGAGCCGGCCGAGGTCAATAAAGTGCTGGAGGGCTGCATCGAGGAGGTGCGCACCAATCTGGTCTCGCCGAACAACACCGAGGTCTTCCAGCGGTGCGTGCAGCAGCGCCTGGAGCACATTGCCATCGACATCAATCGGAATATTGAGGAGCGCAGCTTCAGTCAGGCCTCGGCCAAGTCACCAAAGTCACCCAAGTCACCCAAGTCGCCCAAATCGGAGGCGGACGAGACGGCCAGCACGAAATCAACAGCAACGGCCGAAGAGGCTGGGCCGATGGATGCGAAAGCCGGTGAGGCGAAAAAGAAATCCAAGCAGCCGACAGAGTCCGATGTGGAGCCCATGGATGTGGACAGTGACCAGGAGGAGGCAGCCAAAGCCGACGAGCGAAAAAAGCACAATGACGACGAGGAGGATGAGGATGATGCAGATGCCGATGCTGATGCCGATGCTGATATCGATGCTGATGCCGATGCTGATGCCGATGATTCAGATGCGGCTGACAAGCAGGAAGAAACAGCAGCTGCTAAAGTGGACGCCAGTACGGAGGACACACAAATTACCATCGAGTCCATGAAGGAGTCGGAAGATGAGAGTCAATCGCATGATGAGAAGGATGAGGGCGTCGAGAAAGTGGAGACGGCGCCGATCGACGATTCCGACTCGCAGGAGGACTTCTTATAAGAGAAGCAACGTGTGGCCCGCGGCTGGTCCTAGTTATATGCACTTCAGTTAAGCCTTAGTTACTTACAATTTAATAACAACCACACGAGCGAGTGCGGAGTTTCATATTGTTTATAGCTACTATATATATTGCATATATACATATATGGTTATTATACAGTTTTTCAATCAGTTGTAAAAAAAACAAGTAAGAGTGCTCTAGTCGGGAGTGCCCGACTACGAGATACCCTGAACCCAGTCCTTACAATCATTCATACTAATCTAAACACACACATGCTGCAGTACAAGCAGTGCAAGCGGTGCAAGCGGTTTAAGCAATTAGCTTGCTTTTTCGCTGAGCCCCACACAATGGAAAGTTAAATCTTAAATAACTTCTATGTTTATTGTCCGATCTTATTAAAATTTTTGGGGCAAACAATTGTCAATAATATGTGTGACCAAACCAAATTTCAAGGTCGTACCTTCAAAAATGCGTTTTTTGAACTTTTGGGGGGTTTGGGGGGTGGTATCCAAAAAGTGAAATGTGTATGCTATTCGAGATTATACATGCCAAATTTGGGGCCTCTAGCTTTTATAACTTTGAAGTTATGTCCCAAAAACGCAAGTCTGAAATCAAAATTTATCGATAACTTTTAAACGGTACGAGTTATCGATAAAATTTAATAAACTTGATCTGTCCCGGGATTAGGAGAACTTATGTTCCAAATATGAAGTCTCTAGCTCTTGTAGTCTCTGATATCTGTGTGTTCATACAGACAGACAGACGGACAGACAGACGGACATGGCTAGATCGACTCGGCTGTTGATACTGATCAATAATATATATACTTTATATGGTCGGAGATGCTTCCTTATGCCTGTTACATACTTTTGCACAACTTCATTATACCCTTTTTACCCATTTTTAATGGGTTCAGGGTATAAAAATGTTTTTTTTTTAATCTAGTTTTTATATAGTTTACATTTTACATTTAAAATGCAAATTGTCAAGATTGTCGCAATAAAAAGTTGTAACAAATCGTTTTGTCAATGGTTTATTTAGTACTTTAAAGGAACAATACAGTGGGCTGCCTATTCATCATTCTCCTCATCCTCATCATCCTCGTCGTCATCGTCATCTTCACTCGACTGATTCAGCCAGTCGACCAGCTTGGCGAGACTTTGCCGCAGCGTTGCGTGCTCCTGGACATCCAGCTGGTCGTACCAGGCGTGTATGGCATCCTCGGTGACGAAGTCCTTGTCGTACAGGTAATGCACCACCTGAGAGATCTTCTCACGCACCAGCTCGTTCTCCTCGCAAATGTCCTGCGTGCAAGGCCACAAAGTTAGTTCAAGAATTGCTTTCGATTCGAAAATCGTATTTTGTATTTGATATTTAACGTGACTATACTGTACCTCCAAAGCCTTCAGGCAGTCCAACATGGCATCCTCGCTCTTAATGTAGTTGGAGACAATGGGTCCCAGCTGCTTGAATGCAGCATTGATGGCAGCCAGAACATTATTGTTGGCCGGCTCGATGATGCTCTCCATGCCGAACACAGCCTTGACCACATTGAAATTGACCTCCTTGAGGGACATATTGTACGCATAGCGTGAGGAGTTAATCTCGAGTATGAGGAAATCCGGATTGGACTTTTCGCGAAAGCCGCGTGTTAACGAATCGATGACCTCCGAGAGGAAGACTGCAATGACAATTATATATATTGATATTTATTCAAAATAAAATATAGAATTTACTTACTGTTTGTATCGTCGGGCAGCGGCGTCGCTAGGCGGGACTCATCGTCATCCTCGTCGTCGCTGGAGTAGCTGCAATCGCTGTCATCGTTTGCGAGCGTTTGCAGCTCACACATTTTGGGTATGCAGAGCGGCGTTGACTGTGGCATCAAGATCTCATCGGCATCGGAGTCTTCGGGATCGCCGGTTGTCAGGTCGCTGATAATGTAGGCAGCCGGTCCAATGGCCTCCAGCTCAACTGAGGGATTGCAATTTGAAATTAGATAGATATTGAAGTTGGGCATATCAAAGGCAGAGCTGTCGAGGATTAGCTGAGTCCAACTAGCCTATCGCTCACGCTATCACTCAATCTCACTATATCATCATCATTAGCTATAATTCTTCAACTGGCAACCAGAAGATCTCATCGCGTCTCAGGGCAAACTCAACTAGACGCTTACTTATTTCAACTAGCTTGTTTTTGGGCAACTCACCCACTTCATGCTCTTCGGTGCGCTGGGTGCTGGGCGAGCTGGTGACCAGTGTGTTGGCCAGCTTCGTGTTGGCCGGCAGGACGCACTTGGCGCCGAGAACACAGCCGGCCGTAATGGTGCAATTCTCATTGACAATGGCATCGGTGCCAAGGACGCAGTGCCGCAGCTGGCAATTGTCGCGTACGGTCACATTGGCCATGAGAAAGACATTGCTGAGCTGACAGTTCTTGCCGATGCGACAGTTGGCGCCAATGACGCTGCAGCTAATTGTGCTGCCCGCATCCACATGAGTGCCCGCATGTACAACGACATTCTCCTGTAGCGCTACCTTGGACACGTTGGCGTCGTGACTCTTGTAGATGTTGTCCTTGTAGAAGACGTATTGCTGTTGCAGCTTGTAGACGCCCATGTCGGGCACCAGCGGATACGCCCAGCGACTAATGATGTCCCGGCTGACCAGCTGATAGGAGAGCCAATTGTTCACCTTGTGCGCATACTGTGCGGGCGGCAGCAGTGCCACATAGATGCGGCTGTCCAGCAGCTCCTCGTTGATGAGCAGTCCACGCACAAAATCGTCGCGTGTCTGAAAGTCAAAGTTGTCACTGAACAGCGACAGCATCGATGGCGAACCAATGGCTATCTGCGGATCCAGCAGATTGTGATGCAACGTCACGCACGAATTGCTGAGGAAGACATCGAGCGGTATCTGATAGCGTGTCTCCTTGTGGTTCATCCGCAGCCGCTGATGATAGTGCAGCCGCGTATTCTGCTTGTCCACAGCGATGAGCAGCTCGTTGCCGGTGCGTTCGGTGCTGCTCGAGCACTCCTTGAACACCAGCGTGGCAGCGGTGCCCTTATCGAACTTGGCCGTGCGCTTGTGCTGCTCCAGCACCGGACGCAGATCCGCATTGGTCACGGTGTCGGCGCCCAGCAGTATAAAGTTGCCGCGTATCAGTGCCTTGGCGTCCAGATCACGCATCGCATCGCCAAAACAGCGACAGCCCTCGCCTCCAATCACACTAACGGTCATCTTAAACGACCAGGACGCATACGTGGCGATGCCCTGTCTGCAAACGGACACACATTAATATCGGAATGAAATGATGTACTCTTAAGATAAGTTCTGGGGCTATTCATAAATGACGATTGGTTCAACATTTGTGGCAAGGATTTGGGAAAAAAAAACCCCCAGCAAAACTCAATAAAAACAAACAACAAAATGTTTAAGGATAGTACTGCAATAAGCAAAAGGAAAATAAAATGAAAATAACTAAAATACAAGTTAAGAGCGAGAGAGAGAGTTGAGAGCTATTATTCCAAACTTAAGGGAAACATAAACAAAAAATAGTTTTTTTTGAAATAGGTAAGTTATATGGAGATACAAAGATCAAAACAGTTTGAAATCAGGGAATTAGAGATATGTTTCCTCGCTTATTTTCGTCTGATGCAAGTTGCATGATAAAATGGAAATACCCCATTGGAAAGGGTACATACGATGTATACTCACTTGATGTGGTCCCGTATGTCCTGCAGATAGAGGCTGGCATAGACGAATACCTCCTCGACCCCACTGCGATTTAACGCAATTAAAGCATAGTCCAACATACTGACATTAACCAACGGCAGCAGCGCCTGTCAAAATATACATACAGTATGTATACACATAAGTTAAATATTGCAGCAACGTGCGTGGCCAACACAACATTATGGAATAATAATCTATACGCACCGTGGAGCCCTCATCGGACAGCGGTTTGAAGTTCCAGATGTTATTATCGGCTATGATCACCGCCTGGACGATTTCCTTTTGGAATTGTGACATATTTTTCGTAAAATAGCCGCAAAACAATTTGCGTGCGAATCTAACGAAATTAAAGCTACTGCTGTTGCTGCTGTTGCCACTGTTAACAGCACTGTCAGCTGACAGTGTTGGCAAACCAATTCATTTAGCAGCGTTGCAACCCTACCCCACATTTCAGCTGTTGACGTTGGTTTTTATTGCTGCTGTTCGGGCGGAATGTTTGCGCGTACCACAGTTTTTTTTGTTGTTGTTGTTGTTATTGTTGCTGCGGTTAAATTTGTTGTCGTTATTAAATGCGTGCGAAAGCATCATTTAAATTCATTGCTATTGAAAAAATGTATGCTAATTGAGCGTTATGTGGAGCGGTTATTCATTTCAAATGCAAGCTCAACCGAAATCGAAAGCTGAATTAGTGAATTATCGTCATCGCCAATAGTCGTTCGTTCTATGACTGTGACTGCGACTGCGATTGTGCATGTGTGTGTGTGTGTGTGTGTTTGTGTTTGTGTCTGTAAAAAAAACCATACCCGCCCACACCCACAGTGGAAGCAAACACAAGATACAAAACTAAGAAGGAAAAACGCCAGCACAGCGCTTCAAAATACTGAAACTATCCATGAAAGCTTGCTTGACCTCGGTCTCGGTGCTCGTCGTGAAGAAAACAAATTCGCTGCTGTCGTCACTCGCAGGGGCAAGCGAGCGCTAGCGTTAACTATAAATAGCCAGGCATAGGGAGCAAAAGAAATACAATAAATACAAGCCATAATATCATAACATCATAACCGAAGCCGCCCGTTAAGCATTATTCTACATTCCGTCGCATAGACATAATAACAAAAGCAAGCAGTGCGACCAGCTAGAAAGTCACTCAAAAGTCAGCGAACGTGCAAATTACAAATTAGCCGCCTAATCATGGAACGCGGTAGCTGCTATCCAAATGGCGGCGATGCGCCGGAGAAAACAACAATGGCCATCGTGCAGCAGCGCTTCAAGCCGGACGAGACGGTTCAGCTGGTAAGTTGACCCGATCCGACCCCGTCATGTTTATGCGGTGATTAATCGATGCAAGCGGTTTCCCCTTGCATCACATTTCCATGTGCGCATCCATTGCCATGTTCTCGGTAAATTGATACGGGCATATGTTGTATGCGTGTGTGTGTGTGGACCTTGAGGTCATAAGATAACATTGTGTCATATTCTTGATATCGCACAGGCGCGATAATATGGCCACCAACTTCCAGTGAAAGCTGCCAGATAAGCTTAACAGGAGCTCGACCATCTGCTGTACTACGGACAGTGACTTATAGCTCGAATTTCGCCTTCTCACTGATCGATCACATGTGATTACTCAATAAATCTTTAGGATTTGAATTTGTAAGACTTTTAGAATTTGTAAAACTAAGTGCGGCAAAACAATTTTAAATCTTTACAGAATATACACAAAAATCACTTTTGATGTTAAAAGATTGATTTGGATTTGTATTTTACTTTAAAATAACTTCTGCAGATGTCAATACTTGTTTTGAAAAATTGTTTTTTTTTTTTAAATTTTCCTAATTTATTTTATTCAATTAATTCTATTCGTTGAATTTGGAAAATGCAAAAAACAATTTTTTGTAGTTTGTTGGCGTGGGAAGGTGATCGACTTTCTTCCGGATTCCTAAGTCGGACGTTCACATACAATATATGTACATAGTAATATAATAATATACAAAAATTCTCAATCTGCTTGAGATTTGGATTGGTTGTTGCATGTATTATGCAAATAAAACCGAGTAGGCTCAAAATGTAACAAGAAATTTTGTGTTTTTTTTTAACTATTGACACAATTAGACTAGAACTCGACACACACACACACAGTTAGATATTTTACACTCTTATAATATCTAAATTTTTTAATATTTGTAAATTAAGACTAATTTTTGATAGTTGACTTGTTGGCAACACCAATGCAATCAATACTACCAAAATTTAGCTAAATAATGCGTTTGCTGAACAGCTGTAAGAAATATTGGTCGAAATATATGCGTGGTTGTCGAAAAGTACGATTGTATTCAAAGTTGCCCAATCAAATTGATAAGCTGTGCTCTCTTTCTAATTGACAGATCTTCGAAGCATATCAGATCAAGGGCCAGGAGCACGTCGAGGGTCTGCTGACGCTGGTGTCCTCGTCGACGGGCGGCACATATGCGATCATTTCCTTCTCCCTCCTGCGCACTCCACTGACCGCAAGCAATGAGCTGAAAATCAACAAAGTGTTTCCGATTAACAAAACTTTTCAACTGACGACGGGTGGGTGCAGCATTGATTGGTATAATGTGTAAATAACTGTTTGTATACCACACAGATACCAAAGGATCCATAACGGAGCAACAGTTTGATCTGTCAACGGATGACGACAGGCCGAGCAAATACTACTATCATCCAATCAGAACGGAACTGGGGGCGGTCGACTTTAATGAATTCTGTGCGAAAATCGACTCCTGCAAGAAATCCATGTGGGAGGCCGAAATGCCATCGGAGATGACGCTCAACTTTCGTTGGCTGGACGACTATCGTGAGATTGGCGAAGTCAAGCAGGAGTTGAAGAAACGCGAGAGCCAATACATAGTCTACAAGGACATCACGTATGTGTGCTGAAGTGCTGCAAGTCAGGCTCATATCCCCTATCTAATACGCCTTTGACATTCATTTCCAGTGTCTATTGCGCCACGTGGAACGTGAACAATCGGCCCTGCTGGGATAACAACCAGTCGCTGCGTCCCTGGCTGGCGCGAAGTGAAAAGGCGCCGGATATTTATGCAATCGGACTACAGGAGCTGGACACTACGGCCAAGGCAATGCTCAATGGCAACCAGATGCAGATGTACGCCGCCCAGTGGATGTAAGTGTGTAGAGTAAGCAGCAAGTATGTTTTGTCACAGAAATGAGCAGTGCGGTAATAGAACATAATGAAAGATGTGTATTTGCGCGTTCTTGTTTGCCACACAAGTTTTAATCGCATGTAGATTTCATACATTTTCCATCTACTTTGCCCTCTTGTGAGTGACAGACATGATCAATTTAAGCGCTTACTAAACTGTCCGACATCCTGTTTTCCGCAGACGCAAGATGGTGGAGAGCGTGCACGAGGGCGTGGAGTATGAGGAGTTGCAATCGGTGCGTCTGTCCGGCATTATGCTAACCGTACTCGTACGCAAGCAACTGCGCCAACATATACTTCGCTGCCGCGTCAATTCGGTGGCACGCGGCATGTTCAATGCGCTGGGCAACAAGGGCGGCGTCGCTGTCAGCCTGCAGCTGAACGAGGCGAACATCTGCTTCATCAACTCGCATCTGGCCGCCCACATGAGCTACGTGGCGGAGCGCAATGATGACTACAAGGCGATTGAGGATGGCATACGCTTCGAGGAGAATGGCCTGCAGTTTCGCACCATCAGCGATCATGAGTAAGTGCGTGGAGCTGGGAGTCAATTGCAGCATGTATCAATTTATATATATTTATCTAATCAACGCGTGCAATTACAGTCACATCTTCTGGCTGGGCGATCTCAACTATCGCATACAGGAGCCGAATGGCCAGCAACGGCCAGGACCGATGTGCGATGCACAAACATTTGAGCTGTTGCTGCAATACGATCAGCTGCGCATGGAGATGGTGCACGACAGGTGCTTCAAGGGCTACACGGAGGGCGAGATTAAGTTTGCGCCCACCTACAAATACGATGTGGGCACCGATACCTATGACACCGGTGAGAAGCAGCGAGCGCCAGCTTATTGCGATCGTGTGCTGTGGAAGGGCAAGCGGATCGAGCAGCTGGCATACAACAGCGTCATGGAGATACGGCAGAGCGATCACAAGCCCGTCTATGCCATATTCCGGGTGAAGATCAAGACGCGCGACGAGATCAAGTACAAGCGGGTGCAGGAAGAGGTGCTCAAGGCAGTGGACAAGCGCGAGAATGATAATCAGCCGCAGATAACCGCCGAGCGTACGGTCATCGAATTCGGTCTGGTGCGCTTCAATGAGCCGTCGATACGCGACTTCAATGTGTACAACAACTGTTCACAGCAGGTGGACTTTAAGTTCAAGGTCAAGGACTCGCCGCTGAACGACATCTGCGAGAAGTGGCTGAATGTGGATCCACGCTCGGACAGCCTCATGATTGACTCGGCGCGCAGCATACGACTGCGAATGATGGCCGATCCCAACTCGATCACAGGCCTGCTGAAGAAGATCTGCAATACGTCGGGCAAATGCGATTTCGATATACTCATACTGCATGTGCGATCCGGCCGGGATATATTCATAACCGTTACGGGCGAATATCAGCCCAGCTGCTTTGGCCTGTCCATGGAGACAATGTGCCGCACTGATCGACCCATCAGCGAGTACAAGCAGGAGCAAGTTAAGCAAATGGTAATAAATCAAAATACATACATGCATATATCATAACAATCTATGTGTGTATGCATATAAAACTGTTTGTACCAATTGGCTGAATGCATCACGGCTCAATCCGGCTCATAACAACCAATACATCCACATGCCATCACTCATTTCATGCTTAACTCATGCTTGCAGATGCTCGACGTGACTCCCGAATACCGTGTAACGATGCCACGCGAATTTTTCCTGCTTATCGACTATCTGCACAAGCACGGTGACCAGCTGAAGGGCATTTTCCAGAGCTACGATCGCAAGCAGCAGCTGAGTAGTCAATTCAATGCCGTACGTGACTGGCTGGACACCTGGTCGGAAGATGAGTTTCGTACGTTTTGACTTTGCCCTTGGCGCACAGACGCACTGAGTCATAATTGAATCGTATATATTTATTACACTATAGCGGGCACACCACAAACGGCCGCTGAGGCGCTGCTGCTGTTGCTCGACCTGCCGGAGCAGGCGCTGCTGGAACCGTTTGTCGAGGATCTGCTGGTCAGCAGGAGCAAATCGGAGGCCATGGAGCTGATTGCGCTGCTGAGTGCACCCAAGCGCAATGTCTTCATGCATCTGTGCATGTTTCTGCGCGAGGGAATCGAACGCCACGACTACGAGCTGTCCAGTGTCGGTGGGTAGAGCCAGAGTGGCATACATACATATATCATATTGATGTACCTCAACTAACCGACTGCGTTTTCCTTTACCAGCTGCTGTCTTTGGGCGCATACTGTTGCGCAGCAGCAAAGGCAACGTGACAGCAGACTATTATAATCGCTGCAGTGAGTTCATGCGGCGTTTTATCCATATCGAGAGTGCGGACACAGTTGCTGGCGGCAATGGTGGACATGGAGGAGGAGGTGGAGGAGCGACCGGTGCCAGTTTGCAGGCATAAATGCGATTGCAATTGCAATTGCGATCGCATTTTGTACATTTATATACATATGCATATGTATAATCTATCAGATATGGATGTAAATTAGCTAATTATTATTTATTTTAAATGTAATTTGAAATTGTATTTGCCTAGTTTGTTGATGGTACGCTTACGAGTAGTTCCTCTATGGCCTAGCATTTACGTATTGTAGTAGTTATCTGTTCTCTGTTTTAACCGTTAATCGTATACCGTACATACTGTACATATATCGTGATGTCGTATGTATGAAGTTTATCCACAACAACAAGCACCCACACATATTATCATGCATATATATATTATTATGGACTAATAATAATAATCGCCTATTGTGTAATGGAACGATTTTTTGTATCTTGCATATGAATTCCACTCAAACGACAAAAAACACTTGGCTTCAACTTAAAATATTAACACATACACTTACATATGCATTTTGTTGTTTATTTGCCCCAATTATTTAGTAAATAAGTACACATTTCGAACAGAAGTAAATCACATTTATGGCAGTTTAACTACCAGCAAATCCTTGTTGCTTATTTTGTTTTTTCAGTATTATCAATCATATAATTCCTACAGTTGTCGCTTACAATTTGGAAACACATTTGAAGCGTCAACAATTGAAAATAAATGTATTGATGTCTGCATATAAATTTTTTTCAAAAATCCTGTATTTAAGTGTTAAAAACAAGAAACTAATAAGAATGTTAAAAATAAAATCTTTTGATTCAACGAAAATTATGATGGAAATTTCTGGAAAATTCTTATTTCTCGAAGCCTGTAATACTGTATTTACAAATAACAGTTAAATCGCGGAGCAAAAACTGAAAAGAAAACAAAAAACTGACGGTATTTTTTTACCAATTTACTATTAATCACTTTTTTTTTTCGAAAACCATATCTAATAACCTTAAATGTTTTACAATGTTCTTGAACTTTCTGGTTACTTTTCAGATTGCCCATCTACTAGCTGTAATATGTAATTAAAAAAAAACTTTTAATGGTTTTGCTTTTGTGATAAAAATAATTAACTTTTAAATTGAAAGGGGCTATCCCTGATTCATTTAGATTTATGTGGCTTATCAATTATTTTAGTATGTATATACAAAGTATGTACAATTTGTGTTGATTCAGTTGCAAAAGAATGTATGTATGTATACTCATTAATAAATAGATACAGCTAAAATAAATAATACGTGTATGTTTATTAATGCCCGTTTGTATGTATATACATATGCATACATATATATGTATGTATGTCACATGCAGCTGCAAATTTGCGCCAACAACGTGTTGGACGTTTCACAACACTGCAGTCGTTTTTCTTTACGCAAATTCAAATATCGCTTGGAATAAAATATGGCAATTGAATACAGTATTATAAAACTTAAAAAAATACTTAGTATACAGGGTTTATAATTTTTTTTAAAACAAAAAAAATTATATTTAGCGCGATATTGTCACATTTACTGCCAACAATTGCATACATTTCTTTATCGATACTTTGGAAACTTATCGATAAACTGGTACAGTACAAACGCTATGCCAAGCAAAACAAATGAAAAAATACGCCGAATGTGCTGCTAGAAATTTCTGTGGTGTAATTGAATTATATATTTAAGATGTCCGACGAGGACTTGAAAGCGATGCCGGATTATGGCGAAGCATTAGATGACGATGGCACACAATACGCACTGGACGTCAATCCGCCGCGCTCGCCGGTAGATGATGCGTCCGCCGAGCTAACCGAAAGCCTCGACATCAGCGGCTCTACGGAGGCGTCGGATTACGCATCGCCGGAACTGTCGATGGAGACGAGTGAAGCAGTGGAACCATTGGTGACAGCTGTCGATACAGTAGCAACGCTACCGCGACCACATGTCATGGGCGAAGATCACAGCCCCGTGTCCGCCGAAGAGGAGGAGAGCAGCAGCACAAGCAGCTCGAGCAGCGGCGAACGGAGCGAGTCGGGCACATCGCATTCCAGCGACAGCGATGGCACCGAATTTGACCACTCGCCCAACACAGTGGTGGATGTCAGCGATATTGCTGGCAGCGACCATTTTGCTGCAACGGAAGCAGTTGATCAAGCTGAGCCTGAGCAAACAGTGCTGCCAGAACTGCCAGAGGAGGTGACACACGAGGTGGAAGAGGAAATGGAGGGGGAAGTGGATGAAGAGGCAGAAGTGGAGGAAGAGGCAGAAGTGGATGAAGAGGCGGAAGTTGATGACGACGAGGCGGAAGTGGATGATGAGGAGGCGGAAGTGGAGGACGATGAAGTGGAGGCGGAGGAAGTGGAGGCAGAAGAAGTGGAGCAGGATATCGAGCATGAAGTGCTGGCGGATGTGGAGCAAGAAGTGGAGGAGGAAGAAGCTGAGCCGGAAGAAGCTGAGCCGGAAGCTGATATGCCTTCCACTGATATGCCCGAAACACCCGCATCGCCCACCGACGATGGCGAAGATTCCGTCGAGCTGCTGCCACAAACGAAGCGTCCACGCTACGTGTACGGTGTGCACCATCGACACGTGGAAGTAGACGAACAGCCACTGCAACAACAAGACGAGCAGGAGCTGCAGCAGCAACGTCCGCCGTCGCCACGCCAGCCGCCACGTGATCCGCGACAAAAGCTAACCTACATCCCACTGGGCCAATACGAGAGCATATCCTCCAGCAGTGCGGATGAGAGCAGCAGCGAGGACGAGAGCGATGACGACGACGACGCTGATGACGATGATGATGGCAGCGACGACGATGTCATTCTAGTCGAACAGGACAGCACCTCGCTGGACACGGCAACGGCCACGGAGGCCACCGATCCGGATGATGGTGATTTGCCGATTCTAAAGATCGAAATCAACGATGATAAGATCTACTATATACGCCGCTCCGATGGCACCGTTCATGCCGGCACCGTACTCCAGTCGCGCACCACCGACAACTGCATCACGCCCAACGAGTATTACGTGCACTATGTGGGCCTCAATCGGCGGCTGGACGGCTGGGTGGAGCGCCATCGCATCTCGGACAATGCAGACGATCTGGGCGGCATTACGGTGATCAGCCAGCCATCGCCATCGCCATCGACGCCGCCCAGAGATCAGCCGAGCACGAGCAGCAGCGCCAGCTGCAGCCAGCCCTCGAGCTGCAGTAGTAGCGGGTCCAGCGTGTTGCCCCGTCCCAAGCGGCAGGACTACTATCTGTCGGCCTGCGAGAATAATCGCTACGACTACAGTGACAGGAAAATGACGCGCTACCAGAAGCGACGCTACGATGAGATCAATCATGTGCAGAAGAGTCATGCCGAGTTGACCGCCTCGCAGGCGGAGCTGGAGAAGGAGCACGAGCAGATCACGAAAATCAAATTCATTGACAAGCTGCTCTTTGGCAACTACGAGATAGACACCTGGTACTTCAGTCCCTTTCCGGGGGAGTATGGCAAGGCGCGTATACTTTATGTGTGCGAGTACTGTCTGAAGTACATGCGACTGGAGAAGAGCTATCGCTATCACTTGTGGGCGTGCCAGAAGCGACATCCGCCTGGGCGGGAGATCTATCGCAATGGCACCATCTCCATTTTCGAGGTGAACGGCAGGGAGGAGCCACTCTACTGCCAGCTGCTCTGCCTGATGGCCAAGCTGTTTCTGGATCACAAGGTGCTCTACTTCGACATGGATCCGTTCTACTTCTATGTGCTGTGCGAGATCGACAGAGAGGGCACGCACATTGTCGGCTACTTCTCTAAAGAGAAGACCTCGGCCGAAAAGAACAATGTCGCCTGCATTTTGGTGCTGCCGCCGCATCAACGCAAGGGATATGGCAAACTGTTGATCGCCTTCAGCTATGAGCTATCACGCAAGGAGGGCGTCATTGGCAGTCCGGAGAAGCCGCTGTCGGATCTGGGCCGGCTAAGTTATCGCAGCTATTGGGCGTACACGTTGCTCGAATTGATGAAGGGACGCTGTTCCGCCGAGCAGACGAGCATCAAAGAGTTGAGCGAGGCCAGCGGGATAACGCACGATGACATCATATACACGCTGCAGTCCATGAAGATGATCAAGTACTGGAAGGGCCAGAATGTCATCTGTGTGACGGCCAAGACCATCAACGATCACCTCCAGCTGCCGCAGTTCCGGCGGCCCAAGCTGACCATCGATTTGAGCTACCTCAACTGGAAGCCACATGCCATTGCTTCCCCCGCGCGCAGTTTGGCGGGCTGGCCAACGTCTCCAGCAACGGTGCCGTAACTAGTTGTTTAAATCTATTCTAATTTTTTTTTTTTTTTACCATAATTCATAATATGTGTAGCGTAGCATTTGTATTATATAAGTACTTCATTGTATTTATTTAAAATCAAAAACGGAGAGATCGATTTTTTTTCGACACAACGATCGAGGGACACCAAAACGCACATCTTAATCGAATAACAGTCGAACTTATCTAACTCGAACCTCGAAAGTTCGAGTTATAATTCGAGAACACATATAAACCTATCAAATCTACATATGTAATTAGTATTTTTTTTTTCTTTCTCTCAAAATATGTCACTAAACTGAAAATTTGTCCCAAGTGATTGTTTGAGTAGTTCGAGTTATAGAATTTTTACTCTAAGCGCAATTGCCACTCCATTTGGTTCGAGTTAGGGAAGCTCGACTGTATTTTCTTTTAAACAAGTAAGAACGGCCAACTTCGGCGCACCGAAGTTATTATACCCTTGTAGACCGTATCTTTTCGATGTTGATGATTTTGTTGCCACAATATCAGCAGCAAAATAAATACTTGAATATATTTTTGTATTTTCTTTTAAAAATGTAAATCACAAGAATATGCTGAACGGCCGAATAACAACTGACTACCTGTTCGATTCTCTCGACAGCCAGCTATACCTCTACTCCTATCAATAAGGTTACTGCTATATCCTGTTATCCTCATCTTAAAAATAAATACAGAGTTATGTTACAATATTTTAATATATGTGTAATTCATCATTAAGCTTATGGTTTCCATACGATGATATAGCCCTACTAATGAGTTTGCTTCAACTATTTTGGAAAATAAAAAAGTTCTTATCTTTCGACTGATAATACCTATGGCAGGTATATATACAGTAGTACAAAAAGCTGGGTCTATGCCAAAATTCATCAATATAGCTGTCAGACCGAGGGATTCATTTCATTGATATTTGCAGTTTTGGAGAGGTTATTGAAAGAAACTAAGGTAATTTTTAAATTTAGCGTATCATAATTACTATTAAAACAATTGCTGTTGCAGTCATTAAAAAGAACATTACAAATATTTGGGTATAATAATTAATTATTTACGGTTCTTGCTAAAGACAAATGATAAACAAGTAAGAGTGCTCTAGTCGGGACTGCCCGACTAGGAGATACCCTGAACCCAGTTCTGACATCCATTCATACTTGCCTAATAGTGTGCATACATACAAACACACCACACATTACTGCAAGCTGTGAAAACGGTTTAAGCAGTTATCTTGCTTTTTCACTGAGCCCCACACAATAGAAAGTAAAATCTTAAATAACTTCTGTGTTTAGTGTCCGATCTTTTTAAAATTTGTAAGACATAACATTGGCTATAAAATGTGTGACCAAACCAAATTGCAAGGTCATACCTTCAAAAATGAGTCTTTTGAATTTTTGGGGGGATTGGGGGGTGGTATCCAAAAAGTGAAAAATGTGTTACATGTGTATGCTATTCGAGATTATACATGCCAAATTAGGGACCTCTAGCTCTTATAACTTGTAAGTTATAGCCAAAAAACGCTGGTCTGAAATCGAAATTTATCGATAACTTTTGAACGGGACGAGTTATCGATAAATTTTAATAAACTTGATATGTCCCGGGATTACGAGAACTTATATTCCAAATATGAAGTCTCTAGCTCTTGTAGTCTCTGATATCCGCGTGTTCATACAGACAGACGGACGGACGGACGGACGGACGGACGGACAGACAGACAGACGGACATGGCTAAATCGACTCGACTGTTGATACTGATCAAGAATATATATACTTTATATGGTCGGAGATGCCTGTTACTTATGCCTGTTACATACTTTTGCACAAAACCATAATACCCTTTTACCCATTTTTAATGGGTTCAGGGTATAAAAATAAAGAATGGATCATAAAGATGAATGTATTATTTATTTAATTAGATCCGCTGTCATTTGAAAGTAGTTAGACTTAAAGGTTTCGAACGTATTGTGCGCATTTTGATGTCTATCTCATTATGACCACGTAATAAGTAAGTAAAAAGTTCACGCATTTTGAATTGAAAGGGCAACCAAATTAACCCTATTTAATTTCAATTGGATGTGCAACTGTGGTTAGTGCACAAAATGCGTTATTGCTAAGTACATTGAATAAATATCGATATATTACAAAACTAGATCGAATTGTATTATGCTTATATCAGCATTAGTTAGCTTTGCCGTTGAATATGTACGCTTAACAATACATATAGATTTATTTAATCACAGATTGTTAAGCAACAGCTTCAAATTTGTACTAATAAAATGAGCAAGCGTTGCTATCGATTGCAAAACTGAAAGCCTTGCAGCCCTAGTGTGCAAAGCGCCGCAATCGATAGTATAGTTAAATGTCTTGCAGCCCTAGGTGTGCCGGCAAAATTTTGTTGTAACTGTTGTTTTATGGAAACTGGTGCCTGGAACAATGGGTCTGCTCTCCGATCCATCGCTATCGACGCATAACAAGCTGGTAGACAATCTGGCCAAACATGTCCGCAAGGTGTGCTACGCATTCTACACGGCGGGCGTGGTCTGGTTCCTGTGCCTGGCCCTGCCGGAGTTCAATCACGGCACCTACTTATCCGAAAATGCGCTGTCGCCAGGTGAGTAACGCTATATGCATATACATACATATGTCTTATTTCTAATTTATATTGCTGCTATGTGTTGGGTTGTAGGTCTGGTGTATCCCGAGATACGCATAGATGCCAATCGACTGGCCGTGCAGTTGCTGGAGGAGTTGCAGCGCGAGCGCAAGGATCATATGTCGACGACGCCGCACGCCTGGATATTGGCCAAGTTCAATGAGTTTGGCCTGGAGACGCACACACACAACTATACGCTGCGTTATCCCTTTGGCGGCGGCAAGGAGTTTCATGGCAAAAACATCTATGGCATATTGCGTGCACCGCGCATCGGATCCACTGAAGGAATTGTGTTCTCGGCGCCTTATCGTGCGCCCAGCTCGGTGCATGTGGAAATAACGCCCAGTGTGCCGTTGCTTCTGGCGTTTGCAGATTTCGCCAGGCGTATGTACCATGTACTATAGTTGTTGGTCGATAGCTAAACGTTTTCGTGTTGCAGGCAAAAACTATTGGGCCAAGGATTTGATATTTCTGGTAACCGAACAGGAGCAGTTGGGCATGCAGGCCTGGCTGGAGGCGTATCATGATGGCGACAAAGCATTCGACAGCTCCGATGCATATCTGCGAGCTGGCAATTTACCCGCACGCGCCGGCTCGCTGCAAGCGGCGCTAAACATTGAAGTGCAGGATCTGGAAATTGGTTTGTGGCTGCTCACATTGCTTGGGCAAACAGTATGTTAACTAGATTCGTTGCAGACTATGTTGATGTCAAGATTGAGGGCCTCAACGGCAAGCTGCCCAACCTGGATATGTTCAATTTGGTGCAGCGCATAATGGCGCGCGAGGGCGTCACTTCTGGCTATAAGCAAACGCCGCGTAAAAAGCGTCGCTCAAGCCTCTCCAACTTTGAGCAGAATCTGCGCCAAATGCTGGCCATGCTCGCGACGCAATCGTCGGGCGTACCGAATGGCAATCATGGACTATTCCATCGCTATCGCATCGATGCGCTAACCATATCGGCTGCCAAGCGTGTCACCCATTCGAATGTGAAGAGCAATCCTAGCTCGTCGGCGGTGCCGCTCCTAAAAGCCATCGAGGGCATTGCGCGCAGTCTGAACAATTTGCTGGAGCGTTTCCATCAGAGTTTCTTCTTCTATGTGATTGTGCATAATGATCGCTATATATCCATTGGCGATTATATGCCAGCTCTGGTAGCGCTTGTCGCCTGCAGCTTCATCAAGGCATATCTCACATGGGCCACACTGGACACATCGACAGCATCGCCGCAGCAGGCTAAGGCCGACACTCGCTCGCTGAAATTGTCGCTGCCATATGGCTCGGTACTGATCTATTTGGCTGCGGTGCTGCTCATCGGCTATGCGGGCAATGTGCTGCCGCTGCAGCCATACATTTTGGAACTGCCCTTTAGCGCCGCGCCACTCACCGCTGCCATACTGATCGGTCTGACGGTGATCGGTTTCGTGCTGCCGTTCGTTGTGGTGTTGCCGCCTGGCGGGCTCGAGCTGCTCCACATCAGTCTGCTGCTCGTCTACGGCTGCACTCTGATTGTCATTGGGCTGCTCAACTTTTCGCTGGGCTTCTTCATGGGCGTTGTGACGGTGCCCATGGTTATTGCCTTAAATACAAGCACTGAGAACAGCACACTGCGCAGCCTAGCGCGTGCTTCGACGCTGCTCTTGAATCCACTCGTCGTCGTCTATATAATTGTGCTCGTCATGAGCTTCTATCAGTTTCCCGAGCTGACGCTGCAACAGCTGCCGCTGCGCGCCGCCACAGCTGCCATGGATGCGGCCACATTTGCGCTCATCGACTCGGTGGTGAGTGCTCTCTCTCTATTCAATCATCAACAGTGCCTTTAACTGATTCGACTCTTCCTTAGATTTACGGCAATTGGCTTTATTTTGCCAACTGCACCATATTCCTGCCATTGTGGATCGTCTGCTGGACACTGGCGCTGGCGAAGCGTCGGGACAATCAGGTGCCTCAGGCTAAACTGAAAACAAATTGATTTGTCGCTGTCTTTTCTCTTATTGCATTTTTTTTTGTTTTATGATAATAAATAAAGTACGTATGTTTGTCTAGCTATCTCGCTAGAAAATTTCAAATTTTAGAAATTTAGACAGTATTAGAAAACAACTTATTTTTGTAGTGTAAAACAAAAATGTATTATAAAGATAATTTTTTAAAAATATTTGCTTAGAATCTGCCAATTGTTGGCAATAACTAAATTAAGTAGCGAATAATATTCAGATTTAGTTCTCTTGGGTGAGGAGATTATAGGGGAAGCTTAGGTTGAATTATTGGTAAATTTTGGAGTTTTTTAAAAGTTGCCATGTGAGGGATAACAGAAAATTTATTACATTGTTAGAAGCAATTAGATTGTTTATGATAAGCTTTTGAGTTTTATACAAATATTATTATTTTCTTAAAATTATATTCTGGGCTGGGATTAGTTAGGAAATTAGTTTGATATGGTTCAATGGTTGCTTCAGCAAAGGGGGCAGTTAGGTGATAAGTTTTTATTTAGTTATTTATTTAGTGCGATTTAAGCTGAATCTTGTGATTTAGTTGCTCTAATGGGTGGGTGTTGTTTGTGTAAATATTTTGTGATATTGCTTTCCTTATTACTTGATAGATATTCTTTTTGGTATTTTTGAATATATATTTTATGTTTATTTAAATTAAAGGGGTCTTTTAAGTGAGGACTTTGGACGTTTTGGTTGCTAGTTCCATTAAAGTGTTCAGTTATCCATTTTAGTTTTTATGACTACTTTTAATATTATTAATGGTCTTTTATAATGTCAAATGTACTTCAAATTTTCTGGATGGATTAGAGTGTTTTGTCAACAGATCAATGATTAATTAATGTTAAATTGATGTTATAGGAGTAGTTTCTTGTTGTTAGGGTTGTTGTTAATTAAAATGGATTGATTCGATGCTAGTGAATTAGAACAAATAAGATTATAGTTGCAATTGAATTTGAACTAGACAGGATTATTATATTAGATAAACGAAATTTGATTACACGTAAGAATACAGCCGCTGAGAAGTAATTGTAAAATTTGAAAAGTAACACAATAACAAAAACGCTGAAATAAGCCTTTTTTTAAATTTTTTTTTAAAGTTTTACTTTATAGGGTCAGCAACTTTTGGTCCTACGCATATTGCGAATAAAAGCCTAAAAGCTCTTGATTAGTTATACTTTATTTTTTTGTTAATCATTTAATTTCAAATCTGTCTAGCTAAGATAATTATTAAATGTTATAATTGGAGACTTATTAGTGTTTGTTTCAGTTGTATAGTTTTGTTAGTTAGTTTGGAACCTAGGGGAGATCTAGTTACACTGATAATGCTTTATGAGTATGCCTATACCTTGTTGTGGCACTTACACACATTTTTCCAATCTAATTAAGCACTTTTACTCTTAAAATATTCCATGCGAATAAGGTATACAAAAAGTTGCAAGTCATTAGACTAGTATTTAAGTGCATGCACGCCACACACACACACACACACACACACATAAGTGCATATATAATTTGACAAAGTAGATCTATTGTGGCGCCATCTAGCGATAGCACGTATGCACTTTGAAGAGCAGCAGCAGCAAGCAGTATGAAGGATGTCGATGGAGGCTGTGTGTGTGTGTGTGTGTGTGTGTGTGTGTGTGTATGTGTGGCAACTGGGCAAACTTTCCGACTATGACACACAACTCAATTTAAAAGTTTCGAGATGCTGGCAATGCTGCATTGGAGGCGGTAATTAGTTATGAGCCGGAGCCAAAGCAGCGGCAGAAACTGCGTCGGAGCCGGAGTCGGAGCCGGAGTCAGTATCCAATCCGTGGTCGGTTGGGGTGAGTGTTGTTTAGGGTGCTGTCCACGCTGCAATGTCATTCAGTCAACGAGCTTAACAAGAAAAGTTTCCTTGTGGCACACATGAGACGGGACAGGTGGGGCATCTGCCTCCCCCCCCCCACAGCTAACAGCTGATACTGAAGGCTATCAAACAGTTGGGTGGGTGCCTTCTAGCGTGACACGAGCACGCACGACTTCAACTCGTGCTGAAAGTCGGGAATCCAGTTGTCGAACATCAAATGCAATTAGCGGAAATAAATAGGTGAATAGTGAAATTGCACATTTTTCTAGAAGCTCGAGCGATCATTTTGTAGCCGACTGGCATATGAAGGATGATTGTAACTGTAAAAGCTCTTTAAAACTGTGATATATATAAATAAACATATGGTTATTTGAACAGAAAAAGTCTATTACACCCTTTATTCAGCCTCTGTGCTAAATGAAATGATTTATTTAGTGTATTTTAAGCTTCGTTTAGTAAATTTTTCTAAATTTTTTCATTTCTTCAATTGAATTTTAAATAATAATAGCAGAGTGTGCCGAGAAAAAGCTTAAATATAATTAGAGAACCTTCAATGCATATTCAGATGTGGAAAGAAGAAGACACGTATCTACTAATATTGTACAAAATGGTAGAGTATAATTCAAACTAAACTTATCAAGTGGGAAAGGATTATGTTCAGCGTGCCGAAGAACTTATAATCGTTTGGAGTCTGTGAATTGATTTCACTAGCTTGTATTTTACGCTTATGCATATGCTATATAGTAATAGTTCGCTTCTTTCAAAATAACTTACATACAAAATATAAATTTTAAGGTTGTTCAAGTTTACAATGAAATTGAAGCTTTGAAATCAAGCGATATATGGCCAAAACGGACTTCTAGCTGTATGGCAACGATATAGTAATCCGATCTGGCCGGTCGGTTCGGACCAATGTGCTGCTTGAATAATAAGTCTCTGCGTCAAGTTTCATCGCGATAGCTCAAAAACTGAGGGACTAGTTTGCATACGTAGAGACAGACAGAAAGACGGACATGGTCAGATTAATTTGTTTTGTTGATTTTTGGGGGTCTCCGAAGCTTTCGTTATGTATTACCAACTCCACGATAAAACAAGTAAGAGTGCCCGACTAGGAGATACCCTGAACCCAGTCCTTACATTCATACTAATCTATCAGTGTGTATACAAACATGGAAAGTAAAATCTTAAATAACTTCTGTGTGAATTGTGCGATCTTTCTGAAATTTTTAGGACATAACATTGGCTATAAAATGTGTGACCAAACCAAATTGCAAGGTCATAACTTCAAAAATGCGTTTTTTCAACTTTTGGGGGGATTGTGGGTATCTAAAAAGTGAAGTATTTGTTACATGTGTATGCTAATCAAGACTATACATACCAAGTTTGGTGCCTCTAGCTCTTATAACTTTCAAGTTATGGCCAAAAAACACTGGTCTGAAGTTGAAATTTATCGATACCTTTTGAACGGGACGAGCTATCGATAAAATGAAATAAACTTGTACTGTCCCGGGAGTACGAGAACTTATATTCCAAATATGAAGTCTCTAGCTCTTACAGTCTCTGATATCCGCGTGTTCATACAGAGAGACGCACAGACAAACAGACAGACAGACAGACAGAGAGACAGACGGACCTGGCTAAATCGACTCGGCTGTTGATACTGATCAAGAATATATATACTTTATATGGTCAGAGATGCTTCCTGATGCCTGTTACATATTTTTGCACAAAACCATAATACCCTTTTTACCCATTTTTAATGGGTTCAGGGTATAATGACAACTATTTCTATCGAAACAATTTTAACATGAATTCACTATCTTCTTCAAAAGAGTAGTTCATTTCTGTATTAAAGTAATTTTCTGGTCCTATGCGAAAATTGTTATTGTTTGCTCAACCTTTGGAGAAGGATATTCTACATTATTGATATTAGCATATGTACACATATATATATGTATATAGTACACGAATGTATGCTATAAGTAAAGTTATACTTTTTAACTGATTGCTAGCCAAATAAGTGCGTCAGATATGCTAACTAGGCATTTTACAGGGTATAGGTGGGAGAGCACCAAATAGTTTTATTGAATGCTTTCAATGGCCCTGGTCGCTTAATCGTCATCGGACATCATTGAGGCTGAGCCGGTCAGCAGCTCAGCAGCTGGCTCGATAAGGTCCTGTGGCTCAGTGGCAGCTTCAGTGGACAGCAGCTCATCGGCGATGGCATCCTTGATGCGCGAGAAGTCAGCTGGAGCCTCGAACTCAGTGGTGGGGCAATGGCGCTGCTCGAAGCGCGCCAGGGCGTTGCGGCAGCGCTGCATGACATCCGTGAACTCCTTGGACTCGAGCTGATCGCTCAAGCTGCCAAAGAGCGAGTCCATCGAGCGTGCGCTCGCCTCCAGCTCGATCTCCTGCACCAGTGTGATGTCGCGATGATGCTGCGCACAGTAGAGCATGTCCGCCTTCAGGATCTGCGCCTCCATGTGGATCTTGTCGATGAGGTGGCCCGTCTCGATGTACTCATCCCGCAGCTCGGCCAGCTTGCAGCGCTCGCGCGGCGACGGCGGCGGCGGCGGCGACGGCGATGGCTCATAGTCGAAGCGGCGCAGCTTGCGTTGGGCGGCGGCCAGGATGCGGCGAGTGCGCTCCGGACTGGGCTTGGGACTGCTCATATCGATGATCACATACTGGCCGTAGCCGGCCTCCTGCGGTATGCGCTCGGCCGTTGCCTCCTTGGTGAACACGCTGCTCAGCTGCAGGCGCTGGGCGCGCTCCACCAGACTGGCGATGGCATCCTCGGTGACCATCTTGACCTGCTCGTGGCTGTCGCTCATGGTTCTGCAAATATGTTTATTGAATTCGGAATGATTGTTGGATCGTTTGGCTGTGGCTGTTGTGGGCGTGGTGGGCGTGGTGGGAAAAGTAATCGAATTGTGTGTGCTTTAAATGCGCTTCGAATTTGGCAGACTACGTTTTGCTTTTGCTTTTGCTATGGCTAGTACGTACTTAATTACTTTTTGGTATTTGGCTTATATGTTTATTCCTTTAGATTTTGAACACGACTGGATTGTTGAGCAATCTTTCGAGCAATGTGAATGGAACAAGTCAATTGTGCAATGACAGCTTCATAAGTCAATGCCAACTCGATTGTTGTATCTAGCGCGTTTTGTTTATACTCTTTTCGAAGAAAATAGTATATTAAGTTGGTGCTGAAGTTTGTAACGCATAGAAGGTAACGTCGGAGATCCCCAAAATGTATGCTCAGAATGACAGAACAAATTGATCTAGCCATGTCCGTCTGTCCGTCTTTCTGTCTGTCTGTCTGTCTGTATGTATGCAAACTAGTCCCTCAGTTTTTGAGCTATCGTGATAAAACTTAGCACAGATACTTATTATTTAAAGGGACAGCACATTGGTCGGAAACGGCCGGATCGGACCACTATATCTTATAGCTGTCATACAACTGGAAGTCGGTTTTGCCCATAAATCCCATGTTTTCAAAGCTATCGCAATAAAACTTTGCACAGAAACCTATTATTCAAACATACATAACATTGATCGGAGCCGGACGGATCGGATCACTATATCTTAAAACTGCTATACAACTGGAAATAAATTTAATATTTCAATTCAACTTGTCCTACATAATATTTCCTCGACAACCAGGCGCAACTCAAATCTTGAATACAAATACAGAGTCACAGAAATATTGGCACAATAAGCCATTTTCACTTTGCAGCGATGTTGAACTAAAACACTTTGTCCATTTAACATGACTAGTTAACAACAAAACAAGCAAGAGTGCTCTAGTCGGGAGTGCCCGACTAGGATATACCTTGAACCCAGTGCTTACATCTATTCATTCTTACTTATCAATGAACATACATACAAACACACACAAGCAGTGCTGCAAGCAGAGCAAGCGGTTTAAGCAGTTAGCTTGCTTCTTCACTCAGCTGTGTTTATTGTGCGATCTTATTGAAACTTTTTGGGCACAAACTGGGCAATTAAAGGTGTGACCAAACCAAATTATTCAAAAAGTGAAATATTTGTTACATGTGTATGCTATTCGAGATTATATATGCCAAATTTGCTGCATTGGAGGCGGTAATTAGTTATGAGCCGGAGCCAAAGCAGCGGCAGAAACTGCGTCGGAGCCGTAGTCGGAGTCGGAGTCAGTATCCAATCCGTGGTCGGTTGGGGTGAGTGTTGTTTAGGGTGCTGGCCACGCTGCAATGTCATTCAGTCAACGAGCTTAACAAGAAAAGTTTCCTTGTGGCACACATGAGACGGGACAGGTGGGGCATCTGCCTCCCCCCCCCCACAGCTAACAGCTGATACTCAAGGCTATCAAACAGTTGGGTGGATGCCTTCTAGCGTGACACGAGCACGCACGACTTCAACTCGTGCTGAAAGTCGGTTATCCAGTTGTCGCACATCAAATGCAATGAGCGCTAATAAATAGGTGAATAGTGAAATTGCACATTTTTCTAGAAGCTCGAGCGATCATTTTGTAGTCGACTGGCATATAAAGGATGATTGTAACTGTAAAAGCTCTTTAAAACTGTGATATATATAAATAAACATATGGTTATTTGAACAGAAAAAGTCTATTACACCCTTTATTCAGCCTCTGTGCTAAATGAAATGATTTATTTAGTGTATTAAAATACACTTCGTTTAGTAAATTTTTCACGATCATAAGTTGAATTTTAAATAATAATAGCAGAGTGTGCCGAGAAAAAGCTTAAATATACTTAGAGAATCTTCAATGCATATTCAGATGTGGAAAGAAGAAGACACGTATCTACTAATATTGTACAAAATGGTAGAGTATAATTCAAACTAAACTTATCAAGTGGGAAAGGATTATGTTCAGCGTGCCGAAGAACTTATAATCGTTTGGAGTCTGTGAATTGATTTCACTAGCTTGTATTTTACGCTTATGCATATGCTATATAGTAATAGTTCGCTTCTTTCAAAATAACTTACATACAAAATATAAATTTTAAGGTTGTTCAAGTTTACAATGAAATCGAAGCTTTGAAATCAAGCGATATATGGCCAAAATCGACTTCTAGTTGTATGGCAACGATATAGTTATCCGATCCGGCCGGTCGGTTCGGACCAATGTGCTGCTTGAATAATAATTCTCTGCGTCAAGTTTCATCGCGATAGCTCAAAAACTGAGAGACTAGTTTGCATACGTACAGACAGACAGAAAGACGGACATGGCCAGATTAATTTGTTTTGTCATTTTAGGCATAGTGGAGTTGATTTTTGGGGGTCTCCGAAGCTTTCGTCTATGTATTACCAACTCCACGATAAAATAAGTAAGAGTGCTCTAGTCGGGAGTGCCCGACTAGGAGATACCCTGAACCCAGTCCTTACATTCATACTAATCTATCAGTGTGTATACATACATGGAAAGTAAAATCTTAAATAACATCTGTGTGAATTGTCCGATCTTTCTGAAATGTTTAGGACATAACATTGGCTATAAAATGTGTGACCAAGCCAAATTGCAAGGTCATAACTTCATGCGTTTTTTCAACTTTTGGGGGAATTGGGGGGTGGTATCCAAAAAGTGAGATATTTGTAATATGTGTTTGATATTCGAGATTATACATGCCCAATTTGGGGCATCTTATAGCTTTCAAATTATGACCAAAAAGTTGAAATTTGTCGATAACTTTTGAACGGGACGAGTTATCGATAAAATGAAATTAACTTGACTTGTTCCGGCCCTACGAGAACTTATATTACAAATATGAAGTCTCTAGCTCTTATAGTCTGATATCTGCGTGTTCATACAGACAGACAGACGGACAGACAGACAGACAGACAGACGGACATGGCTAGATCGACTCGGCTGTTGATACTGATCAAGAATATATATACTTTATATGGTCTGAGATGCTTCCTTATGCCTGTTACAACCTTTTGCACAAAACCATAATACCCTTTTTACCCATTTTTAATGGGTTCTGGGTATAATGACAACTATTTCTATCGAACAAATTTTAACATGAATCGCTAATTTCTGTATTAAAGTAATTTTTTGGTCCTATGCGAAAATTGTTATTATTGTTTGCTCAACCTTTGGAGATGGATATTCTACATTATTGATATTAGCATATATACACATATATATATATATATATGTATATGTATATACACGAATGTATGCTATAAGGAGAGTTATACATTTAAACTGATTGCTAGCCAAATAAGTGCGTCAGATATGCTAACTAGGCATTTTACAGGGTATAGGTGGGAGAGCACCAAATAGTTTTATTGAATGCTTTCAATGGCCCTGGTCGCTTAATCGTCATCGGACATCATTGAGGCTGAGCCGGTCAGCAGCTCAGCAGCTGGCTCGATAAGGTCCTGTGGCTCAGTGGCAGCTTCAGTGGACAGCAGCTCATCGGCGATGGCATCCTTGATGCGCGAGAAGTCAGCTGGAGCCTCGAACTCAGTGGTGGGGCAATGGCGCTGCTCGAAGCGCGCCAGGGCGTTGCGGCAGCGCTGCATGACATCCGTGAACTCCTTGGACTCGAGCTGATCGCTCAAGCTGCCAAAGAGCGAGTCCATCGAGCGTGCGCTCGCCTCCAGCTCGATCTCCTGCACCAGTGTGATGTCGCGATGATGCTGCGCACAGTAGAGCATGTCCGCCTTCAGGATCTGCGCCTCCATGTGGATCTTGTCGATGAGGTGGCCCGTCTCGATGTACTCATCCCGCAGCTCGGCCAGCTTGCAGCGCTCGCGCGGCGACGGCGGCGGCGGCGGCGACGGCGATGGCTCATAGTCGAAGCGGCGCAGCTTGCGTTGGGCGGCGGCCAGGATGCGGCGAGTGCGCTCCGGACTGGGCTTGGGACTGCTCATATCGATGATCACATACTGGCCGTAGCCGGCCTCCTGCGGTATGCGCTCGGCCGTTGCCTCCTTGGTGAACACGCTGCTCAGCTGCAGGCGCTGGGCGCGCTCCACCAGACTGGCGATGGCATCCTCGGTGACCATCTTGACCTGCTCGTGGCTGTCGCTCATGGTTCTGCAAATATGTTTATTGAATTCGGAATGATTGTTGGATCGTTTGGCTGTGGCTGTTGTGGGCGTGGTGGGCGTGGTGGGAAAAGTAATCGAATTGTGTGTGCTTTAAATGCGCTTCGAATTTGGCAGACTACGTTTTGCTTTTGCTTTTGCTATGGCTAGTACGTACTTAATTACTTTTTGGTATTTGGCTTATATGTTTATTCCTTTAGATTTTGAACACGACTGGATTGTTGAGCAATCTTTCGAGCAATGTGAATGGAACAAGTCAATTGTGCAATGACAGCTTCATAAGTCAATGCCAACTCGATTGTTGTATCTAGCGCGTTTTGTTTATACTCTTTTCGAAGAAAATAGTATATTAAGTTGGTGCTGAAGTTTGTAACGCATAGAAGGTAACGTCGGAGATCCCCAAAATGTATGCTCAGAATGACAGAACAAATTGATCTAGCCATGTCCGTCTGTCCGTCTTTCTGTCTGTCTGTCTGTCTGTATGTATGCAAACTAGTCCCTCAGTTTTTGAGCTATCGTGATAAAACTTAGCACAGATACTTATTATTTAAAGGGACAGCACATTGGTCGGAAACGGCCGGATCGGACCACTATATCTTATAGCTGTCATACAACTGGAAGTCGGTTTTGCCCATAAATCCCATGTTTTCAAAGCTATCGCAATAAAACTTTGCACAGAAACCTATTATTCAAACATACATAACATTGATCGGAGCCGGACGGATCGGATCACTATATCTTAAAACTGCTATACAACTGGAAATAAATTTAATATTTCAATTCAACTTGTCCTACATAATATTTCCTCGACAACCAGGCGCAACTCAAATCTTGAATACAAATACAGAGTCACAGAAATATTGGCACAATAAGCCATTTTCACTTTGCAGCGATGTTGAACTAAAACACTTTGTCCATTTAACATGACTAGTTAACAACAAAACAAGAAAGAGTGCTCTAGTCGGGAGTGCCCGACTAGGATATACCTTGAACCCAGTGCTTACATCTATTCATTCTTACTTATCAATGAACATACATACAAACACACACAAGCAGTGCTGCAAGCAGAGCAAGCGGTTTAAGCAGTTAGCTTGCTTCTTCACTCAGCTGTGTTTATTGTGCGATCTTATTGAAACTTTTTGGGCACAAACTGGGCAATTAAAGGTGTGACCAAACCAAATTATTCAAAAAGTGAAATATTTGTTACATGTGTATGCTATTCGAGATTATATATGCCAAATTTGCTGCATTGGAGGCGGTAATTAGTTATGAGCCGGAGCCAAAGCAGCGGCAGAAACTGCGTCGGAGCCGTAGTCGGAGTCGGAGTCAGTATCCAATCCGTGGTCGGTTGGGGTGAGTGTTGTTTAGGGTGCTGGCCACGCTGCAATGTCATTCAGTCAACGAGCTTAACAAGAAAAGTTTCCCTGTGGCACACATGAGACGCGACAGGTGGGGCATCTGCCTCCCCCCCCACAGCTAACAGCTGATACTCAAGGCTATCAAACAGTTGGGTGGATGCCTTCTAGCGTGACACGAGCACGCACGACTTCAACTCGTGCTGAAAGTCGGTTATCCAGTTGTCGCACATCAAATGCAATGAGCGGAAATAAATAGGTGAATAGTGAAATTGCACATTTTTCTAGAAGCTCGAGCGATCATTTTGTAGTCGACTGGCATATAAAGGATGATTGTAACTGTAAAAGCTCTTTAAAACTGTGATATATATAAATAAACATATGGTTATTTGAACAGAAAAAGTCTATTACACCCTTTATTCAGCCTCTGTGCTAAATGAAATGATTTATTTAGTGTATTAAAATACACTTCGTTTAGTAAATTTTTCACGATCATAAGTTGAATTTTAAATAATAATAGCAGAGTGTGCCGAGAAAAAGCTTAAATATACTTAGAGAATCTTCAATGCATATTCAGATGTGGAAAGAAGAAGACACGTATCTACTAATATTGTACAAAATGGTAGAGTATAATTCAAACTAAACTTATCAAGTGGGAAAGGATTATGTTCAGCGTGCCGAAGAACTTATAATCGTTTGGAGTCTGTGAATTGATTTCACTAGCTTGTATTTTACGCTTATGCATATGCTATATAGTAATAGTTCGCTTCTTTCAAAATAACTTACATACAAAATATAAATTTTAAGGTTGTTCAAGTTTACAATGAAATCGAAGCTTTGAAATCAAGCGATATATGGCCAAAATCGACTTCTAGTTGTATGGCAACGATATAGTTATCCGATCCGGCCGGTCGGTTCGGACCAATGTGCTGCTTGAATAATAATTCTCTGCGTCAAGTTTCATCGCGATAGCTCAAAAACTGAGAGACTAGTTTGCATACGTACAGACAGACAGAAAGACGGACATGGCCAGATTAATTTGTTTTGTCATTTTAGGCATAGTGGAGTTGATTTTTGGGGGTCTCCGAAGCTTTCGTCTATGTATTACCAACTCCACGATAAAATAAGTAAGAGTGCTCTAGTCGGGAGTGCCCGACTAGGAGATACCCTGAACCCAGTCCTTACATTCATACTAATCTATCAGTGTGTATACATACATGGAAAGTAAAATCTTAAATAACTCTGTGTGAATTGTCCGATCTTTCCGAAATGTTTAGGACATAACATTGGCTATAAAATGTGTGACCAAGCCAAATTGCAAGGTCATAACTTCATGCGTTTTTTCAACTTTTGGGGGAATTGGGGGGTGGTATCCAAAAAGTGAGATATTTGTAATATGTGTTTGATATTCGAGATTATACATGCCCAATTTGGGGCATCTTATAGCTTTCAAATTATGACCAAAAAGTTGAAATTTGTCGATAACTTTTGAACGGGACGAGTTATCGATAAAATGAAATTAACTTGACTTGTTCCGGCCCTACGAGAACTTATATTACAAATATGAAGTCTCTAGCTCTTATAGTCTGATATCTGCGTGTTCATACAGACAGACAGACGGACAGACAGACAGACAGACAGACGGACATGGCTAGATCGACTCGGCTGTTGATACTGATCAAGAATATATATACTTTATATGGTCTGAGATGCTTCCTTATGCCTGTTACAACCTTTTGCACAAAACCATAATACCATTTTTACCCATTTTTAATGGGTTCTGGGTATAATGACAACTATTTCTATCGAACAAATTTTAACATGAATCGCTAATTTCTGTATTAAAGTAATTTTTTGGTCCTATGCGAAAATTGTTATTATTGTTTGCTCAACCTTTGGAGATGGATATTCTACATTATTGATATTAGCATATATACACATATATATATATATATATATATGTATATGTATATACACGAATGTATGCTATAAGGAGAGTTATACATTTAAACTGATTGCTAGCCAAATAAGTGCGTCAGATATGCTAACTAGGCATTTTACAGGGTATAGGTGGGAGAGCACCAAATAGTTTTATTGAATGCTTTCAATGGCCCTGGTCGCTTAATCGTCATCGGACATCATTGAGGCTGAGCCGGTCAGCAGCTCAGCAGCTGGCTCGATAAGGTCCTGTGGCTCAGTGGTAGCTTCAGTGGACAGCAGCTCATCGGCGATGGCATCCTTGATGCGCGAGAAGTCAGCTGGAGCCTCGAACTCAGTGGTGGGGCAATGGCGCTGCTCGAAGCGCGCCAGGGCGTTGCGGCAGCGCTGCATGACATCCGTGAACTCCTTGGACTCGAGCTGATCGCTCAAGCTGCCAAAGAGCGAGTCCATCGAGCGTGCGCTCGCCTCCAGCTCGATCTCCTGCACCAGTGTGATGTCGCGATGATGCTGCGCACAGTAGAGCATGTCCGCCTTCAGGATCTGCGCCTCCATGTGGATCTTGTCGATGAGGTGGCCCGTCTCGATGTACTCATCCCGCAGCTCGGCCAGCTTGCAGCGCTCGCGCGGCGACGGCGGCGGCGGCGGCGACGGCGATGGCTCATAGTCGAAGCGGCGCAGCTTGCGTTGGGCGGCGGCCAGGATGCGGCGAGTGCGCTCCGGACTGGGCTTGGGACTGCTCATATCGATGATCACATACTGGCCGTAGCCGGCCTCCTGCGGTATGCGCTCGGCCGTTGCCTCCTTGGTGAACACGCTGCTCAGCTGCAGGCGCTGGGCGCGCTCCACCAGACTGGCGATGGCATCCTCGGTGACCATCTTGACCTGCTCGTGGCTGTCGCTCATGGTTCTGCAAATATGTTTATTGAATTCGGAATGATTGTTGGATCGTTTGGCTGTGGCTGTTGTGGGCGTGGTGGGCGTGGTGGGAAAAGTAATCGAATTGTGTGTGCTTTAAATGCGCTTCGAATTTGGCAGACTACGTTTTGCTTTTGCTTTTGCTATGGCTAGTACGTACTTAATTACTTTTTGGTATTTGGCTTATATGTATATTCCTTTAGATTTTGAACACGACTGGATTGTTGAGCAATCTTTCGAGCAATGTGAATGGCACAAGTCAATTGTGCAATGACAGCTTCATAAGTCAATGCCAACTCGATTGTTCTATCTAGCGCGCTTTGCTTATACTCTTTTCAAAGAAAAGTTACGGCCAGTATGCTTAGAATGACAAAACAAATTGATCTAGCCATGTCCGTCTGTCTGTCTGTCTGTCTGTATGTATGCAAACTAGTCCCTCAGTTTTTGAGCTATCGCTATAAAACTTTGCACAAAGACTTATTATTCAAAGGGACAGCACATTGGTCGGAACCGGCCGGATCGGACCACTATATCTTATAGCTGCCATACAACTGGAAGTCGGTTTTGCCCATAAATCCCATGTTTTCAAAGCTATCGCAATAAAACATACATAACATTGATCGGAGCCGGCCGGATCGGATCACTATATCTTAAAACTGCCATACAACTGGAAATAAATTTAATATTTCAATTCAACTTGTTTTACATAATATTTCCTCGACAACCAGGCGCAACTCAAATCTTGAATACAAATACAGAGTCACAGAAATATTGGCACAATAAGCAATTTTCACTTTGCAGCGATGTTGAACTAAAACACTTTGTCCATTTAACATGACTAACTAACTACAAAACAAGAAAGAGTGCTCTAGTCGGGAGTGCCCGACTTGGATATACCCTGAACCCAGTGCTTACATCCATTCATACTTACTTATCAATGAACATACATACAAACACACACAAGCAGTGCTGCAAGCAGTGCAAGCGGTTTAAGCAGTTAGCTTGCTTCTTCACTCAGCTTCACCCACGCTATGGCAAGATAAATCTACAAGAATTTCTGTGTTTATTGTCCGATCTTATTGAAACTTTTTGGGCACAAACTGGGCAATTAAAGGTGTGACCAAACCAAATTATTCAAAAAGTGAAATATTTGTTACATGTGTATGCTATTCGAGATTATATATGCCAAATTTGGGGCTTCTAGCTCATATAACTTTTAAGCTATGGCCCAAAAACGCTGGTCTGTAATCGAAATTTATCGATAACTTTTGGATTTGTTTTAAGAATATTTGAAAAATAAATGAAGTCATATTTTATTATTTAAAGCATCAGACTAACAAATTGAGCTCAAATTATTTTGATATCTCTTTTAGTTTTGATTTTATACATGCCTAAAATTTTTTTTTGCGATGCTGGTTGAAATAAGTTGTGAGCCACTTTGTCTATTAATTGTTTTGACATGGAAAAAAAATCACATTTTTCTATTTATTTTACAAAAAAAAGTACCTTCTGTAAATATTTTAAATTTTCCAAATTTTTATAATGGTACACTAGCGTTCTTAGAGTTAGTCACAAAAAAAATCAAGATCCGTTTAACTTAGACCATTTTAAAAATATAAAACCAAATTCATCCATTTATTTTGGTGTCTAGAAATTGTTTTGACAACCACTGTAAATGATGTTTACAGTTCGCTTTTGACATGATCCCGTTAGAATTTGCGTTTTATGCTTTGTGCTTGCCATCGTTTATGACTTTGGTAAGCATTTTCTGTTAAAAAATTGCAAGTATACATGCAAATATTCATAAATAAGTTATTTTCTGCAAAAAAAAAATGCCGGGAAAGAGAACATCATTTGACGTTGCCCAGTTGGTCTATAATAATCACCAGACTGGAAAAACTTCACATGCTGTCATTTTCTGTGCTAATGCGTTATTAACAATGTTCACTAATACACACACATATGTACATACATACATATGTACATAGCTGTCTTCGACGATTATTATTTTCAAAGTACAATTATGCCGTTCATACATTCTTATGTACATATGTACACACAAACATATGTTTATGCATACATACATATGCACAATACTGACTGCGGCTCAACTCATTTGATGGCGCTGCGCGAAAGCTACAAATGCAAAACTGCTGGTTAGCTCTGTTGCGCGATTCTCTTTGCGAACGTTCGCCTGCGACAGCGAGAGAGCGAAAGGGACCACGCTTTGTATGTATGTTTCTCGTGCAGACAGCTTTTCGCCACACATACATACATGCATACATACATACATTCGCCCATTGCTGATTTAGACGACTAACACAATGTCAAAATGAATAGAAAGCGAAATGTTAAATGCTTCTATTTTTGTTATGCGGCAAAAGCAGATGGTCGACAATATACATACATTTGTATGTATGTACACATTTATACATATTGCAATAGTATTGTAGAAGAAAATCATCTTCTATTCGCCTTAAAATATTCCTACCACTTTCAGTGCAAAAACTCTCGGCACTAATCGCGTCATCACTGACGTTTACAAACACACACACACACACACACACACACACGCATAGTGGTTTTCGTTTAGTGTGAAGGCTGAAAATGCTGCAACTGCTCTGCCGCTGCGCTATGTCTAGCTACAAATGCAAATGTTGCGCGATTCTCTTTGCGGACGTTCGCATACGCCAGCGTGAGAGCGAAAGGGACCAAGTTATGTTTCATGCGCAGCCAGCTTGTCGCCACACACACATACATACACACAAACAGCGAATTGCAGACTAAAAGAGCTATGAAATATTGACAGACAGCAAGCTAAGAAGAAATGAAAAATTCGTTGATTTTCTATGCGTTTATCGCACTTAAATGCTTTTATTTATGTTTGTTTGCTTGTGTTGCAGAGTAAGCGGTAGATTGATGGGCGCAGTAAACGGGATCAAGACCCCGAGCAGCCGCTGTTGGCATTTTCCTTTACTGTCCGTCGTCAGTATCCTATCCGTGAGCGGAAATGTATTCATCTTCGGTGTCGCTGGAGCTGTAGCCATCGCTGTCCGAGTCCGATTCCGTGTCGCTCTCGGTCTCCTCTTCCGAGGGCACAAAGGGTGTTTCGGGGCTAATCGGGCTCGTTACCTTCTCCTGCTCGTTCTCCTTCTTGACTGCATCCTCGTTTTTCGGCGGTGTAACAGGCATCGTGAATAGTTCTAAGCACAGATTATTGTCGTTGTGAAAACTAGACAAAACTGACTAATTACCTTTCTTTTTTTTAAGTTTTTAGTTTTTTCACAGATCTTTACTCCACAGAGGTTGAACCACAAATGATTTCAGCTTCTACAACTCAAGCTACAGAAGTCAAATCGAAATGAGATGCCATCTTGATCCAAAGCAATGTGTGTTGGAAAACGAGGATGGAAAATAGTGTTGCCACAGTAATATTGCAGTAAGTTATGCTGAAGCTTCGTATGTAATATATACTGCGGCAATATATAATTATGTATGCATATTTTACTGGAAAGAAGATAGGTAAAAAACGTAGAATACTATATGTATACAGATTTAATATCGATTTCGAAAAGCAGTGCACATATTATGATTGTGTTTTATTTTGTTGGAATTAAGTATACTATATATATGCTATATATGTGGTAGTGACACTATAATTCATATAAACTTCCAAAAATTGTCTAATTTTGGTAAGAAAAACCATAGTTTTTTTTTAGAAAAGCTCAAAGGTTTTGCATAAGTTAGAATTTTATAGTTTCATTGATATCTTTAAGTGCCTAAAAACTATCGTTTAGTTCCATGTTAAAAAAAAAGTATGAATAATAAGTGCAGGTCTTCGTTACATACTTTTTTTTATATAATAATATTATTATTACATAAATGACCGAATAGATTAAAAATACAAGCTCGCAGCTCTGCAGCATAAAGGCTGGCAGCCAGTGTTGATAACTTTTTGTTTACACTGCAAAAAATAGTCTTTTTTTTTTCGATAAACAATGAAACGAGCAAGGGAGATTAATTCAATTTCAACACTTTCTTTTAACAAGAGTGCTTAAGTAACAGATTAATATTAGTAATAGAGGTCAAAGGTTATTGTATTGTATTAACTGGGTCATGAATGGGAAAAATTGGATATCGCATAGTACCAGGCTAGGTGTAAGCTTTGAGGTATCTTGCAGTGTTATTTGTTAGATACTATTTATAAATATTACTAGCAGGAACTTAGAAATATATTATATATATATATATATATATATATATATATATATGAATGTGAATAATTGAAGGAGATATAAAAAACACCATATAAAATATGTATATTTATGCAAATCTTTGTGTTATACAATACCTTTATATAATATTTAAATCAAAAGCTAATATGAAGATGTTAATTGTTTAAATTACAGCGATGACGAACGATCCGAAGCTGAAAATAAGCTCTAGACTTTAGACTGAACTGGTTGAGATAAGAAGGAAGGTTTAGGAGAGCTGTTTCAGCTTACAATGGAACACCATTTGACAGCATTTAAAGTGTTTGACGGCTACTCAAGGACTCAAGGATGCTGATGAGTTTGCCTGCGAGGCATCAGCCCGTCAGCTGTCCATGTGAAGAGCTTGTCAGAACTGACGATGATAACTGGAGCACTTCTCAACCGCCAGCTGAGATTCCATGCAGTTCAATCACTGAAGTGCAAAGTGCTGCTCAAATAAGCTAAAGCAATTTTCCAAATTGTTTGTAAATTTTAATTAAATTCAATTGTTAACAAGTGAGAAAGGATTATCTTCGGCGTGCCGAAGATTTCATACTCTTTTCGAACCTTTAGACAATTTTCACTCTGCCAACTGCAGCATCTGCTGTAAAAATTCGTTTTATCGTTTTTTTATTTTTCTAAGAAATGTTATCATATAAATTTAAATTTTTCTTTTGTAAGATATAGTGGTCCGATCCAGCCGGCTCCGATCAATGTGCTGTCATTTTGAATAAAAAGTAGATGTGGAAAATTTCATCGCGATAGCTTTGAAAATATTTGATTTATGGCCAAAACCGACTTCCAGTTGTATGGCAGCTATTAGATATAGTCATCCGATCCGACCGGCTCCGTTCAATGTGATGTATGTTTGAATAATTAGTAGATGTGCAAAGTTTCATCGCGATAGCTTTGAAAACATGGGATATATGGCCAAAACCGACTTCGAGTTGTATGGTAGCTATAAGATATAGTGGTCCGATCCGGCCGTTTCCAACCAATGTGCTGTCCCTTTAGATAATAAGTCTCAGTGCAAAGTTCTATTACGATAGCTCAAAAACTGAGGGACTAGTTTGCATACATACAGGCAGACAGACAGACAGAAAGACGGACAGACGGACATGGCTAGATCAATTTGATCTGTCACTCTAAGCATACATATTGGGGATCTCCGACGCTTCCTTCTATGCGTTACACACTTCAGCACAAACTTAAACCACTATTTTCTTCGAAAAGAGTATAAAAAGTATAGTATATATATAAAAAACATGCTAAATAAAGCCAAATAGCGTGATACCTTTTAATTCGTGCAAGATATACGAATGAAATTTGTCGCCAGTTGAATGGGAAACGCCACTATATACATAGACTAGACAAGTAATTGCTTTAAGGATTTGTCTGGCAAACGAAGCAAACTATTTTATGATGAGCCTGCTGCTGTTTGCTACCTTAACGGGCAGGAGTGCTTAAATTTGGTGGCTCATGTTCAATTCTTTTGTCCTTTCGCTACGCAGTTGTTTAGCACATTAAGCCAGTGGAACAACTAAGAAAGCAACACACACATGCAAAGGAGGACTTGGAGAATGCGTGCGGAATGATGGCATCTTTATATCCTTGCGCTGGAGTTGTCAGCTGTTTTATGGCAAAGTTATGACGTGCCTCATTCAGAGGCTTACAGCAGCCCCGAAAAATGCGAGAACGTTGCCAAGGTGAGGCGGGCAGGTAGGATAGCAACCAGGATAGAAGCCCATCGACAAGGCAGGGAACCAAGAACCAGCGAGTGTCGAGAGCTAAAGAAAAGAAAACTTTTATGCGACTTTTCTGGTGTACAGAGGCAACTTTTGCCTTTTATGTCCTTGTCGTTGTCGGCAGCTATCAGTTAGTGTGTGTCAGCCTTTGTGTGTGTGTGTGTGTGTGTGCGTGTGTGTGTGCGTGTGTGTGTGCGTGTGTGTGTGCGGGCGCGCTTATGGCATTTTGTGTGACATTTATTGTTATTTAACTGTGACAAACTTTAAGGATAAGCATGCATAGACTCCTGTCGTCCTCTCGTCCTGTCTGACTCGACAGCAGGCGCCATGTAAGTCGTCGTCTCCTTGGCCCTGGCGGAAAACCCACCCGCCCCACCAGCCCCACCCGCCCCACCAGTTGGCCCCTTCGGCTGCGCCACCTACACAGCTAAATTTGAGAGTCAACATAAAATACACGTATTGCTGCAAAAATTGAAATCAAAACTGAATATGAACTGTTGTAATGCTGGCAATGAAATATTTATAGCATCTACTATAATATGTATTTCGCTGCAGAATTGCTGAACACTGGCGCTAAGAATAAACGACACTTTTTTTAACTTTTTATACTCTTTTCGAAAAAAATAATTTATTAAGTTTGTGCTGAAGTTTGTAACGCATAGAAGGAAGCGTCGGAGAACCCCAAAAGTTACTGCCAGTATGCTTAGAAAAACAAAACAAATTGATCTAGCCATGTCCGTCTGTCTGTCTGTCTGTCTGTCTGTCTGTATGTATGCAAACTAGACCCTCAGTTTTTGAGCTATCGTGATAAAACTTTGCACAGAGACTTATTATTTAAAGGGACAGCACATTGGTCGGAAACGGCCAGATCGGACCACTATATCTTATAGCTACCATACAACTCGAAGTCGGTTTTGGCCATATATCCCATGTTTTCAAAGCTATCGCGATAAAACTTTGTGCAGATACTTATTATTAAAAAAAAACAGCACATTGGTCAACATTGGTATCAGACCACTATATCTTATAGCTGTCATACAACTCGAAGTCAGTTTTGGCCATAAATCCGATGTTTTCAAAGCAATTGCTTTAAATTTTCTTGTACATCTTGAACATCCTTATAACTCATCAATGGGTAAAATTGCAAGTCGATTGAGTCATAAATAGCGAAGATATGCGTCATTAAATATTTTGCAAAAACAGGTGCATATGAGCAAACAAAGTCAAGCGCAAGTAAGCTTTTGGCAGTCTGCTCTTCAAAGGATTTTTTCATCGATCATCAAAACTGCTTGTGCTTGAGGTCATAACAAAAACCATATAACGCAAAAGAAAAGATCAGTATAATCGAGTTTGTCAGCGCATTTCGAAACTGCTTGGTGGCGTAAGTATTAGAGTGCTGGGCTGACAAACGGGAGAGCACGGTTCAAATCCCAGCCGCGACCTATTGCTTTTTATTTTTTTTCTAGTGATTTGTGTTAGATATATATCAAATAGCTTGAATTCAATAATTTAAAAGAAAAATTTAAATTCATATGACACGAATCCTTAAAGCAAAAAAATAAATGCCACTCGATAAATCGATTTTTTACTACTATTGAAATTTCAGTGGTGCAGTTGGCAGAGTGAAAATTGCCTAAAGGTTCGAAAAGAGTATTGAATCTTCGGCACGCCGAAGATAATCCTTTCCCACTTGTTTTCTCTTTTTTTTGGCTCTTGTTGTTTTTGCTGAGCGGATGTAAAATATGAAATTTATTGCATTTGGTGTGCAAGCGATGCGAGAGCTTTTGTACCAATTTTAATGTCAGAGTGCAGACAATATATATATATATATATATATATATACATATATGTATGTATATATGTACAAACTTGCGCAAATTGATGTTGCTTAAGAGTATAGTATTTCGTACTTCATACATATTGGACTGCTTGATTATTTCTCCAAGTGTAGACTAACCTAAACTAGCCTCGTTCTATGTCAGAGTGAGAAAGAAACAGACCAAAGTATGTTACATAACATACATACATACATTTGCTGTTTTACAGACTATGAAAACAATGTCAAAAAAAAAATAAATAACCAAAAACAAAATCGATTATTGTATTAAAATGCTTTTAATTTTGTTTGTGTTGCATATCAAAAATATACCACAATACAATATATTACAATAATATTGCATAGCAAAATTATCTTTTGCTTCCGTGTTAGCAGTTTCTGTGCAAAATTGTTCAACACTAATCGGTTCCTGAACTACGCTCACTAATACACACATACACTTGTTTTCAATGCGACGAAAATCAGCTCGAAGGCAACATTTTGCAGCTGCTCTGCTGTAAAACCACAAACTACACACATATGCATATATATATATATATGTGTGTATGTATGTAAGAACGCTGCGGCTCAATTCATTAAATGGCGCTGCGCGAAAGCTACAAATGCAAAACTGCTGGTTAGCTCTATTGCGCGACTCTCTTTGCGAACGTTCGCCTGCGACAGCGAGAGAGCGAAAGGGACCACGCTATGTATGTATGTTTCTTGTGCAGGCAGCTTGTCGCCACACATACATACATACATACATTCGCCCATTGCTGATTTAGACGACTAACACAATGTCAAAATGAATAGAAAGCGAAATGTTAAATGCTTCTATTTTTGTTGTGCGGCAAACGCAGATGGTCGATCAATATACATATGTACATAGTACATACATTTGTATGCATGTAGATTGTAGAAGAAAATTATCTTCTATTCGCCTTAAAATATTCCTACCACTTTCAGTGCAAAAACTCTCGGCACTAATCGCGTCATCACTGACGTTTACAAACACACACACACACACACACACACACACGCATAGTTGTTTTCGTTTAGTGTGAAGGCAAAATGCTGCAACTGCTCTGCCGCTGCGCTATGTCTAGCCATGGTGCAATTACTAAAGGTGGAGTAAACTTTTTCGAGCTGCCACGCCAATTTCACGAAGCTGTCGTTGCTTCGTTTTTTTTACGAACGAGCTGCCAGCAGTTGCCTGCCGTTTGGTATGCTTGTGTATGTGTGTATATGTGCTTATGAATGCGTGCATTAACGCTTGTAGAACACATACAAGCACAAATACATTCACGCATACAATCAAACATTTCTGAAAACAAAAAAATTCATCCGCATGTCGACCTGCTTCAACGACGTTCAGGAAACGACTGGCAAGCTAGGCAGCTGAAAAGAGTCACCACACAGTAGTTTACTCCACCTTTAGTAATTGCACTATGTGTCTAGCTACAAATGCAAAAGTTGCGCGATTCTCTTTGCGGACGTTCGCATACGCCAGCGTGAGAGCGAAAGGGACCAAGTTATGTTTCATGCGCAGCCAGCTTGTCGCCACACACACATACATACACACAAACAGCGAATTGCAGGCTAAAAGAGCTATGAAATATTGACAGACAGCAAGCTAAGAAGAAATGAAAAATTCGTTGATTTTCTATGCGTTTATCGCACTTATGCTTTTATTTATGTTTGTTTGCTTGTGTTGCAGAATAACCGGTAGATTAATACAGCAGTTAAGGCGACCATGTCACCGAACAGCTGCTAGTTGCCTTTTTCTTCATTGATGTTAAGTGTTGTTGGCGCAGTTAGGCCTTTGTCGAGTTAATCAACGGAAATGAAGTCGTTATCGTCGTTATCGTCGGTACCTTCAGAGCTGAACTCATCAGTGTCGAAGTCCAAGTCCAAGTCCAAGTCAAAATCGGAATCGGTGTCCACGTCCTCGTCGGCCCCAATGGGAATTTCGGTCTTCTTCGGCTTCTTTGCCTTTTCCTTCTTTGGCTTAGCGTCCTTTTTAGCTTCGTTTTTCGGCGGAGTTAGAGGCATCGTGAATAATTCTAAGCACAAATTATTCTCGTTGTGAAAAATTGGAGAAAATTCCGTTTTTATTTTTCTTACCTTTTTGACAATATTCACAATTTAATTTTTTTCAGTTTTTTGTTTCTTTGTTCTTTACTGCTCAGAGACTGAACGACGAATGATTTCAGCTTCTAAAAAAACAGCTGGTACGGTTTCCTACAAAAGCCAAATCGAAAGCAAGGCCAACTTGATTCAAAGCAATGTGTGTTGGAAAACGAAGTTATAAGTTAGTGTTGGCATTGTCTACGAACCGATTTGTTAATAGTTCTGAGAAAAATTACGCGCGTATTTCCGAAACGATATTAGATAGACTCTTGAAATCTTTTGCGTTATGATTATAGCTATCTGCTTCAGATCAAGTTTATTCCAAATTTATGCCACGCCCACTGGGAGGCTGGCAAATCGATAACATGTCGATACACCTCAAATCACAAATCGATTAAACGTGAATAACTCCCACAATTTTGAAGCTAGAGTAATCAAATTTGGTAGGTATATTGCTGGTGACCTCCCGAAAAATTGGATCCTAGGTTAATCGGCCACGCCCATTATTACGCCCACCAGCCCCCCCTCCAAAATTAATTTGAAATGCTTATATCTCCCGCAGTTTTAGAGCTAAAGTCACCATATTTGGAATATATATTACTGGTGACGTCCTCTACAGATTACAGAAACAAAATTTCGACCACGCCCACTCCCGCCCCCGTAATCGCGAAAATCGATATACATGAATGCACAATTCGATAACACGTGTATATTTCCCGCAATTTTGAAGCTAGAGTCCCCAAATTTGGAATTTAGACTAGGGCTGACCAGCCCAAAAGATTGCGTCCTGGATTTTCCGGCCACGCCCACTAGAACGCCCCCCAGCCACCCCGCCCCCACGAAACACGGAAGCCTATATCTCGCACAGTTTAAGAGCTAGGGCCACCAAACTTTGAGGGTAGACTTCTGGCCAAGTCCTCTAAAGAGCGGTCAAAAAATTTTGGGGCCACGCCCCGCCCGCCCCCAAAAATCGCGAAAATGTATATCTTCCACAGTTTTAGAGCTAGAGTCACCAAAATTGGAGGATAGACTTATTGTCAGCCCCCCTAAAGATCGGCAAAAAATTTTGGGGCCCCCCCCCCTCCCGCCCCCAAAAATCGCGAAAATTTATATCTTCCACAGTTTCAGAGCTAGAGTCATTAAACTTGGAAGATAGAATTCTGGTCAGCCCCTCTAAATATCGGTAAAAAAATTTGGGGCCACGCCCCCTCCCGCCCCCAAAAATCGCGAAAATGTATATCTTCCACAGTTTTAGAGCTAGAGTCAAGAAATTTGTAAGATAGACTTCTTGTCACTCCCTCTAAAGATCGGCCAAATTTTTTGGGGCCACGCCCCCTCCCACCCCCAAAAATCGCGAAAGCTTATATCTTCCACAGTTTTAGAGCTAGAGTCACCAAAATTGGTAGATAGACTTCTGGTCACTCCGTCTTAAGATCGACCATGCCCCTCCCGTTCCCAAAAACTTGGAATGCCGATTTCGGGTCACCGAAACACCAGCAAAAATTTTCTGTTCACTTGCTTTCAGCTGTTCTTAAAATGGTATCAGAGTATTACGCAGTCGGCTCCGCCCGACTGCAACGTTCTCACTTGTTCTTATATGATAATAAATGTGAGACTTAAAAACAATAGCAAAATAAATTGAAATAAATACCTATAGTCTATTACTATATTTATAGCCTTAATTGTTGAATAGTAACATGTGAGGAAGGATTATCTTCTGCGTGCCGAAGATTTTATACTCTATTCGAGTCTGTGGATAAAATTTCATAAATTTAGAAGCTCCATGCAAATTTGTTAATTTCTCTACTTTTATTTTTTTTCCGGAAAAATGTTTTTATCCAACGATACAATCCCGAAATTCAATAATTAACTGATTGCGGGTGTCACAATTAGTATAAAAATGCACCTAACAACCGATTCTGAGATGGTTCATTTTCTGGCCTATAAGCAGGCCAAAACTAAAAAAATTTTAGCTTGTAAACTGATTTTTGGTACCCTGGAAATGCCCTCTGAAAACTTGAAGCTTACATAACTTTGCCAAAAACTCAACCGATCTATAAGCTTGAGACCAATTTGTTCATGGTTTCATCTATAAATGTATTCAACATTTAAGGTTTGCTCAGTTTTGAAAATTTGGAAAGAAAATTAAGTTTTATTATACTCTTTTCGAAGAAAATAGTATATTAAGTTTGTCCTGAAGTTTGTAACGCATAGAAGGAAGCGTCGGAGACCCCCAAAAGTTACTGCCAGTATGCTTAGAATGACAATACAAATTGATCTAGCCATGTCCGTCTGTCTGTCTGTCTGTCTGTCTGTCTGTCTGTCTGTCTGTCTGTATGTATGCAAACTAGTCCCTCAGTTTTTGAGCTATCGCGATAAAACTTTGCATAGACACTTATTATTCCAGGGGACAGCACATTGGTCGGAGCTGGCCGGATCGGAATACTATATCTTATAGCTGCCATACAACTCGAAGTCGGTTTTGGCCATATATCCCATGTTTTTGAATCTATCGCGATGAAACTTTGCACCGATACTTATTATTCAAAGAGACATCACATTGGTTGGAGCCGGCTGGATCGGATCACTATATCTTATAGCTGCCATACAACTCGAAGTCGGTTTTGGCTATATATCCCATGTTTTTTAATCTATCGCGATGAAACTTTGCACCGATACTTATTATTCAAAGAGACATCACATTGGTTGGAGCCGGCCGGATCGGATCACTATATCTTATAGCTGCTATACAACTGGCAATGAATTAAATATTCTTAGAACAAAAAAAAAAATGTTACGCGACAAAACGATTTTGTACAGCTTATGAGATTTCAGTGGTGCAGTTGGCAGAGTGAAAATTGCCTATAGGTTCGAAAAGAGTATAAAATCTTCGGCACGCCGAAGATAATCCTTCCCCACTTGTTTTTTAATTGTTTCCGTATACACCTGCTCTTTCAAAATATTTGATGACAAATATCTTCGCTATTTATGACTCAATCGTTTTAACGTTGATAAGTTATAAGGATGTTCAAGTGTACAAGGAAATTGAAGGCGATAGCTTTGAAAATATCGAATATATTGTCAAAACCGACTTTCAGTTGTATGGCAGTTATAAGATATAGTAGTCCGATCTTGCCGGCTCCGACCATTGAGCTGTCCCCTTGAATAAGAAATCTATGTGCGAAGTTTAATTGCGATAGCTGAAAAACTGAATGACTAGTTTGCATACATACAGACAGACAGACAGACAGACGACGCTTTCTTCTATGCCTGAGTGTAATACAGCACAAAGTTAATACACTATTATCTTCGAAAAGAGTGTAGAAGTGTATACAAAGTGCTGGCATACGTTATACAATAATTGGCAATAATTCTCACTGTGCTAGACTTCAGGTGTATTGAATATTTACTTCAATACACCGGAATTGATATTCAAAGATTTGTATTTGCAAATATTCGGCTTAGATATGCCAAGTTATCAATCTGTGGGCAAATGAACTGAAGCTCCATGTTGATGGAGTAGTTGACATTCCATTGGGTTAATGATTTCCGTTATTCACACCTTGCAGCAAATGGCGGTAAATCAAAGCCATGCGGCTAAATGAAAAACAGCCGTCAAACAGCGTGCCACAAACAGTGGCATTCCTCGACTCACTGCCAAGAGACGGAGGAAGGACGGAAGGAGGCAGAGAGGAGGTAGAGTGCGGGAGTGGGAGGTGTGATGTGGCGGGCTAGTGAGGCAGAAAGCTAAAAGCTGCTGGCAGCGGATGCGGATGCGCAGCATTTGAGCATTTGCACATTTCCGGCATTGTTCACTCAGCCCATGCATAATCGATTAACTGCTGCCCCATAAACATGACCGTAAAATGTGCAAATGCGCGGTTGCACCACACTGGCTTGCGAGTGGTTCGGTTTCGGGTTGGAGTTGGGGTTCGGGTTCACTTGGTGGGTAACATGCATAAATGCAAATGCAAATACTATGGCAATAGCAATACGTATGCAAATTGCACTCCACGACCCATTGCTTAGAGAACAAAAACGAAAGCAAAGCCCAGAGAAAGCGATGGCTATGAGACAAAGTTTGACATGTATGTGTGTGTGTGTGTGTGTGGCTTAACTAATTACAAATAAAACCACATAATATTTCAGTGCATGTTTGAACAGTGGCGGAAGCGGAGATTTGCAAATCGTGCATGGATAGCCCGCAAGTGAGTAATGTCGCGAGTGGTTAACACAAATGCAGCACTGGGTGAATGTTGTGGTTTGCTAAGCTATGTGTTTAGCTCTCTATGTTTGCGTACACAATTGGGATTAGTTTGAGGCCTTGAGACTCAACATTATTGTTGTAAAAGAAAAGTATTATCATTTATTTAGACTTTTATGTGCAGTCTGCCCCTAGAGACTATTGAAAATAGTCCTAAGTTTATTCTTGAGCCAGTTCAACTTGCGAACTGTTTTCTAGAGAGTCCAATTGTCCTCAATGTGGAGACATTTAAAGACGACAGCATACTAATGTTGGTAAGAATATGCCTTTCATCTGGGTAGCCTATGTGTATGCGTAATTATACTCTTTTCGAAGCAAATAGTATATCAAGTTTGTGCTGAAGTGTGTAACGCATAGAAGGAAGCATCGGAGACCCCCAAAAGTTATTGCCAGTATGCTTAAAATGACAAAACAAATTGATCTAGCCATGTCCGTCTGTCTGTCTGTCTGTATGTATGCAAACTAGTCCCTCAGTTTTGAGCTATCGCGATAAAACTTTGCACAGGCACTTATTATTCAACGGGACAGCACATTGGTTGGAACCAGCCGGATCAGACCACTATATCTTATAGATGTCATACAACTGGAAGTCGGTTTTAGCCATCAATTCCATGTTTTCAAAGCTATCGCGATGAAACTCTGCACATATACTTATTATTCAAAATGACAGCACTTTACCACTTGTTTTTACTTGTGTATTACTTTTTTATGTATTTTATCGATTAGATAGACTCAAACATAGTTAATGAAATCGAGAATTTAAAATTCTGTGAAATTATTAAATATTATTGGATTGAAGTGCATAGCCGTATACGTAACTTTTGGTAAAACTGGAACTAAGTGTAGTTAGAGAGTAATTTGTTGCAAGTGAGCAAAGTAGAAAGCAATATGCTAGAATAAGTTCTTCTACGAATCTCGCGAGTAAAATTTAAATATATATGCTGACTCTTCTGTGATCTAAGTTTAATATATGCACAAAGCAAATACTTTCGCATTCGAAAATGTACTAAGTGATGTCAACTGCTGACACTGGCACTTAAAGCCTGGTCAGGTCATTTGAACTCAAGGTTTATTCACGCAATCAAATCAGAGAGAGAGAGAGAGGGAGAGAGAGGGAGCGAGAACAATGTTAAAAACTTTTTCCTCGATTTTGGGTTAAATTAATTTCAGTTAAATTTCAATATGCTTCGTTTTATTTGGTGTGTGTGTGTGTGTGTGCGTGTGTTGTTGGAACTTATTCATGTATTTGGCCGAAATGCTGCTGGGTGGTTGCGTGGTTGGTGGTTGCTTGGTGGCACAAAGTTGTTGCCCAGCATTTGGAGGCACACAACTTTTGGGCGTATTTACAGACGCGAGCGTAAATTGAAATGCGGTGCTGCGAATCTGGCAAATCTCAAATCTAAGATAAAGGTATTGTGCATGGGTTAGCAGCAAGTGGTAAATACATGACTGACTGACTGCCACTGCTAAGCTGGCATGCTTTTGCATTTGTGCTGCCAAACTTTTGAATCGCATAGCCCCCACCCCCTCTCATACACTGCTAACTGGTCGCCACAGGTCTCTGCTCCATCGTTTTTGATTTCTATGAAATGTATTGAAATTGTCTTATGAGCCGGATGACAAGTGCAGGCCATGCATGGGGCCCAAAGTTGATCCTACAGTTCACAGTTGAATGGGGCTTTGCAGCTTTCCATTTCGGTCTCAGCGGTTGTTTAACCTAAGCACTCTGAACAACAGTTGATAGTTGGTCGACTAGCAGATACCCTGCACCCGTCTCTTGTGTAGATCCAAAGATCTAGCTTAAAAACTTTGCGTAGGGACACTATTAACTTAGTTGCATGTATTTCTGTTAATTCAAATTACTCAAACAATTACAGTGTTAGAAAATGTCCAAGTGCTCACCTTAACGCTATACTTAACAGCATCTTAACATACTCAGGTTAACTTAACAGAGCGACGGACATCGATAGTTCGATTTTGAATAGACATATGAAAATAAGATTAAAATCAAATACCTCATAAAAATATATGAAAATTAAAAAAAAAACTGTATATTACATAACAAAATACTAAAATAAGCAAAGCAAGGGGAATTTTATACTCTTTTCAAATCATGGAACCGATTTTGCCATAGAAATGCTCGGAACTAATTCGCAGCTATGCCTGTATACCAGTTTTAAAATAGTTTTTGTTGCATATATTCTAGCGGGCGTGAGTGAATCCGATTTTCTGGCTAGGTCTAATGACTCTAGCTGCAAAATTATGGAATTTTTTCCCCAATAACCTCTTATCGATTTGAAATTTAGCGTGTATCGACCATGCTATCGATTTTCCAGCATGCCAGTGGGCACAAAACTATAATAGTCCAAGTTTCAAGTGTCTATCTTCAACAGCGTCGACAAAGGTGGCATTCATCCGAATAGACGGACATTGCACAAGCCCCATTTACTATGAACACCCTCGGTAATTGAGTATAAAACAAGTGGGAAAGGATTATCTTCGGCGTGCCGAAGATTTTATACTCTTTTCGAACCTTTAGACAATTTGCACTCTGCCAACTGCAGCACTTTCAGAAGAATTAACATTTTTTTTTCAAATATTAAATTTCCTCCAGTTATATGACAGCTATAAGATATAGTGGTCCGATCGGGCCGGCTCCGACCAATGTGCTTTCCCTTTGTATAATAAGTCTCTGTGCAAGGTTTTATCGCGATAGCTCAACAACTGAGGGACTAGTTTGCATACATACAGACAGACGGACAGACAGACAGACAGACAGACAGACAGATAGACGGACATGGCCAGATCAATTTGTTTTGTCAGTCTAAGCATACTGGCAGTAGCTTTTGGGCTCTCCGACGCATCCTTCTATGCGTTACACACTTCAGCACAAACTTAATAAACTATATGCTTCGAAAAGATTATAAAGAGTTCTCTTCTAGCAATATTAGGACCAACTTTATGAGCACAAATACATTGAGTTAAAAGCTTTATTACAATAATAGTTCACTATATGCGTTAAATAGCCACTCAAGAATATTAATATTTTATGCGGTCGGAGATCAATTCCTTATGCCTATTACATTTGCACCATATCATAATACCCATTTATATTGTTAATTAATTCTTCAGCCGATCTTTTCATACTATATGGCATTGTTCTTTAAACAACCTAGACGCCTGCAGACTTGTGTGCAAATAAATGCGAGCAAAAAGAGCCCGCAGCCGTTTTGGCTATTTGAAAAGAGCTCCCTATTCAGAGTTTGCAATAAGCGTAGCATACTTTTGGGGGGCAGCAAATGCCTGCAATGAGACAAGCTTAAAGCATGAATGTACACAGCTGTATGTACATGAATGGTCATCTGATCTGCCACGTACTACTATATATATATATATATGCATGTGTGTGAAAACATATGCTAACATATGTTTTTCACAGCGCTCGGACTCAGACACAATCAGCTTGCGGCTTGCTTTTGCAACAAAACTGCAACTATGAAAGGCATTATAATAAGCAACAGCGCCAGCAAAGCAACACAACCAACAACAAGGACGACAGCAATGACAATGTGGTTAAGTTTGTTTAAGTATTTAACTTGCATATGTTTGCGCCGTTTTGTGTACAAGCATTTGAGTGGAGAGTTTCGCAATAGTCATGCAGTTGTGTGGATTTGTAGCAGTTACACCCAGTCACCCTGCTTGCTGGCCAAGGGAAGTGAGTGAAAGCATGGAAGTGCCTTTCCATCTGCAGCAGGCAGCAAAATGTTTGTCAAACTGCCAGAATGTCAGCCGGCTGACTGATAGACAGGCTGAACAGCGGGACATCGGTTGGCGCGCACTATGCCCAAAAAGCCGTCAAAGGGATTTTGCAATTCACGTACATAAACAATGACAACCAACAACAAGAACAAGAACAACATCAGCATCAGCATCAGGCAACAGGCATCCTTCAAAGGACAGCAGGCGGCATTGCAGAAGCCAAAGCCAAAGCCAAAGCCATCGGGCAGCTAGCAATGCAAATGGACTTTATTTATGACAATGTGGAATACGTGTTAAAGTGCGTGTGTGTGCGTGTGTGTGTGTGTGTGTGTGTGTGTGTGAAAGTGTGTATGCGTGCTTGAGCTTGTGGGTGGAAGAAAGACAGCTTTCATAGGCACCATACACAACCTAACATATGTATACAAATTATGAACTAAACGGGTTTTTTATTTACAATGATCGGCCTAGCGATACCCTGTAATGAGTTACGTAATTCTAAGACGATCGAGGCATAAACCCAATAGGTATTTACTATACCATTTTCCAAAGGCTTAAAGTGCTTCAAAATCGATACATAAACGATTTACCCCATAGTAAGCAAATTTGCTAATTAACTCTTGAAGGGAATTATTATTTGTACTATATGTATGCGTATTATACTAGTCGGTACTATATATACCCCAAATCCATTTAAAATGGGCATAATGAAGCTGGGCAAAAGCATATAACGTGCATATGAAAGCATCTCCGACCTAATAAAGTGAATATATTATCGATTAGTTTGAACAGCCGAATCAATCTAGAAATGTCTGTCTGTCTGTCTGCCGAAATGGGAGACTATAAGAGCTAGAGTCTTCATATTTGAAATCTAAATTCTCTTACTCACTGTTCAGATCAAGTCTGTATCATTTTATCGATTAGCCACCCATTCAAAAGTTATCGATAAATGTCGACTAGAGACCAACGTTTTTTGGCCATAGCTTGCAAGTTATAAGTGTTATTGACACCAAATTTGGTATAACTTTTTGGACACCGTCCCACCTATGCTCCGCCTCAACGAAACACTCACTTTTGACTCAAGATAAGACAATAAGCACAAAAAATCATTGTTTAAGATTCAACTGTGCATAGTGTGGAACTTAGTAGGGAAGCAGAGCAGAAAGTGTTGGCATTGCTTCCAGCTTTTGTGTGTAAGTAGCTGTGAATGAATGTAGGGACAGTGTTCAGGACTAACGACTATACATACATATATATACTGGTTATTCTATACTTGATTATTATTACTATTGATTGACATTCGCAGCTGTAGTTTTGCTTTAACTTGGGTATCTCTGCGTTCGGGCATGCCAGTTTGTCACTTAATCACAGCTCGGCTGATTACATTCGCGACTCGCATAACTTGTCCTTGCGATTGAATTGAAATGAAATGAAACCACGCATTGTGCTCGTATCTCAATCATCTGCCTGATGCAAGCGTCTGTCATTCTGTCATTCGTAATGTTGTCGGAGGACGCATTCACGTCCACATGCATGACGGCGCCATTGTTGCCAGTTGGAGTCACAGTCACAGTCAGAGTCACAGTCAGAGTCGGAGTCAGAGTCGGAGTCAGAGTCGAAGCCCTTGTGCGCCAGCTTCGGGACAAAGTCCCCATTGGCAATGTGCATGCAAACACGTTTCTGATTAGACATCAACCAAAATGACAAAAGCCAAAAGTGAACTTGATGCTGGCGTTCTATTAAGACCCTATACTATACGTCTACGGCATACCCAGCAGAGGTTCTTACTTTGTATTATTGATCACAAGAGTAAAGCACAGAAAAATAAACTAAACTGTATATAAAGTGACTTTGAAATACCCACACATACCGTTCAAAGCTGTTTCAGTTGTATATTGTCTAGATTAGATTAGATTCACTAGATAAGAGTAAAGAGAAAAAGTTCTGACTTAAGAAATTCTATGATCCCGGAGAAAATTCATGATTCCTTTATGGTCTTTTCAATCCTGGCATTCCTAATAAAGCATAAATTCTTATATATTTTGGAATGAAGTAATAACGAACAAGTAAGAGTGCTCTAGTCGGGAGTGCCCGACTACGAGATACCCTGAACCCAGTCCTTACAATCATTCGTACTACTCTAAACTCACACATGCTGCAGTACAAGCAGTACAAGCAGTGCCAGCGGTTTAAGCAGTTAGCTTGCTCTTTCGCTGAGCCCCACACAATGGAAAGTTAAATCTTAAATAACTTCTGTGTTTATTGTCCGATCATATTGAAATTTTTGGGGCAAACAATTGTCGATAATATGTGTTACCAAACCAAATTGCAAGGTCGTACCTTCAAAAATGGGTTTTTTTAACTTTTGGGCGGTTTGGGGGGTGGTATCCAAAAAGTGAAATATTTGTTACATGTGCCATCTCCGTCTGTCTGTCTGTCCGTCTGTCTGTATGTATGCAAACTAGTCCCTCAGTTTATGATCTATCGTGATAAAACTTTGCATAGAGACTTATTATTCAAAGGGACATCACATTGTTCGGAGCTGGCCAGATCGGACTACTATATCTTATAGCTGCCATACAGCTGTAAGTCGGTTCTGGCCATATATCCGATATTTTCAAAACTATCGCTTTTCATTATTTAATTGTACATCAAATGAACATCCTTATAGCTCATCAATGTTTAAAATTTCGCATCAATTGAGTTATAAAATACATCATTAAATATTTGGAAAGAACATCATATATTTTCATTGTTATACCCTGAACCCATTAAAAATGGGTAAAAAGGGTATTATGGTTTTGTGCAAATGTATGTAACAGGCATAAGGAAGCATCTCCGACCATATAAAGTATATATATTCTTGATCAACAGCCAAGTCGATTTAGCCATGTCCGTCTGTCTGTCTGTCCGTCCGTCCGTCCGTCCGTCTGTCTGTATGAACACACAGATATCAGAGACTACAAGAGCTAGATACTTCATATTTGGAACATAAGTTCTCCTAATCCCGGGACAGATCAAGTTTATTAAAATTTATCGATAGCTCGTCCCGTTCAAAAGTTATCGATAAATTTCGATTTAAGACCAGCGTTTTTGGGACATAACTTCAAAGTTATAAGAGCTAGAGACCCCAAATTTGGCATGTATAGTTTTGAATAGCATACACATGTAACAAATATTTCACTTTTTGGATACCACCCCCCAAACCCCCCAAAAGATCAAAAAACGCATCTTTGAGGGTACGACCTTGCAATTTGGTTTGGTCACACATACTGTTGACAACTATTTGCCCCAAAAATTTCAATAAGATCGGACAATAAACGCAGAAGTTATTTAAGATTTAACTTTCCATTGTGTGGGGCTCAGCGAAAAGCAAGCTAACTGCTTAAACCGCTTGCACTGCTTGTACTGCTTGTACTGCAGCATGTGTGTGTTTAGAGTAGTACGAATGATTGTAAGGACTGGGTTCAGGGTATCTCGTAGTCGGGCACTCCCGACTAGAGCACTCTTACTTGTTTTATAATAATTTTCTTCAAATATGCAACTATTTAAAAATAATATTTCAAATGAAAAATTATCTTCATATGCTACCAATTTTAAGAACACCAAAAAACTAATGGTTCCAAAAGAGCATAAGACCTTCGGTACGCCGAAGATAGTCCTTCCTCACTTGTTTTTTATTAGCATATAATATACAACTTGTATACTTAAGTCAACAATTATTTACTAATTATAAGAATTTTGTACTAGATTCATCAAAACGAAAGTAGACAAATTTTAGGTGGGGCTAAAACCTTTTTTTATTTATCCATTCATTTGTTTTCTATGCACTATATCAATAGAATGCTCTCCAAATTATGTTTTGATGTGCTTATCAGCTACTATCAGTTACTAGCTCTCAAAATTCGCCATACAACATTTGCATAAAATGTTGAATCACTTTCAAAAGTTGTAGGTCGATTACTATTAAGTCTCCCCATCCGTATTATACAAACTTATGCATTTAAAACAAAGGCCAAACTTCATTATTTGGGAAATTTCGGTGTCCTGATTGCCTGCAGCTGTTCTTAAGTCCTGTGCACAAGTATTTATACGCATTATTATCGTTAGCAGTTAGGGGCCCCAGGGCTGCTTAAGATTGTAACGGTAATCATTGGTCTTATAGTTGCCGGCTGACATGCCCATGGGGGCGTAGTGGGCGTGGCAGTGGGAGTAAACAATTTATGCAACAGCTTTAGCAGCTGGCATCAAAAAAGCTTAATCAACTTGTCCTAAATTGTGCAAAAATTAATTTTTTTTCGCTGGCAAATCGCATAATAAATGCAAAAGAGCAAAAGATATAAAAATTTCAATTTTTGAAATGCAAATGGAATACAAATATTTGCATAAACACGACCGGCGCTAGCACACAGAATGGAAAGCACAGACCGACCATCTGCCGGTTCGGTTGGCTCAGGAATTTGGTAGCAAGGATGCAGCACAAGGACGGGGGCGATGTTGACGGGATGTGCGCGACTATACAATACCCTCTGTACATTTTTTTTTTTTTGAAATTTTCAATTGATATTTTGAATTGAAGGTAAGTGGAAAGTACGAGAAAGTTGTCAATTTGGATTTCCTTAGCATATGTTTTAGGAAAGATTTCCAAATTACTTGAAATAACAAAAAATACAATTTTTAGATTTGTTCCGATATATATATGAATATTTATACTATAGTCACCCCTTTCTTTCAATCGCCTTTAATTTACATTATTTTCATCTAATTTAAGTAATTTACCAAACAGTTCTAATTGTGTTTTGTTTATGATTCTAATTTTAAATTTTTTAAAATAACAATTTAAGCTTTATGTCATTGATAATGAGAAATGTGTTGACCGTTTTTAAGTTGGTAGAAACTAATCATAAACAAACATCGGTTAAGTTTTAATAAACTGTCGATGGATGCAAGACTGAAGGAAATATATATATAATATATCTTAGATTCTTTCGTATTTACGAATTGTTTATATTCTTGATTTAAATATTGAAAATATTATTAATACTTTGTAGCTGTGCTATAATTTTAAATTAATTTTCTGTAATCACTAGTCGAGCATTAATAAATAAAGAAAGAACCCAGTCATCTTTTCATTCACTCTTTCTGTTTGATTGGAACAGTCATTGGCTTTTAGTGTGGGCAAACAGTCGAGTCCTTCGAGCTGTTCACTCACATTGTGCCCTGTCGATTGATCGCTACAAAATGCCAATTAAATCCGACACCAAAGTGGACGAGAATTGTAATTTGAAATTGTTGGATGTCGATGCAGCAGTTGCCCCACCCTCCCCACTGCACTTTAACCCACTTGGTCCGCCATCCACTTCATCTCACCCTTGCCTGCACTTCATCATTACCATTCATAGTCGCTTCCAAGCGTCGCTAATCAATGTCGAAATATGCTGGCAGGGGCGGAGGCAGGCAGGGGCTGTTGGTGTTGGTGTTGTACTTTCGCCCGACTTCAATCAATATGGAAAATAAGAACGTGATTCATATTCAGTACGCGCAACGCTCAACTGAAAGGAGCAGCAGCAATTCTAAATGGCTGGGGGGACACTGAAGAAGGAAATTAAATACACGTTGCTTGTACAGCGTAGGGGGAGGGGTTGTAGGTCAAGTTGGGGGTCAGAGTTACGTATTTACCGTGCGGAAATTACGGCCGAAACGGAATGAGCGCATTACAAATTGTGAGACTGTCGCATTTTTTATTTGTATAAATAGCAATCAGCAAATCACGCATAAAGAAAACCATTCCGAAATCGAATCTTATAAATTAATAATACATTTGAGGATTTCAAGCGAACAAATAAAATATTATTGAATCATTTGTTGTGGCACTTGAAACCCAAAACTGATTTGCTCCATTTGGCAATATTTATTTGTATTTAGGTCATTTAATTTCGCTTATTACTTGGCAGCAAATAATAAAAGTTTGAAAATTGATAATTAAACATGCATGTCGTTTTTACAAAAATGTTTATTTATTTATAATAGAATTTAAGTAGTAAATTATATTGCTATTCAGTGAACGTAAGCTTTAACCAATTCATGGATGACAGGCGAAATAACTCAACTACTTTCGATAACATGTGATCTCCGCTTATCGATATTCTCGTTAGTCAGTGTGACCAGCTCGCCCAAAAGGCTACAGCCCCATTTCAGCATATTATGCTAAGCTTCCACATGTTTGTTAATTTAATTTGATTTCCATCGAAAATCCAAAGCATTACATTATTATTTATTTAAAGTTATTTGCAAATTTCTAATTACATATCTCTAAAGAATATCATTTCCGTTTTCGGAGTATTGTTTCCGAATTAATAAACTGGCTTTAGCTTTTTTTAACTTTATAATGAACAAGACATATAGAAAAATAAAATTAAATATTTGCATTTATTCAAGACGCAATTTTTCAAACATTTAATATTTACTGAAGATTTTGTAAAATGCAAAAAGTTACTGCCAGTATGCTTAGAATGACAAAACAAATTGATCTAGCCATGTCCGTCTGTCTGTCTGTCTGTCTGTATGTATGCGAACTAGTCCCTCAGTTTTTGAGCTATCGTTATAGAACTTTGCACAGAGACTTATTATTCAAAGAGACAGCACATTGGTCGGAACCGGCCGGATCGGACCACTATATCTTATAGCTGCCATACAACTGGAAGTCGGTTTTGGCCATAAATCCCATGTTTTCAAAGCTATCGCGATGAAACTTTGCATATATACATATTATTCAAACATACATCACATTGATCGGAGCCAGCCGGATTGTATCACTATATCTTAAAACTGCCATACAACTGGAAGTAAATTTAATATTTCAATTCAAATTGATATCAATTTTTACAGATGAAAGTGCTGCAGTTAGCAGAGTGAAAATTGTCTAAGAGTTCGAAAAGAGTATAAAATCTTCGGCACGCCGAAGATAATCCTTTCCCACTTGTTATACTCTGATACCGAAGGTACTCATAGTATATTGGTTTTGTCGAATGTCCGTCAGGCCGTCCGTCTGTCCGTCTGTCCGTCTGTCCGTCTGTCTGTCTGGATGAACGCGCGTATTTCCGAAACGATATTAGATAGACTCTTGAAATCTTTTGCGTTATGATTATAGCTATCTGCTTCAGATCAAGTTTATTCCAAATTTATGCCACGCCCACTGGGAGGCTGGCAAATCGATAACATGTCGATACACCTCAAATCACAAATCGATTAAACGTGAATAACTCCCACAATTTTGAAGCTAGAGTAATCAAATTTGGTAGGTATATTGCTGGTGACCTCCCGAAAAAATTGGATCCTAGGTTAATCGGCCACGCCCATTATTACGCCCACCAGCCCCCCTCCAAAATTAATTTGAAATGCTTATATCTCCCGCAGTTTTAGAGCTAAAGTCACCATATTTGGAATATATATTACTGGTGACGTCCTCTACAGATTACAGAAACAAAATTTTGACCACGCCCACTCCCGCCCCCGTAATCGCGAAAATCGATATACATGAATGCACAATTCGATAACACGTGTATATTTCCCGCAATTTTGAAGCTAGAGTCCCCAAATTTGGAATTTAGACTAGGGCTGACCAGCCCAAAAGATTGCGTCCTGGATTTTCCGGCCACGCCCACTAGAACGCCCCCCAGCCACCCCGCCCCCACGAAACACGGAAGCCTATATCTCGCACAGCTTAAGAGCTAGGGCCACCAAACTTTGAGGGTAGACTTCTGGCCAAGTCCTCTAAAGATCGGACAAAAAATTTTGGGGCCCCGCCCCCTCCCGCCCCCAAAAATCGCGAAAATTTATATCTTTCACAGTTTCAGAGCTAGAGTCATTAAACTTGGAAGATAGAATTCTGGTCAGCCCCTCTAAATATCGGTAAAAAAAAATTTGGGGCCACGCCCCCTCCCGCCCCCAAAAATCGCGAAAATGTATATCTTCCACAGTTTTAGAGCTAGAGTCAAGAAATTTGTAAGATAGACTTCTTGTCACTCCCTCTAAAGATCGGCCAAATTTTTTGGGGCCACGCCCCCTCCCGCCCCCAAAAATCGCGAAAGCTTATATCTTCCACAGTTTTAGAGCTAGAGTCACCAAAATTGGTAGATAGACTTCTGGTCACCCCCTCTTAAGATCGACCATGCCCCTCCCGTTCCCAAAAACTTGGAATGCCGATTTCGGGTCGCCCAAACACCAGCAAAAATTTTCTGTTCACTTGCTTTCAGCTGTTCTTAAAATGGTATCAGAGTATTACGCAGTCGGCTCCGCCCGACTGCAACGTTCTCACTTGTTCTTATTGGTTTTTTAAGGAAATTTTATTAAAATACTTAAAAGGTATTCTGTGCAGTTTTAATGTAGGTTAACATTGAAAGGTTGTTCTGCTGAATGTTGCATTATAACTAATTCAATTTGACGTCCAGCTGGAATTGTGGTCCTTAGAGCATAGGCTGTATTTTGGAAATCTACGCACATTGTTCGTTATGCTTAATGCGCCATGTCAATCTCAATATCCAGCGCCATCTGCATCTACCAGCTACCATCTACCAGCTACCATCTACCATCTTCCATCTTCCATCTTCATCTTTGCAAAACTCGGCGGCGCCGAGTATCCATATCCTGAGTGTATCCTTGGCCGTCTTCTAGTGACAGCCGCGCAGGATTTACCATTTGTATCCTACGCACGTCTCGCTGCCAACAAATCACGCACGTTAACACCTCCAAGGCACAAGGCGAAAATCAGCGACACACTCTCTCTCTCTGCCTCTCAGCCTGTCTCTTTCTTTTTGACTGTGTGCTCCTTGTGTCTTTTTGGGGACTGGCCAGTTGGCTGGGCATGGCATGTCTTCCATTGACAGACGGGGGTGTCTATGTCAGAGTCTGTCTGTCTGTCTGTCTGCCTGTCCCACAACTGGGTCCTTCGTCCCTCGTCCTGTCCCTCGACGCTGTTGAAAGTTTTTCGCTGTTATCTGCTGTTTACGCCCAACCGCACGTAGCATGCAACGCTTAATTAAGCCACCATTAAACTCTGTCGCATGCGTCTGGCCAACGCCCCAACAATGCAGCAACTTCAGCAGTGGCACTGGCACTGGTCCCGGCACTAGCAGTTGCCATCATTACGTGCGTGACAACAACAACAACAACAACAGCAACAACAGCAATGTCAACGACAACGACTACAATGGCCACAATAACCGCAACAACAACAAGAACAATTCGTAATTGCATCGTCAACTGATTGATAATATCGGGTTGGCCGCAAATGTGCATATCTGTGGACAGTTGCGTCTCTGTGGCGGCTCTATGTGATTTGTGGTTTTGCTCTATTTCGGTTCGACCTGGCTGTGGTCCGCTGCAATGCGTTGCGCAACACGCACAGCTAGCGTACATTTCCAATGGCACTTGCAGTCCAAGGAACTCGAAATAATTGATATGAACTCGAAACGAGTCAATGTGCTCTAGTCGACTAGCAGATACACTGAATCCAGTTTACATAAAAGCTGCAAGCAGTGCAAGCAGCCTAAGCACTGCTGCTTCACTGAGTCCCGCACTAGGTTCCAATTATATGTGCAACAAATCGCAACTTATCGATAACTTTTGATCGGGTTGAATTATCGCCAACATGAAATGAACTTGATTCGATACTAGCAGATACACTGAATCCAGTTTACATAAAAGCTGCAAGTAGCCTAAGCACTGCTGCTTCACTGAGTTCCACACTAAGTGCAAATTATATGCCCAACAAATCGCAACTTATCGATTACTTTTGAACGGGTTGAGTTATCGCCAACATGAAATAAGCATGATTTGAACAGGGAATTCATGAATATATATTCCAAATTTGATGTCACTAGATCTTAAAGTCTCTCAGATCCGCGTGCTTATACAGACATACGGACAGACAGACAGGCGGATATGGCTAGTTCTACTCGGCTTTTGAGGCTGATCAAGAATATGTTAGCTTTATGGGGTTGAAGATGCTTCACTATGCCTGTTACATACTTTTGCACAGCTTAATTTAACAATTAACAATAGCAATGAACAAAACTACCATTGGATCGCAAATCGGATAAGATTTGACGAAGTTATGGCAATTTTAAGTGATTTTCAAGCTATTTTATATTTGAAAAAAAAATATTTGTAAGAATTTATAAGAATAAGAAAAAAATGCAAATAAATGATCAGTCGCCGCTGGGACTCGTTCCTGCGACTTTGCGTTTGTCATCGCGTCACTTTACCCCTTACGCTATAAGCCGTTTTGATGTTCGATGACAAAATCGCTTGACTTTGTTTGCTCGAATGCACCTGTTCTTTCAAAATATTTAATGACGCATATCTTCGCTATTTAAATCTCAATCGTTTTGCAATTTTACCCATTGCTGAGTTATAAGGATGTTCAAGTGTACAACTAAATTGAAAACAATTGCTTTGAAAACATCGGATATATGGCCAAAACCGACTTCGAGTTGTATGACAGCTATAAGATATAGTGGTCCGATCCGGCCGGCTCCGACCAATGTGATGTCTCTTTGAATTATAAGTATCAGTGCAAAGTTTTATCGCGATAGCTCAAAAACTGAGGGTCTAGTTTGCATACGTACAGACAGACAGGCAGACTGACAGACAGACAGACAGATAGACAGACAGACAGACAGACAGAAATAGCTAGATCTGCTTGTTTTGTCATTCTAAGCATACTGGCAGTAACTTTTGGGGGTCTCCGACGCTTCCTTCTATGTGTTACACACTTCAGCACAAACTTAATATACTATTTTCTTCGAAAAGAGTATAAGCATTTCCGCTTATTTGGTTCCACCCTATTTTCGGCCATTTAACATTTGCCAATAAAAGGAAAGCGATATTTGTTGATTCCAAGTTCAATGGAATGCTAAATAAAACCAACAGTTAGTTATGTCTTTCTTTTTCACTCAAGCCCAATATTCGAACCTCGGATTCTCCATCTCGCGAGCATATTCGCATTGATTGCGAAATATTGTGTACACCTCTTCAAGCTGGTGTCATAGTTCAGTCCCATAAGTATGAGTTGAATAAAAACCAAAACACTTGTACACTTCAAAGGGTCTCACATCAACTTTCGCACAATACAATATTCGACTAAGTTCTTGTAAAAGCAAACTGAAGCTGCTCGGATCCACCAGCAACCCCGACACCACCACCAAAACCACCACCACCGCCAGCTTACCTAACCCACCGCCTCTCTCCCAAGTGTCGTTTGCGCCCACTAAACAGAATCGCCTAACAGCTTGTAAATGCTGAAAAGGAGCATTTGAGTGAGAGCTTCCGGTTTGCTTTTGAGCAGCTTTTAACGAGCTTACGTTTTGTGTACGGGAATAATGATGGACGAGTGACATTGCATATTTTAGCCATAAGCAAGTCCAACACGAGACAGGAGGTCGAGAACAGTGCGGATGGATAGGGAAACGGGTACGGGAACGGGAACGGGAATAGGAACGGGAACGGGAACTAGGTGAGTATCGCAATCAGCGTGTGGCGAGCTACTAATATGGGGAGGGGAAGACTAGACATCAAGCTGAAAGTGAAGGAATGGAGTTTTCCTGAACCTAGAAAACATATGTATACTTTACTATAGAGATTCCTGATCAGCTTCATAGTCTATTTTCACTCAGTCTGCTGTAGTTTTTTGAAGTTGTACTACAAATACAATCCTTTAGAATTTTGGTAATCTATGTTGAAAATTGCATACCGATTGGCAGTTAAGAACCGATACTTAAGGAACTATGTTTGCAAACTTATGCCAAATACGAGATAAATACCAAATTTTGTGTCTTTAGCTCTTGTAGTTTTGAATTAATTGTTAAAAAACGCTGGTCTGATATCGAAATCGATCGATAGCTTCTAAGCGAGACGAGTTATCGTTGAAATGAAACTATCTTGATTATACCAATGAATATGACAACTTAAATTACAAAAAAATGGGATCTCTAGCTATAATCGTCTCGGAAAACTGTCATGCAGACAGACTGACGTAGTTTTTTATGCCAGTAATATACTTTATTCTGCCAATTTTTAGCTATTTTGTATGGGGGCAGGGTATAATAACTTTTGTTAGGCATACCTCAACACAGGGTGTGTATAAGTCGCACATTTGCGATTAGACTCTAGCTTTTTGTATTGTTCGATGGGATATATGGGATATATGGGATAGCTCCTTATCAATTCTTGTTGCTGTTGGTTTTGTGTTAGCTACTTGTTTACCATCTTTTGTTATGTATGCGCAGAAGCTTTAGTTCTCATTAAAGGGTATCTGTCAGTCACGTTTGCCCTTCCTTGTTGGTAGTGTCTTGACTATTTGTATTCCTCTCGGCAATGCATTGTCTGCCAACTTGAAAAGCAAACATGAAAAGTGTTTTGTTTCGTTTCGTTTCTATAAGCCTGAACGTTAACGGTTACCGATACCCGTTACCGTTACTGCGGGCGTTACGATCACAGTTACCGTTATTGTTACCGTTATCGTTACATTTACTTTTAGCTTTAGCTTTAGCCTTACCTTTACCTTTACAGATGCCGCCACTGCTTCTATAACTAGCTAAATGGGCAGCAATCGCCGCTGGCGTTTCATAATTTCTGCACTCGGCTTGTCTGCTTTGTGCTGCGGTTTGTGGTCCCTCCCGAAAGCAAAGCGCAGTTACGAGGGGGCGGGGGCTGTGTGTTGAGGTGGGGTTCTAGGGGGTGGGGGCTTATGTTAGTGCAAAGTTCAAGCACAGCAAACTAATAAAATGGCCAATTTAGTTGCTGCAGCTGGGCCGCTGTGTAAGCCAAATTAAAAAGTTGCTACCCAAAAAGGAGCCGTTGGCATTCAGACCAGAAAGCTGAGCAATTTGATCCGCCTGATAAAGTAAAGCCTAACATAGCTCACAAACTAATTGTACTGCATACCCTATAGCAAAGGTTCAGATCGGTTTTTATAATAGCTGAAGATATAAACAGCTGAAGAAATAACAACAGTCGATACAGGAGATATAATTAAAATTATGAATTACAAAATTTCAAATCTAAGATTAATAATAATTATAGCACTTAAAGTTAAATAATATAAATATATTAGTGTTGCTTTTGTTGAAAACTAGTCAAATCATCGTTTAAGGAAAACACAGGAAAAAAATTAGTTTTCTTTAACTTTTAATTTATAATTATATACAAATCATTAATTAATTATATAAAAATCATTAATTTATAAATGTAACTCTAAATTAAAATTTCTATGTCTGACTGTTTTCAGTGAACATCAAATAATGGAAAGAACAAAACTTACAGTAAAAGAGGTTTGTGAACTCTAAAAGCCTCCCAGACTTCCAAATATTAGCAGTTCTTAATATTTTTACAAGTAGTCTCGTATTTTTAAAACAAATAATCTGTTTTAACATAGAAATTTGGTGTTAGATACTAGGAAATCAAAACATGTTTCATTTTTAGGTATTGAAAAGGAATATAGGTATTAAGTATTATTATAAGTTAATATTATTATTATGTTATATTTGCTATATCATTTTGCTTAAAAATTATTTGTGATCTAATGATGGAGTACTTATAATACTTTTTTATTCATCTTTTTTCATGCCCTAATAATAAACTTTCTTTTTTATTTTTTTACTAAAAATTTGTATATTTTATTTCTTAGTCTTACATATGTTACACATATGGACTAATGTATATTATTTACAGTATTTACAAAATTATTTGAATTATTAATGTAGGAATCTGGTAGGGTGATCCAGTGGATGGCAGCTTTTGAATAATAATCTTAGATGTTAGATTGTAGAATAGATTATAGATTCGATTATATTGTACAATAGTTATAAGTTATTACAGGGCGTTTGCCCATTCGCCTACTCTTGACTGGAAGTTGTTGTAGTTTCTTTTGCAGTGTTTTGCTGTGTCTTTTTTTTTAGCCGCTGGCATTCAATTAAACGGCGCACTTCTCCGGCTATTAGTACGTAAATACTCGTGCATAACAAATGCTGGCAGCCATTTGAAGTTCGCCGGCTGCTGTACCTAATTAAATGCCGCGCCTCAAGTGTAGCGCACAAACTTTTTAATTGTTTTGCACACAAGATGGCGCCACAAGCGCGCGCTTCAGCGCTGGACAACAATGGCTTCTGCGACTACCACACATACATATACACATACACACATACACACACATATACACATACACACATACTATGAGTAGAATTTCCTAGGCAACAGCATGCGCTTTATAAAACCAGCGCTGCTTTTAGTGTTATTGCTATCGCTGCTGCTGCTGCTGCTGCTGCTGTTGGCAGCTTGAACGTTTCTGGGCATAAGAAAAGATACTTTTTATGCGGCCAACAAATGGGCAAGAAATTTCCTTTAGTATTCCTCGGCATTTTCCGTGTAAGCAGCCAAATGTATTTACAATTAAACAATAAGATCTTTTGTGCCCCATACGCTCAAAATTGGTTCTTTGTCTTGTTGAATACTGAAAGCTTGCTGTGAAAAAAAAAGAATTTACTGTATTAAAAATGGTAATTTTAAATTAAATATCATAGAACATTTGCTGAAGATTAGTAAATAATTGTTGATGAAGTAGATTTATTCACAAAAATTTACTAATCAACGAAAAGGTCTAAAATGTACTTTTATTATTGTTAAATCGTTAAGTTTTTGCAGTCAATATTTGTAGAGCAAAACTATCCTGTGGTATTTAGTATTAAATATGCATCGAATATTTTTATACTCTGATACCGAAGGTACTCATAGTATATTGGTTTTGTCGAATGTCCGTCAGGCCGTCCGTCTGTCCGTCTGTCCGTCCGTCCGTCTGTCTGTCTGGATGAACGCACGTATTTCCGAAACGATATTAGATAGACTCTTGAAATCTTTTGCGTTATGATTATAGCTATCTGCTTCAGATCAAGTTTATTCCAAATTTATGCCACGCCCACTGGGAGGCTGGCAAATCGATAACATGTCGATTCACCTCAAATGACAAATCGATTAAACGTGAATAACTCCCACAATTTTGATGCTAGAGTAATCAAATTTGGTAGGTATATTGCTGGTGACCTCCCGAAAAAATTGAATCCTAGGTTAATCGGCCACGCCCATTATTACGCCCACCAGCCCCCCTCCAAAATTAATTTGAAATGCTTATATCTCCCGCAGTTTTAGAGCTAAAGTCACCATATTTGGAATATATATTACTGGTGACGTCCTCTACAGATTACAGAAACAAAATTTCGACCACGCCCACTCCCGCCCCCGTAATCGCGAAAATCGATATACATGAATGCACAATTCGATAACACGTGTATATTTCCCGCAATTTTGAAGCTAGAGTCCCCAAATTTGGAATTTAGACTAGGGTTGACCAGCCCAAAAGATTGCGTCCTGGATTTTCCGGCCACGCCCACTAGAACGCCCCCCAGCCACCCCGCCCCCACGAAACACGTAAGCCTATATCTCGCACAGTTTAAGAGCTAGGGCCATCAAACTTTGAGGGTAGACTTCTGGCCAAGTCCTCTAAAGATCGGACAAAAAATTTTGGGACCACGCCCCCGCCCGCCCCCAAAAATCGCGAAAATGTATATCTTCCACAGTTTTAGAGCTAGAGTCACCAAAATTGGAGGATAGACTTATTGTCAGCCCCCTAAGGATCGGCAAAAAATTTTGGGGCCCCGCCCCCTCCCGCCCCAAAAATCGCGAAAATTTATATCTTCCACAGTTTCAGAGCTAGAGACATTAAACTTGGAAGATAGACTTCTGGTCAGCCCCTCTAAATATCGGTAAAAAAAATTTGGGGCCACGCCCCTCCCTCCCCAAAAAATCGAGAAAATGTATATCTTCCACAGTTTTAGAGCTAGAGTCAAGAAATTTGTAAGATAGACTTCTTGTCACTCCCTCTAAAGATCGGCCAAAAATTTTTGGGGCCACGCCCCTCCCGCCCCAAAGATCGACCATGCCCCTCCCGTTCCCAAAAACTTGGAATGCCGATTTCGGGTCACCCAAACACCAGCAAAAATGTTCTGTTCACTTGCTTTCAGCTGTTCTTAAAATGGTATCAGAGTATTACGCAGTCGGCTCCGCCCGACTGCAACGTTCTCACTTGTTATCATATGTGTTTACAATAAGTATTATTGTATCTATTTTCTGTTCTATCTATTTCTAACTATTTTCCCTTTTCTTTTCTGACTATACCTATATTTTACTCATTTTTATCTCTATTTCGCTCTTCATTTTATAAAATACATAATTCTTAATATTATATACTAACTTTAAATTAATATTTTGTTGCTCTTTTCTAAATTAACAAATTACGAATAATTTGTTATTGTTTTTCGGTTTGATTGGGTTTTTTCTGGGTTTTCCCCAATCCTTGCAACAAATGTTGGAACAATGTCTTAATTTAAATTAATATCCCCATAACTAATAATTTGTACTTTATATCTTTAATTTAATTTAATTTTTATAATATTAATTTTAATTCTTTTGTGTCGACTGTCAATGGTCGACAATAAATATGTAAATGTGTATGACGAATATCGGAAACGTATTTATTTAATCTTTTACTGCTGGGCTTTATAAAATCCGGTATTAGCTTTAAGTTTTAATGTCGTATACTTAATATTTAGTATACTTAATATTGAGTTACAAATGGTCGGCCTTAGAAATGTTGCAACTGTTAATTCCATCAATATTATATTGATCCAACAATCTTAGCAGAAACCAAATATGCTTTGTAGTAAATACTTAGACTAAGCTACAGCATCAAGGATAACTATTCGGGAAAATTAAAGCTATGGCCTATGTCCTAATCTATTACCAAATGTTAAGGACTCCTACTCTGTGCTGTATATAGTGGTGGAATGGAATTTGCAACATATTCAAGTGATATGCACTCAAGACCATAAATGTGCATCAAGGATATGCGGTGAATAATTGCATTAGTTTATGGCAGGACTTCTTGGTCGTCAGTAAGTTTTGGACTAAGTGATCGGGCACGAGGACACGAGGAGGTTATTTGATGAGTGCATTAAGTTGGCAAGTTTAGAAAACTGCATGAATTGAACGTAGCTAAAATGCATAAGATTTAAACTTTTGCCATAAAAGCAGCAAACGATTTGGGCCAAGTTTATTGCAACTATAAATATGCTGGGCTGCAAGCAAGCTGGTCAACGAGTTGGGCTGAAGACATACCAAGAGATAGACACACACACACACACACACACACAGACGCACACACTACTTAACAATACGAGTGGATACATAAGTAAATACATGGAGCATTGGGATTGGGAATGGGATGGGAATAAAGATAGGAAAAGCGTTGCGATTCTTGTTGTGTTCGAGCGTGGTGTGTGTGTGTGTGTGTGTCTGCTTGTGTATGTGTGTGTGTGTGGCATGTGGCATTTACTGGCGTTGCGATGATATCTGTGAAGCGGGCAGCTCCATTCAGCTTGGGCACATTCGTTGTTGCGGCTTTGGACTTGGTTTATTGTCAATGTCCTTTGTGTGTGTGTGTGTGTGTGTTTGTGTGTGTGTGCGCAGCAAACACAAAAAGGACAACTGAGCGCAGCATTTGTTAATATCGCCCGGCTTAACTAAGTGCCAATGCCTTTTATGTGATTTTCGGCGTATCCTGGCGCAACCTTCAACGGTGTCCTTACAAGATTTCACCGCCCCTTCCACATACGTATTGCAATAGTACTAAAGCGTTTTTACTCTCCTCGTTTCCTAGAACTCTGGCAGGTGTGTGCGTGTGTGTGTGTGTGCGGGTTTTGTGCTGGAGGTCATCTAGCAGCAATGCGACCTTATTTAAGTATGACCATATATGGTTTAGCTACTGCAGCACATTCGTTAGCTACTTCGCCTTGTATCGAGGCTTTAGCCAGCTTTCACATTGTATCTTATACTGAATTCAATAAAATAACACACACAAGCACTTACTCACGCACACACACACACACACACGCACACACATACAGTGGCGAAAACGTGCTGCCACGCCCATTTCAGCGCCTCAACAGCATACATAGTAAATTGCTTGTCTGGCATTTAATTTGATCTGTTGTTTGATTGTGAGCGTTTCACTTTAATTGAATTTTATGACGATAAACACACCCACACACACACACACACACAAACACACACACAGTGTAGATAATAGCTGAAGAGCTGTGGAGTATTGAATGCTTTAACAACTAAACCTAAGCCCCACCCCCACAACACCCCCAAGGCTAAAAGCATTTCGGACATCAACTATGAAATACATTTCCTTATCTTAAATTGAAACTGTTTTATTTTCTCATTCATTTAGTACAATTAAAGTCAAATAAAGATTATGGTAAAACAAACAAACATCACAGTTTACTTTGTAATAAATAAAATAGATTTGATCAATTACGACACTCGCAGAAAAACGTCGTTCAATTCAAGCTCAAGTGCAATTTGCTTTGGAATATCCTAGAAAAAGTATAAGTCGCTTTCGATTTCCAAATTGACAGTTTTTGTTGCAAATAAAAACAACAATTCTTGAAAGAAATATAAAATAATCATTACAAAAAAAAAGAGGTAAAATACGAACAATCTTAAGATTTTGCTGGATGACAAATAAAGATCTTAAGATGCGAATTTCGTACTCTGATCTACGAACTCGACCTTGGCCATATTTTGATAAGGCTTATTAGATTTGATTACATTGTTTTTGCCTGTAGGCTCACAAGTATTATGATTTATTCATGTGTCAAATGTTTATACTCTTTTCGAAGAAAGTAGCATATTAAGTTTGTGCTGATGTGTTTAATGCATAGAAGGAAGCGTCGGAGACCCCCAAAAGATACTGCCAGTGTGCTTAGAATGACAAAACAAATTGATCTAGCCATGTCCGTCTGTCTGTCTGTCTGTCTGTATGTATGCAATCTAGTCCCTCAGTTTTTGGGCTATCGTGATAAAACATTGTACAGAGACTTATTTTTTAACGGGACAGCCCATTGGTCGGAACCGGCCGGAACGTATCACTATATCTTATAGGTGCCATACAACTGAAAATATAAAAATATTTCAAAAGAAATATTTCAATTCATATGATACCAATTCTTAGAACAAAAAAAATAAACGCTACGCGATAAAACGAATTTTTACAGCATATGAAAGTGCTGCAGTTGGCAGAGTGAAAATTGTCTAAAGGTTCTAAAAGATTATCGATAACTCTTGCGGTTCAAAAGTTATCGATACATTTTGATTTCTGACCAGTGTTTTTTGGCCATAACTTGAAAGTTATAAGAGCTACAATTACCAAATTTGGTATGCATACTCGGATAGCATACACATCTAACAGATATTTAACTTTTTTGGATACCGTACCCCAATCTCCCCAAAAGTGAAAAACACTCATTTTTCAAGGTATGATTTTGCAATTTGGTTTGATAACCCATTTTATAGCCAATGTATTGTCCTGAAAATTTCACAAAGATCGGGCACAAAACACTGAAGTTATTTAAGATCAACCTTTCCTTGTGAAGAAGTTAGCCTGCTTAAGCTGCTTGCACTGTTTGCAGTATGTGTGTGTTTGTATGGATATGCATTGATTGGTTAGTATGAATGGATGTAATGACTGGGTGCAGGGTATCTTCTAGTCCGGCACTCCCGACTAGAGCACTCTTACTTTTTTTTTTTTTTTTTGAAACCAAAAACAACAATTTTATAACAACTTAGGTAAGAATAATTAAATTCACCAAGCTTAGTAGAGTCCTTTAGGCTTTTATCAGGGATATTGGGTTTATCATAAATGCTTAAGAGGTTCGTGTTTTCTTCAATAACCTAACACATAGTTTAAGGTTGAAAATACAAAAACCAAATAAACACAGCATATAAAATTCGTTTTAACTGCCAAATCGCTTAAATATAAAATAAATGTGCAGTCAAAGTTTTCTATTCACATCGTGATTTTTTTATAATCATAGCAATATCCCATTGATTTTTCTCTTGCTCTTTTGTTCTCATATACTGATTTATCCTTTCAACGCAATCTCGAATACAATAAATACAATGTGATGCGCACGAAATCAGCTTTTGGTATGTGAATAACCCTCAGATACATTTGTATACCCTGAACCCAATAAAAATGGCTAAGAATGGGTTTAATGAAGTTGTGCAAAAGTATGTAACAGGCATAAGGAAGCATCTACAACCCTATAAAGTATATATATTCGTGTGTCTAGATGTCTGTCTGCCTATTCGTCTGTATGAGAGGTTTTAAGAGCTAGATACTTCGTATTTAAAAGATAGGTTCTCGAATTCAATGATTTGTTTCTTGTTATTGATAACTTGTCCTGTCGAAATGTTATCGATCAATTTCGATTTCAAAAAAGCGGTTTTTGCCCATAGCTTGAAAGTTATTGGAGCTAGAGGCACCAAATTCGATATATATAATCTTGTATAGTATATATATGTACAAAATTATTGTCTTTTTGGATAGAGCCCCCCACCCATTCCCCCAAAACTGTTCACAAAGATCGGATAATAAACACAGAAGTTCAAGATTTGGGTTTCCATTGTGTGGGGCTGAGAAACAATAATGTTAACTGCTTGCACTGCTTGCTGTATATATATATATATATATATATATATGTGTGTGTGTGTGTGTATGTTACTACGAATGAATGCATGGACTGGGCTCAGGGTATCTCCAAGTCGGGCACTCCCGATTAGAGCACTTTTATTGGTTTCAAGCGCATGTATTTCACTTATCAGGTTTTTTTTTGGAGAATACCGGATATACTATGTATGTATATTCTTTTCTATTGCAATTTGCTATATGGCGAGCAAACTATGTGCAGCATTTAAATTCATAACCGCAACAAAATGCATGCAAAATTCACCGCACACAAAATATGACAAAATAGTCGAGACTGCGGGATGGGGAATGGGGGGCAAAAACAATGGATGCGACTGTTGTGTCAATGACATTGTTGGAGCATTATCAAATTTCAACGGGATTGCATTATTAATAAAACAATGTGATAAATAATAAATGTTCATCAAAGCGACGGGAAACCTCAACAGAAATGCAAAGAGACCAAATGCAAACTACGAGCACCAAACTGGCAAACTGACAAAACAGCAAAAACGGCTAAAACCAAAACAGTTAACAAAATGAGATTGCATTATTAAAACCAGGCTTAATATTTGATGTCTGAAGACAGTTTAAAGTATTCGCCGCATAGATGCTATTTCACCCAATGGAAACTTTCAACCATATTATTGGATTATGTGTATAAGATAAAAAGTTTTCAGCTCAATAAAAAAGATAGTAAAATCCACAATTGTCCTTTTAAAATCAAATCAAAATTATATTTAAATGAATAGTAGCGCTCAAATCAGTTGATAATATTTTAAATGTTCGTTAATCTTTATAAATTTACAAAATACTGTGCAAAATCTCATGATGTTGATTAAAAAGTATACTAAATAAATCGAAATAAATATTTAAATATATTTATAAAAAAGTTACATCTTTTCAAAACTAGCACTTAAGTCAGCTGATGATATTTATAATGCTTTTATATTCATATTTGTTGATGATTTCATGTCAATCAATATAATACTAAATAAACTTAAATATATATTTAAAAAAAAAACCAGAATCTTTTACATAAAGTATGCTTTTGACCTTGAGGAATATATAATAAACAAGATATGCTGTTGAAGTCATAAACTTTTGAGCCCATTCTTGTTTTAATGTCAGAGGACTTGTGCCGTTGTTAAGCTACTTAATAATTCCAATAATCAAGAAAAGCTGTTTTATTAAGCAATAAAAACATATCGATATTTACGTTATTAGTCTCAGTTATTTATTCCATTAATATATTATTTGATATATGTACCTTTTTGGTTGTCTTTCGACTTAATACCCAAAATAAATTTATGGTGCTTAGATTATCAACTCAAAATGCAGCCATCTGTCTGATTTGAGAATGTTTCTTAAAGAATAATAAGTGACAAAGTTTTTTCAAAGCAAATAAATTAATTATATAATATAATATTTGAAATTTCTTAAAGAATTTTATCCTATAAATAAAAGTTAGTAAGTTTTATCAACGTAGTTTCCAGCTAAGAAATATAAGAAATTATCTATAAATTATATTTTATTAAACTGATATATTACACTCTTAAGACGTTTATAAAATTTTCTCAAAGTAGTTATATTAATATTAAGATATTTTACAATATTAAATGCTATATTTTCCAAAATTTTCTTTTACTTGCGCATTTCAGCGCTCTGCTTGAACTAATTTAGCTAAAAGGACAAATGGAGCAGAATTGGCCGCATCGTTGTCCTTGCAAATGTATTTATCCTTGAGTGTAAGTAAATAGACCCGAGTAAGTCAATGTGTGCGTGTGTGTGTGTGCGTGTGTGTGTGTGTTTCTGCTTCTATGCGTATGTGTGTCTGTGTGACAATAACAATGCCATTATTCTTCGAGGCTTTTGCCGCAATTTGAAATGAGGCTTTGCTGGCGGTTTGCCTGCGGCTCCTTTTCTCTGACTATCTGTTACTTACATTTAAGCGATTGCGGCCAGTTGTGGAATCAGTTGGAATGAAGTAATAAAAAGGCTTTAGGCAAACAACAAAACTCAGCTCGATCCAAGTGAAGATCTACTGCATTATTATTGCTAGCAATGGGAATATCCTTGATGAATCAGCATGATGATTGGGGAAAGGAAGCCTTCATGTGAGTTCGCAATGAGCTGTTATATTTTCCTTGTTACTAATAATTACCAAGAAGTCAGTTTGTTTTTTCTAATATTACCGCAGAGAAACTCTTCTACAACTTTTAACAGCAATTTTACAGAAACGAACAACTTTTAGAGCCTGTAGTTCGTAACAAATAATTGCTACAAACAACAACTGCAAATTCCTAATAAGTACTATCATATAACAAAAAGTACAACAATATTTCAGGGCAAATTGTAACCACAGTGCATTTGAGGGGCTCCTGTTGGTCCTAATGGCAAACTGGTTGAATTTTGTTGCATATGAAACCATGAAAAAGAATTATATTAAAACTTTATGGCTGCGTTACTCATACGACGTGTGTGCTTTCAGAACTATGTGCCATGTAAACTGGAAAATGTGTGCTTTTCCTTTGCGTTGACAACTATACAAAAATGTAATATGGCAATTATACGAGCTCTCATAAAGCGTAAATAAACAACAGCAAAGTGTGACCAGCTAATATTTTGTATACAAATGCATAACATTTAGATGGCAGAAAGAACAGCAGGGATCGTAAAGGACTTGAGTAATATTCATAAGCAAACCCCAACAAATATCATTAAAATAAGTTTTTAGAATACAAATTTGTACGATTAAAAATTAAAAAAATGTTCATTAGAAATGATTTTATGAAAATCAAATATGCAGCTCATCATTAATTTGTATTTATAAAAGTAAAAAATAACCAATAATAAAAGTCAAGCAATGAATTGTAAAATCAATCTGTCTTAAATATTTTTCGAAAACTAAAAGAATTTCTTAGGTACATTACTTAAAACATACAAAAATAATACGAGTTTTTATCGAAAAGAAGCCAGTAAAATAAATAAAATCTATAAAGAATGTAATAAGTTTTAATAGATCGTTGAAATGGGATTTCAATGTATTTGTAATTTGATTCAGATCTATTTACGATTTAAAAATGTCTTAAGTTTTGAAGGCAAAACTACAAATAAATGTAAAATGTGTAAATAATGTAAGACGATGTAACATATAATTTGTATTTAAAGCATTTAATATTCCCCAAAAAAAAAAATGCTGATGCGTGTCGTGTCACGAGAACAAGCACGAAGAACGACCATTTCGAAAGCATACCTGGAAAGCACTTAAGTCTTATATGATGCCACATATGGCGTTGCTGTCCGTTTATATTCTTAATAAAACATTTCATTTTACGCCAAATGATTCTCATTTGTTGGACGCGTGTCGCAGTCTGTTTGTATATATGTCTGTCCATCCATCCGTCTGTCCGTCTGTCTGTCTGTCTGTCTGTCTTCGTGTTGGTTGGTTGTGTCAGCTGCATTTAATTTGCTGCCCAAGTTGACTGTAAAAACGCGTCGAATAAATGTGAAATAAAAATGTAGCTCGTGCCTGAGAGGCACTTGGAATACATTTGCCGCCTGGCCGTCTGTCAAAAGTTACTTAACACCCACACACACACACACACGCACACACATCCCAAGGATTAACAGTAAACAGGAGAAATTACAGCTTTAAGCAGACGAATTTAATGCAAGCGACATGTGAACAAGAGCATCTACCACGATACTAAAATGCAACAGCTCTTTAAAGTTAAGCGCTCTTTAAAACCCATCAAGAGCAGGCAAAGCGGGTGGCTTGGGCTGTGTTTGGGTTTGGGTGTGCTATTTTTGGGGGTTGGTGGTGTGGTATGGACCAGTGTTGGCCGCCTGCTGTGCAGTGCTGCGAATGCCAAGAGCTTCCGTTGGTTATCCAGAAAACTGCTCTCCGATGACAGCAATTGCCCCGGCCAGGGCCAAGCGTCAACGCTTCATTGGATTTTAGGCAATCATAAGTAGGACATCGCATCCTCCCTCGCTCTCTCGCTCCCTCTCGCATCTGTCTCTGTCTATGGTGCTATCTGTGTGTTGTCTGTTGACTGTAACTGCCACTGCGTCACTGCCCTTTTCGCTAAAAGGGAAATGCTCCACAAAAAGCGGAGTGCCTGCGGCAAGCGAGGCGGGCAAGGATAACGGCCACCGGAAAGCAATGTTAGCGCTGGCAGAGCTTTCAACGCCAGACTATGCCCAATTCAATGTGGGGACCTCTGTGTGCGTCCAGCACGGCTGGGGCGACATTTCTGTGGCGCGTCTGTCCCAACGTCCAAGCTCCCAAGCGGACGTCGCTTCCGTGCCCTTTGATGCATGCTAAGCACTTGAAACAGAACATTTCAGATATGTATGCAGCATCCATACAATATTTATGCATACTTGTCTCGCTAGTCCTTGTAGTCCCAGGCCGTGTATCGTTGATATATCCTGTAGACAATTTGTATAAAATACCCCAACAAGTTGAAGTTGCTTTTTTGATGCAGACTATCAGCGTGATTGCGCTTTAACCAGTTGCGAATTTTAAGTGAAAGTCGAAAGTGCGTTTTTTGTTCCATACTATGTTTTCCGAGCTTTTACTTAGCATTTTGACTGGAAACTCAGGTCCATGTGAACATTATAACTTACCATATGTGCTTTTTAGACAGCTAAGAATTATCATATAGCTTTTTAGTACATCCATTCCTGCAGATCTTATCCCCTTACCTACATATATTCGTATCCATAGAATAAAACAAGTATTTGCGATTATTTTTTATAGTTTTTTTTTAATGGGATTTTATTCATATTGAATTATTTATTTGGTTTATATTTATACTATTCACGCATACATATATTACGAGTTGTTGCTCCTTGCCTTTTTGCGTCTGTGTATTTCTCTTTTGACATTTAACATTCGCAAACTGATTATCGGCTTAATTCTTAAATGTTTTTTTTTTTTTGGTTTTTCTTTCATTTTTCATGAGTACATAATATTCTAGATCAAGTGTCGTTTTGAAGTACTTGGATTTGGTTTCATTGTGTACTGGGGGGTGTTGTGCGCGTTTCGTTTTTATATTTTGTATATTTTTTGCCGTTTGTTGTTGTCCATTTATCTTAAACTTAAGTATGTTTCAATCGTTCGACCAATAAGCTGTTCTGCTGCTCCACATTTCAATGCTAATAGCTATGCAAAACTCTGCTATCCAAACTTACATACACATGCATATTATATATATATTTCATATACTCTATTCGGACAAAAAAAAAAAAACAGACAAGTACAGACGAACTTTTACATCATGCTTGTGATGTAAATGTATTCATATTATAAGAGGCCTGTTTCGCATTCCGTGATGGCGAATAATACTTAGGTTTAATACTTGTTGTTTATGGATGCCCATATATATATATATATATACTGTCATTTCAATTATATTATAATGTGCACAAAAAACCATAAATATTCCCGATGCAAATCGAACAAATATTTGCTCTTGACTCGATTGAGATGGAGTGCTGAAGGTTAAAGGAAGCGAAATTTGAAACAGACGCTCTTGATGGTTTGCATCTTAAGTGTGTGTGTGTGTGTGTGTGAGTGTGTAGTATACTACGAGTAGCTCTGTAAACATTTTTAGTAGTATTTATCATACTTTAGATTTGGCCTTTGCTATGCGCACACCTTTCCACCCCGCTCGACATTTCTTCTATACTTTTTCTGCCATTTATTTTGACAGACTTCTGCCTCCATTTTACTCTGTCTCTGCTAATGTGTGTGTGGGTGTGGGTATGGGAGTGTGTGTGTGTGTGTGTGTGTGTGGTAGTACTTTGTGGCTTGTGCTGCAAAGAATTGACGTATTTGGTGCTCCCAACTGGAACCTTCTGCTGCCAGTGCCACTCTACTCTGAAGTGCTTGAGTTTTCTCTTTTTGGCTGCTTTGCGTTTCCGCTTGGCGTTGACTAACAGCTTGAGTTTCCGGTTGGGGGAAGGGGCATTGACAAGTTTTACAAACTTTGGCCAGAATGTGGATATGGTTGACGCTGATGATGATGATGACGCTGTTCTTGCTGCTGCTGTTGGCTGGGTACTATGTGATTGCTAGCTGAATCCGGCAACGATATCAACTGATTCAATTTGCTGGCACTGCAGCTTTGATTTTCTTCTTCCAATTACATTGCATGGTTAAGGAGGGGATTGGTGCATGTGTGTGCGTGCGTGTGTGTGTGTGTGTGTGTGTGTGTGTGTGTGTGTGAAATGTTTTAACTGTAAGCGTCGAGGCCGCCTTCTTAGCCCAAGATCTTCTTGAAATAGCTAACGGTTTCCGGTTTTGTTAGCGAACGTCGTCGATTTGGCTTGAATGGCGCCTCAGTTGCCTCCTGCAGGAAGTTGTGCCGTGTCGTTGCGGCGCTCGTTAGCTCCAGATCATCCTCCTCCTCGGCCTCACTCTCGCTTTCCAGCTGCAACTTTGTAGCGGTCGGCATTTGTGCGGCAGCCGCTTTTGTTCCTGCTGCTGCTGCGGTTGCATTTGCACGATTTTCATTAGCTTTTGGCTGTTTTGTTGCGGTCGCTGGCAACTGTTGTGGCGCCTCTGTTGTAGTCAGCACTTTGCCTGCTGCTGCAGTTATTGTTGTTGCTGCTGCTGCTGCTGGCATTGTTGGGGTTGCTGCTGCTTTGTCTGCTGCTGCTGCTGCTGCTGCTGTTGTCGTTGCCTTTGTTGCTGTTGCTGCGGTTGCTGTTGCCGTGCTAGCGATGAATGAAGTTGCTGTTGCTGTCACGCCAGCAACACTTTGACGACTTGCCGTGGCTGTTGCCTGCACAACAGCTGCTGTTACAGTTGCAATTGTTGTTGGGCCAGTGGTGACGTGCTCTTCCTTATGCTCAACATGCTCCACGTGCTCCACGTGCTCCCAGTGCTCGCCGTGCTTGGCTGGCGGCACATAGTGCGATTTGACCAGCAGCATTGGCGGTATGAAGTGCGAATTGTCCGCCGTTTCCTTGACATGTGGATGCGACATTTCATCGCGCGTCTGCTGCACCGGATGTATGGGATGTGCAATGCTCACCGTCGATGTACCCAACGGCATTGCTGCTGTGGTCGGTGCGGGCATGTTGCTGCTGCTGCTGCTGCTGCTGATGCCACTGCGGCTGGTGTTGCTGTCGTAGTTATTGGAAGTGTTGCCGGTTGCGGCAACAACTGTTGTATCTGTATCCGTTTCCACTTCCGTTGCTGCTGCTGCACTTGCTGCTGCGGCAGTTGTTATCTTAATGTGCATTTCGGCTGTTGTTGTTGCTGCTGCGCGCGTGGTTGCTGCTACTGCTGCTGCTACTGCTGTTGTTGTTGTTGTTGTTGTTGCTGGTGCGCTAGTTGCAGTTGTTGCTGGTGCGGCAGAGCTTGTGATTGCTGATGCTGCTGTTGTTGTTGCGGCCGCGACAGTTGTTGTTGTTGTTGGTGTCGCTATGGTTGTTGTTGTTGCTGCTGCTGCTGCTGCTGCTGCCGCTGCTGTTGTTGCGGGCGCGACAGTTGTTGTAGGTGTTGCTTCGGTTGTTGTGGGCGCTGCTCTGGTTGTTGTTATTGGTGCCATGATTGTTGTTGGTGCTGCTGCTGTTGCTGGCTCTTTGGTAATGGTTGCTGGTGCTTTGGTAGCAATTGCTGCAGTTTCCGCTGTTGTTGCTGCATCTGTTGCTGCTGTTGCCTCATTGATGGGCTGCATTGACCTCAGATCCTGCTGCAATAGCTTCTTTCTATGCGGCAGCGCCTCAAAGATCTCGTTGGAAACATCGCTTTCGCGATCCTCGGTCAGCTCCTCATCGCTCATCGGTGGCTGATCGCCCATCATCATGTCCAAGTGGGAGATCGGCTTGGAAGTCGTCTTAGCTTGCTCCTTCTGCTTCTGCTGTGCCAGCAGCTTCTTGGCATACTCGTCATGGCCGTTCACCTTCTTGGCCGAGGCCGCCTTCTTGACAGGCATGGGCACCTGATCCTCGATGTGATAGCGACGCAGTGGCAGCGGCATTGGTGCATCCGCCATCATCAGGCTGTCCAGGCTGAAGCGTTCGATTGGCGCTGCCGGCGAAGCGGCGGTTGCGATGGTGGCCACCTCAATTTTAATGGCACTCGCACCATAGTTGGCCATCAGGGGCAGCAGTTCGATGTCGTTGTTCTCGTTGTTGTCGGTGGGCATGTTGTTGATGATCTGCAGCGACTTGAAGTGTGAGTTGGTGATGTCGTTGATGCGCTGCGCCTCCAAGCGCTCCTTGGGACAGATCAGTTCACGTATGGCCCGCTCGCGATCCTGCACAGGGTGAGCGACAGGGACACAAAGAGAGATATAGAGACAGAGAGATAGAGAGAGATTACTAAACTAGATTTCCTAGATCTACAAGGATCTCCTAATTGTCACTCTTTTCCATTCCTAGTCGGACAAAGCATTTGAATATATTCCCAAAATACGTTTCGCTACTAAGTGTCCTTAAGTGTGTTAGGACTGTCGCTCCAGACTCACCTCCTTGCCCTTGCAGGTGTGCCGCAGCAGACCCTCCTCCTGACAGTTGCGTATGAGCTCAATGCTCGCCGTGTCCGCCATGTACTGCATCGTCAGATTGGGCATCTCCTTCAGAATGCAGGCATCCGCCCAGCTGGGCACTATGCGTAGCAAGTAGCAAAAGAGGATCAACTCGTCAGACACTTGAGGCCCATCTTCATTCATCTCCCCCCCCATACTTACCGGGCATCTCGCACAGAAAGGAGGCCGTCTCGGGACCGCCACAACGCAAGGCATGCCATCGATAGTCGCGTATGGGATCGATAACAGCGCAGAGAGGCGCATCCATGAGGGGCAGGGACTCGGCCCAGTAGCCGGTGTCCACTACCAAAGGTCGTGAGTTGCTGTGGGTTGTAAATTCATTTCTTACTCTATGACTTAAGCAAAGCTCTGCCTATCGATTTATTTGTAATCGATCAAACTATTTGGTTTATTTGTAATCGATTACACATTTAAAGCACACAATGAATACTATGCTTGACATATGGTTGCCCTCTTATTAAAATGGCAAACTGCACGTTTGATAAGTTTAATCAGAAGTTACATTTGCTAACAGATAAAGCAAATGCAAATGCAAGCTTGTAAATTGCTAGCAGTCAGTTAAGCCAGCTGTCAATTGTTGAACCGAGTAACAGGCTATAAGTAAAAGAAAAATTGACTTTAACCTGATTAAGTGATGGATAGGTTATTGCTTATTATCCTGTTGATAATTTAACAAGGCCTGTTAAATCGAATATTGTTGTAGATAAGCTAACTATAAATTGAGAAACACTATTGAAGTTATCGATAACTTTTGCACTCTGAATGAACGATTTATCTATTGTCTGTCAAATGTTGATGTGACAATAACAAACATGTTGAATCGATTTTTGCTTAACTTTAAAGTTGTTGAGTGTTGAAAAAATTACAAAAAGAAAATTTTTATTTTTTTTGGAATATATAAAATTGTTTTCATGCTACAAAATGGTTTTTATACCCTGAACCCATTAAAAATGGGGAAAAAGGGTAGAATGAAGTTGTGCAAAGGTATGTAACAGGCATAAAGAAGCATCTCCGACCATATAAAGTATATATATATTTTTGATCAGTATCAACAGCCGAGTCGATTTAGCCATGTCTGTCTGTCTGTATGAACACGCGGATATCAGAGACTATAATAGCTAGAGACTTCATATTTGGAATATAAGTTTTCGTAGTGCTGGGACAGATCAAGTTTATTTCATTTTATCGATAAGTCATCCCGTTCAAAAGTTATTGATAAATTTAGATTTCAGACTAGCGTTTTTGGGCTGTAACTTACAAGTTATAAGAGCTTTGGGCGCCTTTGGCATACACATGTAACAAATTGTTCATGGAATGGACAACAAATACAGATGTTGTTTAAGATTTAGCTTTCCATAGTGTGGGGCTCAGTCAAGAAGCAAGATAGCTGCTTTAACTGCTTGCACTGCTTGCAGCAGGGTATCTCCTAGTTGGGCACTCCCGACTAGAACACTCTTACTTGTTTGTTTTATTTAACTACGGACGAATGATATGCAAACATATGTTATTTTAAGTTTGCAAACAAATAATAAAAAGTTTCGATTAACGCTTGTAAAAACATATACGCCGACTAGAGACCTAAAATAAGATTTTATTTCGATTTGTATAGCCTCTCTAATTTATTCGTATATCATGAGTATATCCACACATTGTTCTGTTGACGACTCTAAAATGTGGCTGACAAGTATTCACGAGCTCACATTTCATTTCTCGTGCACCATAAATACACATATCAACATGGACGAAACAATTACAACACAATGTTGCTTTTGTTGTTACTGTTGTTGTTGTTGTTGTTGTTGTGGTTGTTGTTGTTGTTACTGTTGTACTTACGACCACATAAAACGATCCGAGTTCTGCGGTCGCATGAGTCCAATCCAAACGATGTCGTTCACATCCAATTCCCTTAGCAGGTCGCGAGTTGCATCAAATTGAAAACTGTTGTCGACTGGCAGCAGCAGCAGCAACAAAAACAACAAAAAACGTAAAATAAATTTACGAAACGAAAAAAAAAGTACAAAAAGGAAAAAGAAGCACACACAACAGAAGGAAAGCAAAACACAACACAATGGGGAGAGAGACAGCAAGAGAATGAAAAGGAAACAAATGGTTTTTATTTGTTCAATGCGAATATTTCTATTTAATTTGCCAAGCGCATTGTTTTTCCGTGTTGGGTTGTTGCGGCACAGACTGAGCCAGAGACAGAGACAGACACAGAGACCACAAAACCATCGGATAGCAGACCCACACCCAAATCGCGCAGAGTATCTGAAAAACCCCAAAAGCAGACAGCTGCTGGTCCAACCCGATCCAACCCGATCCTTGTCGCCCAATGTGCATTCGCATAGATACCCAGTACAGTCAGTATATGTCTTTGGTACGCTTTAGACCTGAGTGCTGGGTTTATTTGTTTTTGGACACAGCCCGTTTTTGTGTAACTCTGTTGTTGTTGCTGTTGTGTATCAAGTTTTGCTACTGTTTGTTGTTATTTCGCACATTTACATGCATCCCTGCGCCTCAAATTGTTTATGCACACTGCTTCCCAGTGCCACCGTCAGTTGACCCAAGGACAATTGTGCGCTCGAATGAACTTCCAGTGTTGTACACTAGTCGAAGGCAACTGCGAGTAAAACATATGAATCTATTTATAAGCATAAGGCATAAGGCATGCAGTCCAATCAGCCGTCTTAGGATTTGAGTGAGATTTGTGTGTATATCCTTGCTGACTTTGATACCAGATAGTATGCGTATCTTAAAGTGCTCTTAGAGGCTGACAAATATAATTTGCATAGTCTGTGGTGCAAAGGAGTCGCTCTGCAGTTATAGAATGCAGTAATATAATAAACATTTGTCATTCTTTTTTTGACAAAACCTTTTTACTATCTTCTGTTCTTAGGCACTTTGGGAAATAGATCCTATGGAAAACTCGTTGGATTAGGACAACAAAATCATTCAAATTGAAGCGTTTTACAATTTTTTTTAAAATCCTATATAGAAAATGGGGAGCTACCAAAAGTATTTCTGGAATGCAGTAATTCAAATTGTCAAATCTTTGTTATTCTTTTTTTGACAAATCCTTTTTACTATCTTCTGTTCATACAGATATCTTTGAGATATATCTTTGATACACTTTGAGATATCGATCCTTTGGAAAACTCGTTGGATTAGGACAACAAAATCATTCAATTTGAAGCGTTTTACAATTATCATAAAATCCCATATAGAAATTTTGGAAATTTGGAATTCAAGCTGTCAAATCTTGGTGATTTTTTTTTTGACAAAACCTATTTACTATCTTCAGTAACTTTAATATATCGGTCTTTTGAAAAACTCTCTGGATTAGGACAACAACAAAAATCTTTCAAATTGAAGCAAATTACAATTACAATATTTGTAAATCTTATATAGAAAATCAGTATATTAAATCGAGAAATATAATTACGTCCTTATGCTTTTTGCTCAACCCGTCAAATGCTCGTTTGTATATAGTATAGCTGACCCAATAGCATTCTGCTTATAGGCTTTCCCGTTTATCCGATTTGCAGGTCGTTTTATCAGATTTAGCACAAATTTTGCACGATGCCGCAGAACAATTTGCATTGTCGTTGAGTGGCATGAACAATTTATCAACAATCTACTTACGCATACTTATCTATTTACGAGGACAGTATGCACATGAGCCGGTTGAGCGACCTTTTGTTGATTTAGTAGAGCCCCGGCCCGCATTGCAGTGTCCAGTATTTGCCGAAAGGATTTGTTGTGCTATAGACACAGAGAGGCAGAGGGAGAGGGAGAGGGCAGGGATATGAGCATCATATACATGATATACTCAGCTAGGCAGGCTGTTGGACACGGAGACGGACACGGACACGGACACGGACACTGGGTAACTGGCCACCTGCAAATCCCCGACCATCGACGGGCCCAAAGTCCTGATCCCATAAAGGGCTTCAGCTATTGGCTGCCTGGACCTCTGGCTGCGTCATTTTGCAGTTGTGTCCGGTTGCCTGGCTGTCTGGTTACGTTGTCACAACAGCTGCCGGACATTTGCAATAATGTGCAACCAATCTCTGTCTTTTGCCCTTTCCGCTACCGCCCAGCTCGCAGCTCCCAGCACTCTGAGCGACCCTTTTTGTTATCTTGCGCCCTCTGCCTTGCTCTCTGCGCTGCTCTGTGTTGGTCTCTTGTCATTGGGCTTATTTGCATTTCACATTTTGTTGGCGTTTAGCATAGCTTTATATATACTATACTCTACGCATCCCTGCCCCCTTCGCTGCCAGTCTGCACTCTTTTAGTGCTACGTATTGAATATCCTTTCTGCTGCAAGCTTAACCAAAGTCTGACGTCGCGTCTTTGGCTTGGCTTGCCTTAGCTTTGTGGCCAGCTGTCTGGCTGCTTTCTGCTCTCTGTTTGCTGTCTGTCTGTTTGTCTGTTTGTGTGTCGCTTACCTGTCACCAGATTGGCATGATGGAACTGGCAAACGGCATCTGCCTCGAACCAGGAGATGCGATCACGAAAGAAGCGATAAAACACATTCAGGCCCTCCTGCGGCATTGTCCAAGTGTTGCTCACGTTCACCTGCAAATCAGAAAAGCATATACATATATACTATATATATCTATATATATAGAAATATATAGAGGATGAGCAAAATATGAGCTGTATGAAAGGAATTTGTTGCTTGTCAACGCCGCAGCTCTGTGGCGCTCAACGGGGCGTATGCTTAATGCATTAAGTATACACCACGTAAAACGCTTACATTTTAAATGTTGTTTCGCACACACACACAGACACAGACACAGACACACACACACGCTTATATAATGAGCTAAGAACATAAAACATACACGCTCACATATTATGCATGCAAATATGCGTGTATATATGCATACATACATATATATATATGTATGTGTGTGTGTGTGTGTGTGTGTGTGTGTGCGTGCCTATGTGTAAATACGGCTAAAATGAATAAAAATGAAAGAAAAGCAAGAACAGCTCTCAGGGGATTGCCGCACATATAATACTCTTGCTGTGCGATATACAGAGTATATTTATTTCGACACTTTTAAAGTAACTCAATTTGAGGGCGATTTTCCAAGATATATATGTATATCTATAGTTGCCAAATGATGCTGATAGTTATTTGCATTTTGTGTTAGTATTTAAGAAATATAATTAATTACTTACTTATTTATTTATAGTCAAATTTCAATTATAAATAAATTAATTGCACTATATGAAAGGATTTTCCAAAAATATATTAAAATAAAAAGGTAAAGTCATATTTTTGGATATTTAATACAAATTATTTATAAACCAAATAAGTAAGCTAAGTAAGTTAAATAAAGATATTGAATAAACATGAAAATCTTTTTAAATAAATAAATCATATTTGAACATTTTTTCAGTGACAACTTTATAGTCATTGTTTTAGTTTTTAAAGATTTTTTTTATTATTATTAATTATTAAAATAAAAAAAATATTTTGTACTAGTGAAGCTTGAAGATTTTGTAAGCCAACTGGCCTATAATAAAATATATATATATAAATAATATAAAACAAGTGGAGAAGGATTATCTTCGGCGTGCCGAAGATTAAATACTCTTTTCGAACCTTAAAGCAATTTTTACTATTTTTCCGTGACTGCTTATTTAATTCGCAGAAATTAATGTCGCATACATATACCCCTACATATAAAATAAAATATATAAAGGTATTCATGTAAACAGGGACGTTTCACTATCCGTAGCTCGTGGACGCGTCCCTTAGCATTCATAAGTGCTACCGAATTGAACAATATACAAGTTTCAGTTTTTCCAAAAAGTGAAAACTACATTACATAATATACATACCAAATTTTGTGCCTGTTGCTCTTATACCTTTCAAGGCTGCTGTCGGAAATTGAATTGTCATAAAACTTAATCTGAACATACGAGAGCTTATATTCAGAATTTGAGATCCATATTTTTTTTCGCGTGGCATTGGTTTTGCCAATGAATTTAAATTTTCTTTTGAATTATTCTATTAAAGCTACTTTATGTATGAAAAAAAAATTAGAAACAATTTAGGAAATTGAAAATAAATGAATTTGACTACAGCTATTATATATTTGAAAAGAAGAATAAGAAAAAATGAAAATAAATGACCAGTCGCCCGCTGGTTTCGAACCCGGGACCTCTCGCTCACCAGTTCGCAACTTTACCCACTACGCCACAAGCCGTTTTGATGATCGCTGACAAAATCCCTTGAAGAGCAGACTGTCAAAAGCTTTCTTGTTTTGCTTTGTACTGCTTACACCAAGCAGTTTTAAGAATCGCTAACAAACTCGATTTATACTGAGCTTTTGTTTTTTCGCGTGGCATTGTTTTTGTTCTAAGCCATTGAAAGCAAATGAATTTGATTACAGTTATTATATATTTGAAAAGAAGAATAAGAAAAAATGAAAATAAATGACCAGTCGCCGCTGGTTTCGAACCCGGGACCTCTCGCTCACCAGTTCGCAACTTTACCCACTACGCCACAAGCCGTTTTGATGATCGCTGACAAAATTGCTTGAAGAGCAGACTATCAAAAGCTTTCTTGCGCTTGACTTTGTTTGCTCAGACTATCAAAAGCTTTCTTGTGCTTGACTTTGTTTGCTCATATGCACCTGTTTTTTCAAAATATTTAATGACGCATATCTTCGCTGTTTATGACTCAATCGATTTGCGATTTTACCCATTGATGAGTTATAAGGATGTTCAAGTGTACAAGGAAATTTAAGGCAATTGCTTTGAAAACATCGGATTTATGGCCAAAACCGACTTTGAGGTGTATGGCAGCTATAAGATATAGTGGTCCGATCCGGCCGGCTCCGACCAATGTGCTGTCCCCTTGAATAATAAGTGTCTGTGCAAAGTTGCATCGCGATAGCTCAAAAACTGAGGGACTAGTTTGCATACATACAGACAGACAGACAGACAGACAGACAGACAGACAGACAGACAGACAGACAGACAGACAGACAGACAGACGGACATGGCTAGATCAATTTGTTTTGTTTTTATAAGCATATTGGCAGTAACTTTTGGGGGTCTCAGACGCTTCCTTCTATGCGTTACAAACTTCAGGACAAACTTAATATACTATTTTCTTCGAAAAGAGTATAAATATATAAATAAACATTTCAAATGTTTTGTATCTAACTCGAAACTTAAGAGTTTGATTTTAAAAATTGTTGAGCCTAAGCTTTCATTTGCACATATAGCTCCTATATCAGCTAAAGCATATAGAAAAACTGCTGGCTAACATTTTTCTTAAAGTTGCTTAATATATTATTAAAAATACAAAATAGCAAGACATTCCTTGATACAAAATGAAACTACCCCCAGCAAGTGATTTAATATGTTGCTTTGAAGGCTGCCATATGTAGGCAGCTGCCCCCCCATATATGTATGTACTTCATTAGCTTAGGCAAGAACGAGCAGGGTGCTGAGGGGGGAGATACGGAGAGGGAGAGAAAAGGGGGGCTGAGTAACGAGTGGGATAACTGGCATAAAGCCTTGCATACTTAGCATAGCCCAGCCACAGGCCCAGAGCAGCGAATTTTTCGCCTTTGTAGCAACCAATGGGGAAATGGGCAAATGGGGGCACTGTGGGGGACGAAGGGGGCTTGTGGGCTCTGGGGCCCTGGGACTTGGGCTCTGTAATGTCAATGTGAGCACTGACTACGCCGGCACATTAACTAATTACGAATGCAAGTCGGAACGGGTGGTGGCGTTAGTGAAAATAAATATGCTAACAAACATAAGCCAGACGTAGATTAAGAGCACATCAAATCTTTTTATATCTGTACTCAAGAATCGTGTGCACTTAAAATAAGTACAAATGTAGTCAACGTTGCGCAAGAGGTCAGCATTTCTAGATCCTTTTTATTCGAAATATTTTCGTTGCCTTTTTACAACAAAGTGCTGTACTGTTATTCTAATTATTTATCTGATGCTGCCAGATGTGCAACGTACTCAGGTTTGGCAGCACTTTAATTCTAGCCACTTAAATATTTAACAGATAGGTGAGCTGCACCGTATAAAATGGCAATGGCTTTGGGTGTTAGAGACTGGGGGACAGAATGTGCGCGTGGCTACAAAATATGACCAACACTAAACCGATTTTCATAAGTAATGTCCTTTCGATTACGGAGTTGTTCGTCAGATGTATAGTGCTTTTCAATTTCTGCACAAGCTTCGTTTAATAACGCAGCGAAGCTCTCGGACAGGATATGCAATTTGTCGGTTTTTTCTTTTATCAGCTTAAAATTCATATTAAACGAGTAAGAGTGCTCTAGTTGGGTGTGTCCGACTAGGAGATACCCAGAACCCAGTCCTTACCTTCATCCGTACTGACCAGTCAGTCTACATACATACAAACACAAACATGCTGCAAGCAGTGCGAGCATTGCAAGCAGTTAAAGCAGTTAGCTTGCTTCTTTGCTGAGCTCCACACAATTAAATCTTAAACAAACTTCAGAAATGAGTTTTTTGAACAATTGTCGGAATTGGCGGGTGGTATACAAGAAATTAAATATTTGTTACATGTGTATGTTATTTGAGATTATACATGCCAAATTGGGGGCCTCTAGCTCTTATAACTTTTAAGTTATGACCCAAAAACGCATTTCTGAAATCGAAATTTATCGATAACTTTTGATCGGGGCAAGTTATCGAGTAATGAAATAAACTTGATCTGTCCCGGAACTACGAGAACTTATATTCCAAATATATGAATTTGGAATAGCTCTTGTAGTTTCTGATATCCGCGTGTTCACACAGACAGACTGACAGACAGGCATGACTAAATCGAGTCGGCTGTTGCTACTGCTCATGAATATATATACTTTATATGGTCGGAGATGCTTCCTTATGCCTGTTACATACTTTTGCACAAAACCATTATACCCTTTTTACCCATTTTCAATGGGATCAGGGTATAAAAATCGATGTAACAATGCAATGGAGACTTGCTTATGCTTAACCTTTCACAAAACAAATCCAACCCAAAAAGGAAACAGGCTTAAAAAATCAATGCAAATATTATAATACAAGTAATAACGTCCAGTTGGACGTAACCGAAACAGGTGCAATAGAACCTAGTAGTTGTGGTCGGGAAATCCAGTTCGGAATCTTCGGGGGTGGTCAGCAGCAATCTTAATTCCAAATTTGGTGAACCCACATTCAAAATTGTGGGAATATCGATTTTTGCGATAATAGAGCAGGGAATGGGCGAGGTCGAGGAATTTTGTCTTTGAACTGTGGGAGAGATTACCCGTAACTACAGTGTCAATTTAACATAATTGTTTACATTTATTTCTATTCATTTCACATTTGTATACTCTGATACCAAAGGTATTCATAGTATATGGAGTTTGCGCAATGTCTGTCATGTGCTGTCTGTTTGTTAAGACGCTATTGAAGATAGACACTTGAAACTTGGACTAATATGCTTGTTGTTATCTACTTCAGATAAAGTGTACAGATTTGTGTGCCACGCCCACTGGGGGACAGGCAAATCGACAACATGTCGATATACCTCGAATCTCAAATCAAGAAAGCGGGAATATATTCCACATTTCTTGAGCTAGACTTATTAAATTTTATAGGCAGACTGTTGGTGTCCAGCCTGCTCTTTAGAGCAGTTACCAGCTCCTGTTAAATGAACACTGTAGCTGTAGCTTATTTAAATAAACTCTAACATTGAAGAATGAATGTTAAATGCTGAAAACCTGTATATGAAATACATAACTTATAAACTTCGGCTTGCAACACTAGGAATACAAATAATAATTAAACGGCATTAAATATGCGTATCTTGAAAGAGCACATGAAAGAGCGCCAAGGACAGCTCCAACTTAATGTATACGCACAGAAGTACAATACAGCCTGCTTAGTAATTGAAATTCTTGACTTGATTTTCTCCTCATTTTATTATTTGTCTTGGTTCGGTCCGATCTTCCGCCCTGCTGCTTTTTGGCTCTTCACTTTGCTCGTATTGTGAAAATTTGATGTGTTTTTTTTCTTCATTCGTTTTGTTTTTTATGCTGCTTTCAAATTGCAATTAAAAGATGAAAGTACACTGGCGCATGCTTTTCGCGTCTGTCAAACAATTTCAATTAAAAGTTAATTAAGTTAATGAAACGCTTTTTTGGCCTGCTTTTGCACTTTGCGTCCTCACACACACCCACCCCCACACACACACACACAATGGAATTGTTGCTCCGCCAACGCGGCGTATGCGCAATGCACATTCCTAATGGCCCATATCCGACCCAAGTATGCCCAAGTACCCCCCCTGCGAGGCATCCCGATACCAATTTGTATATGAAATACCTGTATTTGCATTCATTTGATGTCGGCACTGCTCTTAATATCAGTCAACATTCGACTTGAGAACACAATTTCATTCCTATAATTCGTTTGTTTTACTTTTCCCAATATAACTCTTGAATTATAATTAACTGACCCCAGCTTGTGAAAGTAAAATACTTTACTGGGTATCTCATGTTCATGCATTATTAGATGTGTGTTTCGTTATTGCATTCTCATTCCCTTGTTGACTTTGTTGACGGCCACAAATTAATTGCAACAACTTTGTAATCTAAATAACTCAAAAAAAAAGAACTGTGTGTGTGAAAATATGTATATATTTGTACAGGCATGAATATTCAATTAATTTTTTACACAGATTAACTATTTGCAACGTTTACAAAAATGTTGAACAACAGAATTAACTGATAACTGATAATTATAACGTATACGCCGCGTGCAACGCATAGAACATGCCAAATATCGATAGCGTAGCTTTAACTCTCCATATATATTTGCAACCTTGGCTTTTTTATGAACTCATGTGCATGTGAAAGCAACAATTATATTGTTTGTTTCATTTTTTGCTGCTGCGAAGCGAAAGGATAAAACAAAGGAGGCTACAAAATAAGAAAGAAGAAACAGAACGAGAACGAGAACGAGAACAGCTCACACATTGGGGACAATTGTTGGGCCTATGCAGCAGCTGGCTTCCAACAGTTTGTTGACTCTTCTGGCATTTATTTTTATTTCTGTTTTCATTGTTTTCGTTGCCATGTTTTTTTCATTGTTTTCTGTTTTCTTGTTTTTTTCTGTTTTTTTTTGTTTTTTTGTTTTTTTGGGGCCACTTAGCAAGTTGGAGAGCAAACAGTTCAGGCTCTTCAGTTGTTTGACTGTTTGCCTGTTTGCCTCGTTATTCTTTGTTTGTAGTTATGATGAAGACGCACAAAGAGCAAAGAGCCATTCCACAATGAGCCTGTTACAATTTCAACAAAAGAATAAGTGAGAGCACAAAAACAATTAAACGCTCTTGAATACCCTGTGCGCTTTGCTGCTGCGAATGCATCCATTAACAATATGTAGTTAGAGCCATAGGAGTCAACTCGTAATATAACAACTCATGGCAAATCGATTCTTTTAAAGCAATAGATTCTATAGGAAAAGTTGGAAAAGTGTTGTACAGGGTATCTTTGAGTTGGGCGCACACTTAGTGGATTTCCCTTGTATAATTTCGGCATTTGCATCTCCGCTCTTTAGCCTCTCCGCTTTGTCCCATGCCGTATCGCTATTTGCCCTGCGCTTAAGAGCAAGTTTTTCGTCCGCTTTGTGTTTGTGCAGCCGCTCAAGAGAAGGTACAAGGCGAGTCCTGTTGGGACAGGACAATGCATCGCTAACTGCAGTCAAAGCCTTGCCTTTGTGCTGCAGGGAATCCGAACAAGAGTAGCGCTATCGCTCCATCTTAAAACTGGGCATTAGCGATTCGGGAAACTAAGAATCCTTTTCCATATTGAAATTAAATGGCATTCACTCCATTTTGAACGTGTAAGTTTAGGGCTAAATAAATAAATTGGCCACTGAAACACCTTAATAAGTATTTGTGCATTGTGCTTGAATGGCAAAAAAAAAATATATAATGTAAATAAATAGCTTCCCACACGATTGTCGATTAATAATGGCTGAATTAAGCCAACATAATTGTGGGTTATATACAGTGGGCGCCCGATAAGCGTGCCTCGCATACACGAGTGGCAATCATTTTGATTGTGCAATCCCCCCCCAAACCCGACCCGACCCGATCCGATCCGATCCGACCGCCCCATAACCTTCTTGATTGGTTCCAATGGCACTTTGTATTGTATATATTAAAATTGAACACACTTTATGCATAGGCAGCAATACACACACACATACACAGAGAGAAAAACAAGACTATATTCTTGATGCGAGTACAAAACATATCGAATGTGAGCAGAGCTCACTTTGGTCTAAACAACTTTGAATCAAGTTTGTTGTCTTGTACTAATAAGAAAAAATAATAATAAATTAATAAAATTAAGTTTGTCATTTATGTATGTATATATTTGTTATTTTTATTATAATTGACAGCAATAAATCAAGTTTTTTGTCTGCAAGTAAGGAGATGTTAACAATCTTAAAAATAATCTAAATTTTTTTGTTTCAAAATAAATTTACATAAGCATGAAAGTTTTTTAAAAATTTCTAATATTTTTCAATACAATTCATCCATGTTTTGAGCAACGTCAAATGTTGTCTGGAAGATTCAAACAATTAAAGTTAAGGTTTTAATAACAGATTAAAAGTTAAATCAATTTATTTATTCATGCTGCAGATGTTATAAAAGTTAGATTTAAAATTTTCTGAATTCAAGATTTTATTCTCGAAGAAATGTTCGTAGTTTTTTGCAAGCATTTTGCTCAGTGTACAGTCGAACAAGTAACGTGACAGTGGCGCTTAAAAATCAAAAGTGTGCAGCATCCTTGTCACTAGATGCCACATATAGATAGGCTACGACAGAGCCCCCCACACACACACACACACACACACACACACACACACACACACACACACACAACCAGCATACAATTTTAGGGGGGGGGCTGTTGAAGTCGAGGGTTTTGGGCTGTCGAGTGAACGCTCGCACACCTGTATTAGCAATCCTTTTGATATATTGTCATATTTTATGCATGCCAACGCTGGCTGCCTCATTTTAGGCCACAACAGTACTCTGAGAGCGGCGGGGGAGAGGGCACACAGTATTGTATGTGTGTGTGTGTGTGTGTGTGTGTGTGTGTGTGTGTGTGAAGGTGAACTTAACTATGTCAAATGTCATGTCATTCACAGACTACCCGACTTCCATACGCTGGCAGTGGCAGCAAATAAGAGGAAGGCATATGCAACACCTGTCGTTACATTGTCGCACTGCGTTGCTTGGTTGGTTTTTGCGACTCTCGCTCCTGATTGCTGAGTGCTTCTTATGGCCATTAAAGCAAATGTAGCCCAAATGCTGCGTTGCCAGCTGAGTGTATATACTTATATATATCTCTATATATGTATATACATATATACCTGTGCATTTGTGCGTACTTTCTGCATAAAATATCTGCTCGGTTTCAGCAGTCGCTTAGCTGTACAAAGATATTTACTTTAACAATTGTGACTTCGAGCTGAGAAGGGCTATCATTTGTTTTATACTCTTTTCGAAGAAAATAGTATATTAAGTTTGTGCTGAAGTTTGTAACGCATAGAAGGAAGCGTCGGCGACCCCCAAAAGTTACTGCCAGTATGCTTAGAATGACAAAACAAACTGATCTAGCCATGTCCGTCTGTCTGTCTGTCTGTCTGTCTGTATGTATGCAAACTAGTCCCTCAGTTTTTGAGCTATCGCGATAAAACTTTGCACATACACTTATTATTCCAGGGGACAGCACATTGGTCGGAGCCGGCCAGATCGGACCACCCACTATATCTTATAGCTGCCATACAACTCGAAGTCGGTTTTGGCCATATATCCCATGTTCTTAGAGCTATCGCGATACAACTTTGCACAGATACTTATTATTCAAAGAGACATCACATTCATTGGAGCCGGCCTGATTGGACCACTATATCTTATAGCTGCTATACAACTGGCAATGAATTAAATATTCTTAGAACTAAAAAAAAACAAGTGGGGAAGGATTATCTTCGGCGTGCCGAAGATTTTATACTCTTTTCGAACCTATAGGCAATTTTCACTCTGCCAACTGAACCACTGAAATTTCATAAGCTGTACAAAATCGTTTTGTCGCGTAACATTTTTTTTTTGTTCTAAGAATATTTAATTCATTGCCAGTTGTATAGCAGCTATAAGATATAGTGATCCGATCCGGCCGGCTCCAACCAATGTGATGTCTCTTTGAATAAAAAGTATCGGTGCAAAGTTTCATCGCGATAGATTAAAAAACATGGGATATATGGCCAAAACCGACTTCGAGTTGTATGGCAGCTATAAGATATAGTGGTCCGATCCAGCCAGCTCCAACCAATGTGATGTCTCTTTGAATAATAAGTATCGGTGCAAAGTTTCATCGCGATAGATTCAAAAACATGGGATATATGGCCAAAACCGACTTCGAGTTGTATGGCAGCTATAAGATATAGTATTCCGATCCGGCCAGCTCCGACCAATGTGCTGTCCCCTGGAATAATAAGTGCCTATGCAAAGTTTTATCGCGATAGCTCAAAAACTGAGGGACTAGTTTGCATACATACAGACAGACAGACAGACAGACAGACAGACAGACAGACAGACAGACAGACAGACAGACGGACATGGCTAGATCAATTTGTATTGTCATTCTAAGCATACTGGCAGTAACTTTTGGGGGTCTCCGACGCTTCCTTCTATGCGTTACAAACTTCAGGACAAACTTAATATACTATTTTCTTCGAAAAGAGTATAAAAAAATGTTACGCGACAAAACGATTTTGTACAGCTTATGAAATTTCAGTGGTGCAGTTGGCTGAGTGAAAATTGGCTATAGGTTCGAAAAGTGTATAGAATCTTCGGCACGCCGAAGATAATCCTTCCCCACTTGTATTTTTGTTTCTTTGAGCAATAATCGTTACTCTAAAATGCAGCGTTCCGAGCCCCAAACATTATTCTTGTATGATTTGAAAGAAATTGCATATTTAATGGTATGAGATGAAAAAGTTCAGGTAATGCTACTTTAAAAGCTGATCGAAATTGCTTTTGAAATTAAATGAACAAATTTAATTTGTATTTGTTGAGCATATCTCATCAATTGAGCCAAATCAAGTAAAAAATCAAACAGAAAGCAATTGTTTCGCATCGATGGGCACACAATATAGCGATTATCTTAACAAGAAGTTATCAAAACTTCTTTCCTTTCCCGTTTTCTGCACACGCATTTACATTTATTTGGCGCCCGGACGAAGCTGGTTGGAAACTGAAGCAACTACAGCCTGGCACGCTCAATTTGCTGGGGTTTGCTGAAGCATCGTTGATAAACGTTAGAGCGATGCCAACGATTCTCTCCGACTGACTGACGGACTGACTGCCAGTCAGGTGGTTGAAGATGGGGGCGCAGGGGGTGGTAACTTTGAACGGAAGTGGAGCCAGATGCCAAATGATAAATAGCGCTGTCGCTTCGAAGAAAAATGTACGAGAATAAATGAAATGAGTGCATAGGTGGGTTTGCGTTTGCGTTTGGGTTTGGCCAATGGATGGGGCGTGGCCAGACTTATAAATAAAGCGACGCCCGCAAGCAGCACACACACACACACACACACACGTATACACACCTAGAACTGCATTGTCCTTGATATGACCTGCTTGCCAAGTAGCAGCTCTAACTGCAACATTCTGTGGCAACACTGGCAACACTGTCAAGCCAACTTGTCGACCCGGTGACGTCACATCGAATGTCAACACCGCCAGCCACGCCCACTGTGCCCTCCCCTTTTCAGTCAGGCTGACGCGCTTGCTTGCATACGACAGCATGCAGCCAAAAAATTTATTAAAACTGAAGACAACTTGAATGTCATCCAGTTAGTCAGGCAGTCAGTCAAACAGTCAGTCTAACAGTCAGTCAGTCAGTCTAACAGTCAGTCAGTCAAACAGTCAAACAGTCTAACAGTCAGTCAGTCAGTCAAACAGTCAAACAGTCTAACAGTCAGTCAGTCAGTCAGTCAGTGAGTCAGTCAGTCAGTCAAACAGTCTAACAGTCAGTCAGTCAGTCTAACAGTCAGTCAGTCAAACAGTCTAACAGTCAGTCAGTCAGTCAGTCAATCAGTCAGTCAGTCAGTCAGTCAGTCTGTCAGTCAGTCAGTCAGCCTTAAAAGGGGGGCGTGCCTCTCACCACATAGCACTTTGTGCACATAGACAAATTGGAGCACTTGACAGAGCTGCGGCAAGTGGAAGAAGAAAATCATTTGTGTATTGTGTGCTCTAATAAAATGCCAGCAGTGTTGTTGAGGCAACTAGCACACCACTCATTTATTTCCTAGATACCTTCCCATGTCATTAAGTTGTTATTTTCGAGTCAAGAAATATGATATATGCTAGCTAATTGCTTTTCAAACTCGTATTGTCTTGCATATTTGTCTGTGTTTGCGTTTTAATTTCACTTTTCGGCGAGTACGAATGCGCTAGTCGGGTGTGGTCGACTAGGAGATACCCTGAACACGGGCCTAATATGCATTCAAAGTTACATATTTGTGCAAGCAGTGCAAGCAGTTTACACATTGAGCCTGCTTTATTCAATAATTTGTTTGTCTTTTATCCAATCTATGTGAAATTCTTTGGACATCAAATTGGCAATAAAATGTGTGTGTTTTGTTTATACCCTGAACCCATTCAAAATGGGTAAAAAGGGTATAATGAAGTTGTGTAAAAGTATGTGACAGGCATAAGGAAGCATCTCCGACCATATAAAGTATATTTATTATTGATCAGTATCAACAGCCGAGTCGATTTAGCCAGGTCCGTCTGTCTCTCTGTCTGTCCGTCTGTCTGTCTGTCTGTTTGTCTGTCTGTCCGTCTGTATGAACATGCTGATATCAGAGACTACAAGTGCTGGAGACTTTATATTTGGAATATAAGTTCTCGTAGTCCCGGGACCGTACAAGTTTATTTCATTTTATCGATAACTCGTCCCGTTCAAAAGTTATCGATAAATCTCAATTTCAGACCAGTGTTTTTTGGCCACTTGAAAGTTATATGAGCTAGAGGCCCCAAATTGGGCATGTATAATCTCGAGTATCATACATATATTACAAACTATATTATTTCACATTTTGGATACCACCCCACAAACCCCCAAAAGTTGAAAAAACGCATTTTTGTTATGACCTTGCAATTTGGTTTGGTCACACAATTTATAGCCAATGTTATGTCCTAAGCATTTCAGAAAGATCGGATAATAAACACAGAAGTTATTTAAGATTTTACTTTCGATTAGATGTATGTATACACACTGATAGATTAGTATGAATGTAAGGACTGGGTTCAGGGTATCTCCTAGTCGGGCACTCCCGACTAGAGCACTCTTACTTGTTTTATTTGTTATTACTTTATTTTGTTTATTTATTTGCCCTTTGTGGTATTATTTTTTCCGAATGGCTCATTAAAGTTTGTATGGATATTAAAAATAACAGTTATTATTATTATCTATAGTCGTTATAGTGCAACTTGTACTTGAAAACTTATAAAATGTTACGGTCTCTGGCTAAAGCCTTTGCGTATTCTTGATCTCTTTTCGAAAACTAGATTGATTTTTGTCAGCCCTGGAAGCTGTTGTCCGGCTAGGTGCGAGCGAGATAGCTGCATAACTGTATAACATTGGTGTTGTTGTTGGGGCATTCATTTAGTCGGGCTCAATTGCTGAAATGCTCTCAATCTTGTGGGCCCGAGTCGCTGCTTCACTTGACACGTGTTTTAAGCCCAAGGATAGCAGCGAACGCAATTCGCTGTGCATGGTCTAATCCTTGCGCTACTTACTGTCGCGCCAATGTTGGATAATGCACTCAAAGACGCAAAATATTAACAGTGCCACTTAAGCATGTGCACATACATACATATGTATGTATGTATGTATGTATGTATGTATATACCAGCTACATATGTGTGTAAGTATCTAATATATGTATGCTACAGACATAAGTCATTTCGCCTAGAACATTATAAGCAGTTTGGCGCAGCTATATGTGTGTGTGTGTGTGTGTGTGTGTGTGTGTGTGTGTGGATGGAGGCCACAGTCTTAGCAGCGAGTGCTAAGAATTTCTTTGCTTTTATTTTTGCAAGCGGCTTAAGTGATTTACTTTAATAGTGAGCTGCATACATAGTTAGAGCGTGAGTTGGGTGTGTGTTGGGTGTGTGTTGGGCAAGGAGAAATTGCCAAGTCGTTGCAGCTTCATCACAAGACGCCGTTACGAATGCCAGCTGAAAAGAAATTAAATTGCTCTTACCCAACACTGCTGCAGTGCAAAAGAAACGCACAGCAATGCTGCTGACTGAGGCAGCGGGTAGAGGCAGAGGCAGCGGGCAGAGGCAGCGGGCGGCGGGCAGAGGGCAGAGGCAGCGGGCAGAGGCAGCGGGAAGAGGCAGCGGGCAGAGGCAGCGGACAGAGGCAGCGGGAAGAGGCAAAAGCAGCGGGCAGAGGCAGCGGGTAGAGGCAGAGGCAGCGGGTAGAGGCAGAGGCAGCGGGCAGAGGCAGCGGGTAGAGGCAGAGGCAGCGGGCAGAGGCAGAGGCAGCGGGCAGAGGCAGCGGGCAGAGGCAGTGGGCAGAGGCAGTGGGCAGAGGCAGCGGGCGGCGGGCAGCGGGCAGAGGCAGCGGGCAGAGGCAGCGGGCGGCGGGCAGCGGGCAGAGGCAGCGGGTAGAGGCAGAGGCAGCGGGCAGAGGCAGCGGGCAGAGGCAGTGGGCAGAGGCAGTGGGCAGAGGCAGCGGGCAGAGGCAAAAGCAGCGGGCAGAGGCAGCGGGTAGAGGCAGAGGCAGCGGGCAGAGGCAGCGGGCAGAGGCAGCGGGTGGTGGGCAGAGGCAGCGGGCAGAGGCAGCGGGCAGCGGGCAGAGGCAGCGGGCAGAGGCAGCGAGCAGATGCAGCGGGCAGAGGCAGCGGGCAGAGGCAGGAGAGCAGCGAGAGCAGCAGCAGCAGAAAGCATTCGCCTCAGTCGCTGCAGCTGCTGACGACAATTTGAAAGGCAGCACAGCTGCGACTGTGTGGGTGTGTCTGTCTCCCTGTCTCTCTGTCTCACTGTGTGTGTGTGTGTGTTTGTGCCAGGCAGTTAAAGTTTCTAATTGAAATTGAAAGAGAGCGCTGGGGCGCTGATGGCTGCAGTTAAATGCATACGCAGTGCGAAAGACAGAGCGAGAGAGAGCGAGAGAGAGAGCGAGAGCGAGAGTGACCAAGCAAATGCAACGGTTCTTTTTTTTGGGGCAAAAACGAAAGCATGCAAACGTTTATTGTTGCCGCTTTTGTTTGCGCTTCGTTCTGCTTTCGTGCTAAGGCTATTTGTCAATATGCAAGCTAAAAGTGTGACCAGACTGTGGTCTGGTGCAGTTTTTGTTACAATACTAACAAATGAACATAACAGAACGCAGATAGAACGTATAGTATTGTTAATAGCACCGATTTTGACTACATTTGCAGTTTCGCATTTTACACTCGTGTTAAAACGAAGAAAATTTATTTAGAAAATCCTTGATCGAAACAAAATACCATTTTAAAGACGATTTTTAGCATCTACTGAAAACTTAATGCTCAGTTTTGTTCGTGTAAAAGTAAAAAAATAAAATACAAGTGGGAAAGGATTATTTTAAACTCTTTTCGAACCTTTAGACAATTTTCACTCTGCCAACTGCAGCACTTTCATCTGTAAAAATTGATATCATATGATATCAATTTGAATTGAAATATTAAATTTATTTCCAGTTTTATGGCAGCTATAAGATATAGTCATCCGATCTAGCCGGCTCCGATCAATGTTATGTATGTTTGAATAATAAGTATCTGTGCAAAGTTTCATTGCGATAGCTTTGAAAGCATGGGATTTATGACCAAAACCGACTTCCAGTTGTATGGCAGCTATAAGATATAGTGGTCCGATCCGGCTGGTTCCGACCAATGTGCTGTCCCTTTAACTTATAAGTCTCTGTGCAAAGTTTTATCGCGATAGCTCAAAAACTGAGGGACTAGTTTGCATACATACAGATAGACAGACAGACATACAGACGAACAGACGGACGGACATGGCTAGATCAATTTGTATTGTCACTCTAAGCATACTGGCCGTAACTTTTCTTTGAAAAGAGTATAAGCAAAGCGCGCTAGATAGAACAATCGAGTTGGCATTGACTTATGAAGCTGTCATTGCACAATTGACTTGTTCCATTCACATTGCTCGAAAGATTGCTCAACAATCCAGTCGTGTTCAAAATCTAAAGGAATAACCATATAAGCCAAATACCAAAAAGTAATTAAGTACATACTAGCCATAGCAAAAGCAAAAGCAAAACGTAGTCTGCCAAATTCGAAGCGCATTTAAAACAATTCGATTACTTTTCCCACCACGCCCACCACGCCCACAACAGCCACAGCCAAACGATCCAACAATCATTCCGAATTCAGAACCATGAGCGACAGCCACGAGCAGGTCAAGATGGTCACCGAGGATGCCATCGCCAGTCTGGTGGAGCGCGCCCAGCGCCTGCAGCTGAGCAGCGTGTTCACCAAGGAGGCAACGGCCGAGCGCATACCGCAGGAGGCCGGCTACGGCCAGTATGTGATCATCGATATGAGCAGTCCCAAGCCCAGTCCGGAGCGCACTCGCCGCATCCTGGCCGCCGCCCAACGCAAGCTGCGCCGCTTCGACTATGAGCCATCGCCGTCGCCGCCGCCGCCGCCGTCGCCGCGCGAGCGCTGCAAGCTGGCCGAGCTGCGGGATGAGTACATCGAGACGGGCCACCTCATCGACAAGATCCACATGGAGGCGCAGATCCTGAAGGCGGACATGCTCTACTGTGCGCAGCATCATCGCGACATCACACTGGTGCAGGAGATCGAGCTGGAGGCGAGCGCACGCTCGATGGACTCGCTCTTTGGCAGCTTGAGCGATCAGCTCGAGTCCAAGGAGTTCACGGATGTCATGCAGCGCTGCCGCAACGCCCTGGCGCGCTTCGAGCAGCGCCATTGCCCCACCACTGAGTTCGAGGCTCCAGCTGACTTCTCGCGCATCAAGGATGCCATCGCCGATGAGCTGCTGTCCACTGAAGCTGCCACTGAGCCACAGGACCTTATCGAGCCAGCTGCTGAGCTGCTGACCGGCTCAGCCTCAATGATGTCCGATGACGATTAAGCGACCAGGGCCATTGAAAGCATTCAATAAAACTATTTAGTGCTCTCCCACCTATACCCTGTAAAATGCCTAGTTAGCATATCTGACGCACTTATTTGGCTAGCAATCAGTTAAAAAGTATAACTTTACTTATAGCATACATTCGTGTACTATATACATATATATATGTGTACATATGCTAATATCAATAATGTAGAATATCCTTCTCCAAAGGTTGAGCAAGCAATAACAATTTTCGCATAGGACCAGAAAATTACTTTAATACAGAAATGAGCTACTCTTTTGAAGAAGATAGTGAATTCATGTTAAAATTTTTTCGATAGAAATAGTTGTCATTATACCCTGAACCCATTAAAAATGGGTAAAAGGGGTATTATGGTTTTGTTCAAAAGTATGTAACAGGCATAAGGAAGCATCTCAGACCATATAAAGTATATATATTCTTGATCAGTATCAACAGCCGAGTCGATCTAGCCATGTCCGTCTGTCTCTCTGTCTGTCTATCTGTCTGTCTGTCCGTCTCTCTGTATGAACACGCGGATATCAGAGACTGTAAGAGCTAGAGACTTCATATTTGGAATATAAGTTCTCCTAATCCCGGGACAGATCAAGTTTATTAAAATTTATCGATAGCTCGTCCCGTTCAAAAGTTATCGATACATTTCGATTTCAGACCAGCGTTTTTTGGATATAACTTACAAGTTATAAGAGCTAGAGGCCCCTAATTTGACATGTATAATCTCGAATAGCATACACATGTAACAAATATTTCACTTTTTGGATACCACCCCCCAAACCCCCCAAAAGTTAAAAAGGTTTTTTGAAGGTACGACCTTGCAATTTGGTTTGGTAACACATATTATCGACAATTGTTTGTCCCAAAAATTTCAATATGATCGGACAATAAACACAGAAGTTATTTAAGACTTAACTTTCCATTGTGTGGGGCTCAGCGAAAGAGCAAGCTAACTGCTTAAACCGCTGGCACTGCTTGTACTGCTTGTACTGCAGCATGTGTGAGTTTAGAGTAGTACGAATGATTGTAAGGACTGGGTTCAGGGTATCTCGTAGTCGGGCACTCCCGACTAGAGCACTCTTACTTGTTAGATATTAGAATTGAGTTGAAATTGAGCTGGAAGAGATTTCGGATAGTGTCGATTGAATAATGGCCAGTAATACTAGAATTTTGATTATGCAAGTGCAAAAGTGTGACCAGGCAATCATTATTTGGTCTTATGCTGTACAGTGTGTATGAATATATATATATATATGTATATAAAGTTAGATTGAGCTCAATTTGAATAATTTGTGGCGAAATCGTTGAAGCAGCTCGTCCAAGCCACTTGGCTAAGAAACAAGGACACACTGCTTGAATCTCGAGCTCAATTAAGCTGGTGACGGCAAATGTTGCGAGCACCACAAAATAGAAACAGCTGCATGCGCTCAATATTGAAGTATTTCGGCATTTCGTCTAGCATTGAGTGGTCTGGTGGGGGCGGCCCCACTGCCCCACTGCCCCTCAGCTCGTTTGGCAAACTTTGAATGTGGCACGCCCCTAGGCAGCTGGCTGACCATAACCCAGAGCCTGCACACGTTATTGAGCCCAGCTACTAGTTGGTCGGGGCAACAGCCAGCAGATTCGATTTCTAATTAAAAGCCCAAAAGTTTTGGCCGTTGATCGAAATCGAAATCGTCGCACATGACGTGGGTATTTGTCTGCGGTGGGCAGCAAACTTTTCACAGTTTGGCAGTTTGGGAGTTTGGGGGGCGTTACTAAGCGTATGCCGAAACAAAAGCAAATGAATCTGTGTAAGAACATTCGAGCCGTTTGGACTGTGACATAGTCTGGAAAAGTTGAGATATTTGCGATACATACATGTGTATGTAAAAGTATATCTATGCACTTTCCAACCACTTCAGTGTTGGAAAATGCGTTTTGCTTATGCTCCTTCGATTTCAGTTCAGTGTTGAGAAGTTATGCAACAGTGGCATATTCCTTAGCAAGTTCTGATATGCAAAAAAATTCAATCGAACGAAATGCTTAAGAAAATCATCAAAAACAAATGCTTGCTAAAAAGAGTTTCGTTTCTTTCAGATTCAAATCTAAAAACTCACCTAAAAAATGTATGAAATTCTTCGTATCATATAAATACAGTATATTTTATTCAAGTTTATTCAAGAAATAATGAAAATTGTTCGGATTGTTAATGTTGATTTGAGGTTAAAGTTCTGAACTTAAGATTTGCCTTTCTATCTAGATATTCCAAAGTCTTGAGTCTTTGCGACTCAATATGCCACATTTGTTCTGCTCAAGTCGAGGGTATTATTAAAACGACAATGGAGCGAAGCGTGCCAAAAGAAAAGTTGTTAAACTTGTGTCACATTTAATTAACATGAATCAGTGGGTTTTTTGCAGCTGCGGGATTCGGCAGACTTCGAGTGGGCTGAGCGAGGTGAGGATGTAAGGATGTAAGGATGTAAGGAGGTGGTGTCCTTTATGCGCGTGTGTGCAAGGATAAGTCTTGGCATATGTAAGTTGTGGGCTCAGCGTTTTTGGTCATAAACTTTAAAATTTCATGACCACGAATCATTAAACTCAAACGAGCACTAAATTAACAATTAATGTGCATGTGTGTGTGTGTGTGCGTGTGTGTGTGGGTGTTTGTTTTATGACTTTGCATGCACAAATTACTTAATGCCACGCTTTATTGTTCAATTATTAAGCAGCAGCAGGCACGGGTAGCATAAAAAGTTTAACACGCATTAGAGCCCTATTGCTGGCTCGCTGCCAGTTGGCTTAAATCAGGCAACAACAACAGCAATAACTACTCAGTGCCTCGATTAATGGGCCAACATTAGTTATCAATGATGCCCAAGTGAACGATAATGTTTCAACGCCCCCGAATATTCCCCAGCTGCAAGCCTTGCCATCATCGTCGTCTCATCATCATTATCATCGTTATCGTCATCGTCATCGTTATCGTTATCGTTATTATTATCATTATCGTTAGCATTGCCTCGTCATGGTTACAGGCAAACGTTGCCTCATTATTGCAGCTCCTAGGCCTCATTATCATCGGCCCCGAACTTTGACCATCTCAAATGTCCGCCAATTAATTTGCCTTTGACTTCCTTGGCCCAGCAGCTGGCATTCTCATCATATTCTCTTTGTGGCCATTGCCTTTGTATCTGACTGTATCTCGTAATTAGTACAGAAGGCAAGTGAATCTACGCACAACATTCTATATGGGCGTATAGCAAAGTCTCCGCAGCATATTGTTCCATTTACATTAAATACATTTCAGCTTACACATAAAAAGCGTGTCTATAGCAGAAAAACTGAGTGCTGCAATTCCAAAGAATATTTTGACTACGTATACTTAATGTGTCTATTAATAAACTAGTTTGACTCTATATCTTTTTATAAGCGAACTGTAACTACAAGACCAGTGACTTCATTTCAATACAGCTAATATAGTATCTTCATTATTTTTACCTATAAATTAAACAAATATTCTCCATATGATTTTGTCTCTTATTACGTAAACGCATCTTTAGCATTAAGTAGTGTCCTAATAGCCTCTTAGTGTGTCTAGTCCTATATGGAATTTCAACATTTGTACATACTATCTATAATGTATACACATAATATTACTAGCTTGCTAAAGTTGTACATTAAATGCTTCAATTGCAAACAAATTTCGAAAATGTGTAGCATACTTTTTTGGGCAGAATAAAGTGAATCACTCAAATAAAGGCTAATCACTCAAATACATAAGCGCATAATAAAGTTAGTGAGCAATTTTATTCAATACGAACTTGTTTTGAAAATGCTGAAAAAGTTTTCAACGAAAATACTCTCACCCGAATAAAAACAAACTTTCAATTTGATCAAAGCTATTGAAAGCGCCAGCACAATCGATCAATCAGAGTTGCTGGTGGAAATGCTGCTGGTGCAGCAGCAGCAGCAGCAACTGCAGCTGCAGCAGTTGCCTCTTATAATTTGCTGCTAAATTGAAGTGAAACGCTTTGTTTGTGCATAACGAGGCATGCAGCGCGTTAAACAAAGGATACGGACCAAAAAGCAGCAGCTCAACGAGGCAGCCAAAGCCGGTCGCGAGAAAGGGCGAGCACAAGCGTCAGCGGCGACAGGGTAAAGGATAAAGGGTGCTGCCGCGCTGGCTTTGTCCTCGCATTGTTGCAAGTTGGCGGAGGGCTGAGCAAAAGGCGAAGGCAGCGAAATAAAGCAACTGCAACTGCCACAGCGAATGCACCCGCATTAAGCAGCTCACGAAAAAGGGGTCAAAGCAGACAGGGACGAGGCGCAATTGAGTTGATTACCACCTGCCAGGACAGAGACAAAGCTGCTGCTGCTCCCAGCAAGTGGCAAATGCAATTGCATCACGCATTCAACTCGATTACACTTTATCCTCATGCGCTAGATGCGCCAGCATTCATCTCGATCAACGATCAACCCAAACTATATTCAACGATGGATTTATGAGCGCAATAACATATATGAATGCATCAACAGAATGCCAGTCATGGTTGCAAACATCATCTCAATGCGCTGCGAAAGTATTATAACACTTACTTTTTTTCTATAGCATACTTTTTTGGGCAAGTTTTTTATATATATGTTTTTTATCAATTATTTTACAGTTGGGCAAGTCTTGATTGATTTACTATCGACTATTAGACTCAAGAAGATGACATCACGTGAAATTGACATTTAAAGTTATTATATACAAATGTGTGCTCTATTAAACAAAAGAGAATTCGTTTCTAATATTTAAGTCATGCAAGCTTTTGCAAGTTTGAAAGTCGGCATCGAAGCCTTGTTAATGTTGTGTAAGTGCGCAGTCTAAATTGACGTTAACAATAAGTGCGAAACGTGAAACGCTCGCAAGTGGATACGTCTGACAGGCACTGTAAGTGGCTAGCTGCTCGGATTAAAGCTGTGACTGAGCCCCGACTATTTGGATGATGAAGGTAACTATGACGGCCATTTGCATGGCACGCAACCTGACGATGGCCTCAATCAAGAGCTGGTGTGTGTGTGTGTGCAGCACATGCTATGTGAGTTCCGTTTCCGTTTTTCCTCTTCTGATTTCAGCTTTCATTCTTGTTATACCCTGAACCCATTAAAAATGGGTAAAAAGGGTATTATGGTTTTGTGCAAAAGTATGTAACAGGCATAAGGAAGCATCTCCGACCATATAAAGTATATATTCTTGATCAGTATCAACAGCCAAGTCGATTTAGCCATGTCCGTCTGTCTGTCTGTCCGTCCGTCCGTCCGTCCGTCCGTCCGTCCGTCCGTCCGTCCGTCCGTCCGTCCGTCCGTCTGTCTGTATGAACACGCGGATATCAGAGACTACAAGAGCTAGAGACTTCATATTTGGAATATAAGTTCTCGTAGTGCCGGGACAGATCAAGTTTATTTCATTTTATCGATAACTCGACCCATTCAAAAGTTATCGATAAATTTCGATTTCAGACTAGCGTTTTTGGGCTATAACTTACAAGTTATAAGAGCTAGAGGCCCCTAATTTGGCATGTATAATCTCGAATAGCATACACATGTAGCAAATTTTTCACTTTTTGGATACCACCCCCAATCCCCCCAAAAATTCAAAAAACTCATTTTTGAAGGTATGACCTTGCAATTTGGTTTGGTCTCACATTTTATAGCCAATGTTATGTCCTACAAATTTTAAAAAGATCGGACAATAAACACAGAAGTTATTTAAGATTTTACTTTCCATTGTGTGGGACTCAGTGAAAAAGCAAGATAACTGCTTAAACCGCAGGCACTGCTTGCAGTATGTGTGTGCTTGTATGTATGCACACTATTAGGCAAGTATGAATGGATGTCAGAACTGGGTTCAGGGTATCTCCTAGTCGGGCAGTCCCGACTAGAGCACTCTTACTTGTTTTTTTATTCGTGCTGGGCGCCAAGTAATTGGCTGCGAAAATGCTGCCATAAATCAAAGCGATAATTATGTGGGCGACTGCGTAACGGAACGCAAGGTAAATGGGCCAGGGGGGGGCACAATTTGATTGCTCGATGCTGCCATAAATTATGATTTGATGTGCGGAATAGTTGCTGCTGGCTCAAGGTCAGGGACAGTGTGCGAAACTTTTACCCAAAATTTGCCATTTGCTTTGCTCCTTTTGCTCTCTCGCTCTAACACTGTGTGCTGGCCTTCGCCGCGTCCTTGTCTATACATATATATATATATATATGTATGTATGTATGTTTGCATGTAAACAGAATGTGGGGCAGCAGTTTTGGCATTGACTGCGGCTATGATTAATTGCATGTTGTTGCGGCAGCCACATCGTAAATTGCTGACAGCAGCGTGGATGCCACACAACTGTAAAAGGTGGTCGGCTTGGGTTGGGAGTGGGGTGACACTCTGCCCGCTGTCTATGCTCAGGCTGCATTATTAATGCAGCTGCAAGCAGCATGGCCCAAAATGGCAGGCAAACATTTTGTCGCAGTCAGGCCAAAAACACCAAGCAGCCAACCAACAAATCCACAATGACCAGCAACACAGCTAAGAGCTGAGAGACAGAGTAAGCAACCACAGCACCACTGCACCACAGCACCACAGCACCACCACACCAGACCCACCAAGTGCGTAATGCTCTCTCTTTCTCTCTGTCTCCCTCCCTGCAGGCAGCTCCAGGCGGCTTTGGGTACGGTTAAAAGCAATCACGATAATAAGCATAAATAAAAAGCCCAACAAAAAATTACACGACCATAAAAAAAAGGGCAAATGGCAATGGGCAAAAGGCTAGGCGATCGCTGCGGGGTCGAGACATGGAGACATGGAGACATGGAGACATGGGGAGCTGCTTAGCCAGCAGTGGGGCTGCTGACTACATACAAAATGGCACCGCAAGGCAACCCTCGAAATGCTTGAGAGACCAACAGCAACAACGGCAACAACAATAACAAGTAAGAGTGCTCTAGTCGCGAGTGCCCGACTAGGAGATACCCTGAACACAGTCCTTACATTCATACTAAGTACTAAGTGGAAAGTAAAATCTCAAATAACTTCTGTGTTTATTGTCCGATCTTTCTGAAATTTGTAGGACATAACATTGGCCATTAAATGTGTGACCAAGCCAAATTGCAAGGTCATAACTTCAAAAATGCGTTTTTTCAACTTTTGTGGGGATTGGGGGTATCTAAAAAGTGAAAAATTTGTAACATGTGTATGCTAATCAAGACTATACATACCAAGTTTGGTGCCTCTAGCTCTTATAACATTTAAGTTATGGCCAAAAAACACTGGTCTGAAGTTGAAATTTATCGATAACTTTTGAACGGGACGAGCTATCGATAAAATGAAATAAACTTGTACTGTCCCGGGACTACGAGAACTTATATTCCAAATATGAAGTCTCTAGCTCTTACAGTCTCTGATATCCGCGTGTTCATACAGACAGACGAACAGACAAACAGACAGATAGACGGACATGGCTAGATCGACTCGGCTGTTGATACTGATCAAGAATATATATACTTCATATGGTCGGAGATGTTTCCTTATGCCTGTTACATACTTTGCACAAAACCATAATACCCTTTTTACCCACTTTTAATGGGTTCAGGGTATAACGAGCAGCAAACAGCAACGAAAAACAAACAAAAATGAGCTAAGCATTTGCGCTCAAGACGCTCAGATACCCTGTAAAAAGCAATTGCGTTTCTCTTTTCATTGGGTTATTAAAACAAGTTTGTACAAGTTTTGATAAAGCAATGCAAAACTCTTACATTATAATTTTGGCAATTACCTTTTGATTTCGCATTGTTTTGTTTGCATGTCAATTGAATTCGAATATACAAAACTTATGTGCCTGATGTTTATTTTTATATATTTTAATTAATTATAATATTCGATTATACAAATTCTATCAATGTTTACAGATTGTTATCAGCAGGATTCCAATCCGCAAACTTGTACACTCAAATTTACAATAAGTTTGTATATGCCTGACTTCAGATATATTATTTTGGGCTTACAGTTCCAAATTCCAGAACCTTGATTGCTATTTTGAGAATTTTCACTATAGAACGAAACATTGTTGAATCAAGACTTTGTATTTTGTTCTTCGAATGCATTTGTTTGCCTTAACTTTATAAATAATATCAGAAGTAAAGTTGATTGGGTCACTTTCGTTGCTCCGAATGCTAAGCATCTAGTTGATGCTTTGCACATACGTTCGAGTATACCCCCATTTGAGCTCGTGCGCTGTGTGTGCTGGGTATAAACAGCACGAGAATGGGAACACAAATAAGTTTTGTAGTGGCTTGCACAACCGCTGAACAACGTCGTAAAAACTTATTTAATTTGTGATTTATATGAATAAAATTTTCTAGTAAATTCCATGAAATTATTCATTTCGCAGCGCGCGCACGGGCGGGTGGACAACAACAACAACAGCAAAACAAACTGAAGAAAAATGGCACTGGTAAGTGGTAAGAGGCGGGGAGGGGGGCGCGAAGGACGACCGACCAGCCGAAAGGATAAGCCCCGCGCAACCAAAACAAGTCGCCAGTTGGACTGAGCTCCTGGCAGACGACAGCAATGGCGACGATGACGTCGCCTGTCGCCCCACCAATCCAACCCCCCCGCCCCCCCTTCGGTACCCCTTCCATTTGCCCCTCTGCCTGAAAACAAAAAACAACCTAAAAAAGAAAGAAAACTTTTGACTTTTGGCTAGCCAAGAGTTCACGTTTTTGATTTACATCCAAAAAAAAAACCAAGTGTGGAGTGATTATCTTCGGCGTGCCGAAGATTTTATACTCTTTTCGAACCTATAGGCAATTTTGACTCTGCCAACTGCACGACTGAAATTTCATATGCTGTACAAATTTTTTTTTTTTTGCTAAGAATATTTAAATTATTGCCAGCTGTATGGCAGCTATAAGATATAGTGGTCCGATACGGCCGGTTCCTACTAATGTGACGTCTCTTTGAATAATAAGTATCAGTGCAAAGTTTCATCGCGCTAGATTCAAAAACATGGGATATATGGCAAAAGCCGACTTCGAGTTGTATGGCAGCTATAAGATATAGTGGTCCGATCCGGCTGGTTTCGACCAATGTGCTGTACATTTGAATAGTAAGTGTCTGTGCAAAGTTTCGTTGCGATAGCTCAAAAACTGAGGGACTAGTTTGCATACATACAGACAGACAGACAGACATACAGACAGACAGACAGACGGACATGGCTAGATCAATTTGTATTGCCATTCTAAGCATACTGGCAGTAACTTTTGGAAGTCTGAGACGCTTCTTTCTATGCGTTACAAACGTCAGCACAAACTGAATATACTATTTTCTGCGAAAAGAGTATAAAAACAGCACACACACAGTCGCAACTTTTGCGCATATAAATTGGGCAATTCGAATATCAAAGTCCTGCCAGAATCAGAGCGTCCTGTCCTGTCCTGTCGCGTCGCGTCGCGCGTCGCCCTAAAAACAGGCGCCTGCCTTTGCCATGGCCAGCAATTTTTGTAAGTATCGCTTAAATCGGTCCATTTACTGGGCTAGATAGATTGATAAACTGTTGTCAGATTGCCAGGGAATTCACATAAATAATAGTACCTGAAACGGAGCAACTGTTTTGCCCAATCATTTGTGGCAAAAACGTTGCGCTGTTAATCCCCAGTGCTGACTAGCTTTGAATGTATATATCATATATGCATATTACGTATACGTATTTTTTGTTTGTACATAATTCCCTTTGACTGTATGCCCAGAAAATGTACATTTATACATAACTGTCTGAATTACTACATTTATTAATTGAGAACTTACCCATAGTCTTTGCTATCGTCAACCGTATTGTTTGATTCATGTGCCTCAATGGGCAATTGTCTTACGTAATGAATACGCTGAAGGATATCTTTGAGCATTTCAAGTCGAGCTAATCGAGCGTATGAAAATCGATTTTATTACGCTTAACCATAGTTGACATATTTATTTTCATTAACTTGTCCGTCATGCTTTTAATGATTCTTGACATGAGAATCATTTCATTGAGGAGCGAAAAGTGTACGGACGAATTGAAAAAAGGGAAAGTCCAAATCGTCTGAGCAATAATACAGTCAAACTTCTCTAACTTGAACTTTTTTTGTGGCAGGTGAAGTTTCAAGTTAAATAAATTTGATATCTCATATCTTTGGGCATGTCCCGAACTCTATAATCCTGTGTGCCAATGAGGCAGTTCTCTTGGAAAAATGTTCTAAAACCATAATTTTGGTGCCTTTATGGTGACATTTTGTAATATACTTTATATCTTATGATCGAATATTTTTTTGGAAAATTGAGAATAGAAAACTAAGTTACCAATTACAGTGGCTCACAGCTTATGACGAGTTTGAAAAGTTAAGTCGCTGAGCTATTTAAGTTATGCAAAAAAATGTTAATGAAGTTCAGCTAGAAATATTCAAAAACTGCTGATCACTTTAATAGTTATGTGACTGTATATCCTATAAATTATATCTATATATAAAAACTGCACGAGTTAAACAGTGAGTCACAGTAGATATAGATAACTCATTCGCAAACCAGAAACAATAAACATAAATGTACTTTTGGCCTTGAACAAAATATATGTTCTGCGAACTAAGCGACTTAAACGCATCTATTGCACTCATGCTCTTACTTCAACGAGCTAACGCTCTCTCGAGAGCACTTAATTTATCAATTCCGCTTTGTGCGACATCCTTAAACGCTGCTGGCTGGCTGGCTGGCTGGCTGGCTGGCTGGCAGCGCCGCTTTGTCTGTAATCGCTATTGTTGGCTGCGTTTTAGGATTTCGGTTAGCGAATGTGGCCAACTGCCAAGTGTGTGTGTGTGTGTGTGTGTGGGAGGGGTGCGGGGATCAGCTACTTACCGCACGCGCATCGCAGCGGAGCGCAAAGCTGGCGAGGCACAGGCCCACAAGCGGCAGCATCCACAGCCGGTTGCGTCTTTGTTGCAGCTCAGGCGGCATTCTCAGTTGATTTTTTCTTTTACTTGATGTTTTGCTTGATTTTATTTCAGTGGGCTTCGCTTGCAGAGCGTCTGTGGCTTGGCGTTTTATATATATATTTTGTTGTTTGGATTGAGCACTGCAAACAAAACAAAGAACCAACCAAACAAAAAACAAAACAACAACACAATTTTGATAAACGGCCGCGTAACGCAAAGGAATGAATGAATTTCAGACTCGAGCTGCCGTTGCCGCTGCTTGCTTTGATTTTGGACAGTGCTGCTGCTGCTGCTGCTGGTGGTGCTGCTGCTGCTTCACATTCGACTGGGCTTGCTGCTGCCGGCGTCCATGTGGCTTGTTGTTTACTTTCGCTAGAACAGACACACACACACACACACATAAACAAACACACAGGCAGGCAGGCAGGCAGACAACAAAACTGGCGCCACAAAAAACGCCAGCGAACCACGAAGTAGCGAGCAAAACACTTGGTTAACAGCAGCAGCAGCAGCAGCCGCAAAAGCGGCGGCAAACGAACAGCGCCAACAGGAGCCACTAGGCAAAAGAACGAACCGAACGCGCACGCGGCACGAATTGTTCTGGCGTTTCGCTAGCGTTGGGCGCTGCTTTTGAACGACAACAGCAGCAGCAGCGACGGCCAAATGGCATATGCGGCGAAAACAAGCAAGCAAGCTTTGCGGCGAATTGGCCAGCCAGCAGGCAGGCAGGCAGGCAAGGCAAGGCAAGCATATTGCATTGACGAGCGCAAGCAGGAGCGCTGCAGGCATTAGATACGGGGCATGTGCCAGAGCGAGCTGGCGTGAGGCGAGCTACGGACAAAGAGCCCGACGTGCCATGAAGTTTATAAAACACGTACGTGACTGTGGCTCGCTTCGCGCTTGAAGTGTGTGTTAAGCTTTGCTGGCGCTGTCGCCCCCCGCCCCCTGCCCGCCCCCGCCCCCCTCAAGCATGCCTCTGCATTTGGCACAAAATGTTCAAGGACACACACACACACACACACACACATATACATATATATCTATCTACACTCACAGTTAATGCTTTTATTGTGCAGCATTTCTTTATTTTTGAGTCGATTTGTATTTGAACATTTTTTGGCTAGTTTTTATGCCCTGAACCCATTCAAAATGGGTAAAAAGGGTATTATGGTGTTGTGCAAAAGTATGTAACAGGCATAAGGAAACATCTGCGACCATATAAAGTATATATATTCCTGATCAGTATCAACAGCCGAGTCGATTTAGCCATGTCCGTCTGTCTCTTTGTCTGTCTGTCTGTTTGTCTGTCCGTCTGTTTGTCTGTCCGTCTGTCTGTATGAACACGCGGATATCAGAGACTGTAAGAGCTAGAGACTTCATGTTTGGAATATAAGTTTTCGTATTATTTTCGTATTTTATTTTATCGATAACTCGTTCCGTTCAAAAGTATCGATTCATTTCGATTTCAGCCGAAGGTTTTTTGGCTATAACTTGAAAGTCATACCAAATTTGGTATATATAGTCTCGAATAGCTTTCACATTTAACAAATAAATAAATACACTTTTTGGATATCGTACCCCAATCTCCCCAGAAGTGAAAACACTAATTATTCAAGGTATGACCTTGAAATTTGGTTTGATAACCCATTTTATAGCCAATGCTATGTCCTGAAAATTTCATAAAGATCGGGCACTGAACACAGAAGTTATTTAAGACTTACCTTTCCATAGTAAGGGGCTTGCGAAGAAGTTAGCCTGCTTAAACTGCTGGCACTGTTTGCAGTACGTGTGTGCTTTGATTGGTAAGTATAAGGACTGGGTTCAGGGTATCTCCTAGTCGGGCACTCCCGACTCGAGCACTACTACTTGTTTGGTTTTGTTTGCAGCGCCTGACCTTGGTTCGAGTTCTCAACCCACTGCGGCAACTTTGCTCCAATTACAACACACATTGCGATGGGCAACGGACAATGGACAACGGACAATGGACAACGGACAATGGTCGCCCCTTCAACTTCACGTGCTCGATTTCACTTCCACGGCCGTCCACTGTTTGGCATAATCCGTCACCCAATCCGGCGAGTATTCCCTGTTTGCCACTTGCTTTCGCCCACGGTGCTTTGCTTTTCGGATTACATTTAGTTGCTGTCCTCTGCCATTTGTATTACACATACATATCTTTCGTCCAATGCATGTAATATGTAATATAATCCGTATGGCGGCTACATTTAGTAATTACAGTTACAGTTAGGTAATTATATTTGTTGTCAATTCAAATCGGATGTACTTGGAAAAAAAGAAGATAATCTGATGCTTAAATGAAGTACTGGGTCGAAATCTAGCTAAGGTCGACTATTCTAGTCCAGATAACAGAGTTTTTTGTAATGTTGCTACTTCAATTAAGAACTTAAGTGCTAGACTTAATTATAGGTACACAATTGGTTTCACGAATTTTTGTTCCAACTATGGTAACATTAACAGTTATTTTTGTATTTATAGTATTTATACCCCGAGCCCATTTAAAATGGGTAAAATGAAGTTTTGCAAAACTAGGCATAAGGAGGCATCTCCGACCGTATAAAGTGTATTTATTATTATACTCTTTTCGATGAAAATAGTTTATTAAGTGTGTGCTGAGGCGTCGGAGACCCCCAAAAGTTACTGCCAGTATGCTTAGAATGACAAAACAAATTGATCTGGCCATGTCCGTCTGTCTGTCTGTCTGTCTGTCTGTATGTATGCAAACTAGTCCCTCAGTTTTTTAGCTATCGCGATAAAATTTTGCCAGGCACTTATTATTCAAAGGGACCGAATATTGGTCGGAACCAGTCAGATAGGACCGTTATATCTTATAGCTGCCATACAACTCGAAGTCGCTTTTGGCCATATATCCCATGTTCTTAAAGCTATCGCGAAGAATCTTTCGACAGACACCTTTTATGCAAATAACTATATCTTATAGCCGCCATACAACTGGCAATGAATTAAGTATTTCAATTCTTAGAACAAAAGAAATAAATGTTGCACTTCAGTGGTGCAGTTGGCAGAGTGAAAATTGTCTAAAGGTTCGAAAGGAGTATAAAATCTTCGGCAAGCTGAAGATTATCCTTTCACACTTGTTCTATAAAATTAATAACTTCTGTATTGTATGTTCGCCTTAGGGATAAATATAATTCAGAGACTATTCTAAGTTTGTCAATTTCCAATATTATCCAGTATTATTATTTTTGAGATCTTCGACTAAAATATACATACAAATCTTCAATACACTCTATCATTATATTATTACAACAATTGAAAATACAGGCAGAAAATGTTTGAATATATTTTATGAGTACTATTAAACAACCGATTTATCGCATCTAATAAATAACACATTGCGCTTTGTTCAGGGCTTTTATGATAGATGCCGCGTATTAGTTGATTGTGCCTTAGATAATGTATGTCTATCTGATATGAACTTTGAATGCGAACTATATACAAAGAAACATACATATTTATATGAATTCGAGTCCAACTACAGCGGCCGTGCATATGTTTGCATTATTTCATAGACCATACAACAAAGGCATTCCACAAAAAAAGAAAAAATGGAAAAAGAAGTCGGAACGTTGCAGTCGGGTCACCGACTGAGTAATACTCTGAATGGCATCAGTAAGAAAAGCTGGAAGCAGGTAGACCAGATAGTGGGAAATCAAAGTTGCGATCTTAGGGTGAGGTCTACAGCAATCTAAATGCCGAATTTGGTGACTCCGTCTTCAAAATTGTAGGAAATATACACGTGTTATCGATTTGTGCTTTCAGGTATATCGATTTACGCGATTACAGGGACAGGAGTGGGCGTGGTCAAGTGATCTGTGATGTGTGGGGGAGGCTACCAGTAATATATATTCCAAATATTATGACTTATGGCTTAAAAATGAGAGAGATCTAAGTATTTCCATTTATTTATTGAGCGTGGCCGGGAAACCTAGAATACAAACTTTTGGGTAGCTTACCAGCAATCAACCTAGAAAATTTGCTGCCCCTAGCTTAAATATTGGGATTTTTCGATTTGATAATTGAGGTATATCGACATGTTATCGATTTGCCAGCCTTTCAGTAGGCGTGGCACAAAAACCTTAGCACTTGGCCTGAAGGAGATAGCAACAAAGGACATATTCAAACTTTCAACTCTCTAACTTCAATAGCGTCGGAAAAAGTTGCGCTCATACAAACGGACACTGCACAAACTTAATATACTATGAATACTTTCGGTATCAGAGTATAAAAACCCAAGAATTTCGGTGAAGCTATGACAGCTGGACATATCAGACGTTGGAGTCCTTGCATAGCATAAATAAATCAAAGAGAAGACGAGAAATTGAAATTTTCAACCGCAACATGGCTTTTGATACCTGTTCGATAGTCAGCATAACGTATTTATGAAAGTCAATTAAGCTACACACACACACACCCTCACACACACCCTCACACACACACGCACACACACACACCCATGCCTATCGATACCGTAGTAATTGTTAAGGGATTTTGCGGAACAGTGGGTGGTGGCTGAGTGAATGGGATTCCAATCGTTGCCATGCTACGGCAGACAATTGCATTTCTTTTGGTTCGTCTCATCTTGCGCATATTCCACAATAATTAGTGAGCCGTATCTAATGCCCCACACAATTAGTAGCACATGTGCCAGGGCATCCACAGGCTGAGGTTGACGTGCTGCTGTTTGTTGTTGGGCCAGTGTATGTTGTTGTTACTGTGGCAACAGCTTATGCACTGCGTTTGCCATCAAACTAAATAACCTTCCCCCCTCCACCCCACCAAGCGACCTCTCTCTGTGGCGTTCGTTTTGATATACTCATCTGAATGCTATGCAATTCTCTGCTCTAGACCAGTTTTTGCACAGCATTCAAAATAAACGCCTTCTGCCCTTTAATTCGATTCGATGCAGCCCAATTAAATTGAGCAATTTGATTCCATATACCACATACCACATGCCATATGCCATATGCCATAGGCCACATAGGTCACATGTTGTAAGGCTCGAATGACTGTTAAATTTGTATACATTTTGAAAGGTTTATAATGCAGCCATATTGAATTAACTTCGCCCTTTTGTTGATCTAAGTGCTGCTATCACAGTGCAAAATATCTTATTGTATTCTGTTAACTATGTATATATGTGAACAGAACTCCCAGCTGCCTAATATTATTACACTTTTCGAATTTGTGCTGAAGCTTGTAACGCATAGAAGGAAGCGTCGGGGCCCCAAAAGTTACTGCCAGTATGCTTAGAATGACAATACAAATTGATCTAGCCATGTCCGTCTGTCTGTCTGTCTGTATGTATGCAAACTAGTCCCTCAGTTTTTGAGCTTTCGCGATGAAACTTTGCACAGACACTTATTATTCAAATATACAGCACAAGGGTCGGAACCAGCCGGATCGGATCACCATATCTTATGTCTGCCATACAACTCGAAGTCGCTTTTGGTCATATATCCGATCTTTTCAAAGTTATCGCCTTAAATTTCATTGTACACTTGAACATCCTTATAACTCATCAATGTTTAAAATTTCAAATCGATTTTGTTGTAATAATCAAAGTGATGCGTCATTAAATATTTCGGTGGGGCAGTTGGCAGAGTGAAAGTTGCCTAAATGTGCGAAAAGAGTATAAAAACTTCCGCACGCCGAAGATAATCCTTCCCCACTTGTGTTAAGCTGTTGAAGCAATAACTCTGTTCTATGCCGTTGTTAAGCTTGCACATTTTGGTACAAATGCATCAAAGCACTTGGTCTTGTACTTTTTTGAATCCATTCAAAATTGTAATAAAATGGTGAAAAGTGAAGTTGTGCAAAAGTAAGCTATAATTGTATAAGTTCTCGTCGTCCCTAGTCAGATCGAGTTTTATCGTTTTTTATACCCTGAACGCATTAAAAATGGGTAAAAAGGGTATTATGGTTTTGTGCAAAAGTATGTTACAGGCATAAGGAAGCATCTCCGACCATATAAAGTATATACATTCTTGATCAGTATCAACAGTCGAGTCGATTTAGCCATGTCCGTCTGTCTGTCTGTCCGTCCGTCCGTCTGTCTGTATGAACACGCGGATATCAGAGACTACAAGAGCTAGAGACTTCATATTTGGAATATAAGTTCTCGTAATCCCGGGACAGATCAAGTTTATTAAAATTTATCGATAACTCGTCCCGTTCAAAGTTATCGATAAATTTCGATTTCAGACCAGCGCTTTTCTATAACACAAGTTATAAGAGCTAGAGGCCCCTAATTTGGCATGTATAATGTCGAATAGCATACACATGTAAAAAATTTTTCACTTTTTGGATACCACTCCCAATCCCCCCAAAAATTAAAAAAACTCATTTTTGAAGGTATGACTTTGCAATTTGGTTTGGTCACACATTTTATAGCCAATGTTATGTTCTACAAAATTTAAAAAGATCTGACAATAAACACGGAATTTATTTAAGATTTTACTTTTCATTGTGTGGGGCTCAGTGAAAAATCAAGATAACTAACTGCTTAAACCGTTTTCACAGCTTGCAGTAATGTGTGGTGTGTTTGTATGCATGCACACTATTAGGCAAGTATGAATGGATGTCAGAACTGGGTTCAGGGCATCTCCTAGTCGGGCAGTCCCGACTAGAGCACTCTTACTTGTTCTATATGTAGATGGATCTGTTAGTTCATCCGCTTCATTACTGATAGATAAGCATATTTTATATTTGTATATTATAGGCTGACTTATACGGCTAGCAGCAGCAGATTTTCATCTAATCACCACCCACAAACTCACCACACTGCACCACCTCATGGCAATACACCACCGTACATGACAGCTGCCGCATTGATAAAGTGAGCACCGCAATGCGAGCAACCCACAACATCAGCTGCCAACTAACCGCAGACGATTTGGAATCATGCAGATGCGTATTGCTGTGTGGTTGCTCGGTTCACTGGTTGGTTGGTTGGTGGGTCGATGGGTCGATGGGTGGCTGCAGCTACTGCCCGCCTGCTCTGTGGTGCGCTGCGTGGTGCGCTGCGTGGAGCGCCAAGGTAACCGGCAATTATTCATTGCGTATACGCCGCCTGTGCTCGGCGCTAATTAGGCGCAAGTGTTGTCGATAATGAAGTGGCGCTGTTCTGCGCTCTGATGTGTTCGTGTCCCGCGAGGACAACCAGGACACGCGTCAGCCGACATATGGCTGGCTGGCTGGCTGGCTGCTGTTCGAGCTGTGAAGCACGTCCTGGAACGTGGCTCGCATTACACGACGCACGTCCTGTGCGATAGATCGTCCTGCTCCTGCTTCTGCTCCTACTTATACTGCTGCTGCTACTGTTGCAGTTGCGTGTGCTCCATTGTCCTAGTTGTGCTGCCATCTTTTTTGTTCGCCAAAGACAAACAATCGGCTCGAGCTAAACTAACAAAATGTAGCAACCAATCCGCATCCTGGCTGCACAAAAAACTAGCTACAGGGCTTTAAATTCAAACACTCGCCTAACTAGCTGGGCGAGGACCAACCATAACTCGCTGCTCTTTAAATGGCTACCCAATCGCTGCAAGCTGTTAGTTGGCGGATCATAAGCGAACAATTTTGTACAGTTAAAGGATATACGTAATGCTGGTACACAGCACTCACTAGATTGAATCCAGAAACTAATATATTCAGTTTAGAAAACGATTCCATTTTAACATTGCTGGCAGTTAAGCGTTAAGGAATGCGAAAGAAAGTAGAATCTGTTTCAAAAGTGACAGAAAACCTTCCTGCACCGCTGTGCGTATACTTTATGTAAACACATGTAATAATCTAATCTTAAATCTAGATGGTTTGTGGATACATGTCCCATCATTTATCAAGGCAAGGGTTAGATGCCAAGAGCACATAGAAGGACCAAAACAGAGTATATTTTTCATAATAAATAATTATTTTATGGTTTTATTTTGTTAAATGACCAAATATTTGAGACTATTTTCAAATTTACATATACATTTTGTGAACCTGGAAGAGATTTTAGGTAGTTTTCCTTATTATATAGTTAACTAAATAGACAATGAAATGCCTAAAACAGCTTTTCACTTATTATTAAACACAAGAAATTCGGAAGTAAGAAGAAAATATGAAATCCTATAAATAAGAAAATAAATATGAACAAGTAAGAGTGCTGTAGTCGGGAGTGCCCGACTACGAGATACCCTGAACCCAGTCCTTACAATCATTCATACTAATCTAAGCACACACATGCTGCAGTATAAGCAGTATAAGCAGTGCAAGCGGTTTAAGCAGTTAGCTTGCTTTTTCGCTGAGCCCCACACAATGGAAAGTTAAATCTTAAATAACTTCTATGTTTATTGTCCGATCTTATTGAAATTTTTGGGGCAAACAATTGTCAATAATATGTGTGACCAAGTGACCAAACCAAATTTCAAGGTCGTACCTTCAAAAATGCGTTTTTTGAACTTTTGGGGGGTTTGGGGGGTGGTATCCAAAAAGTGAAATATTTGTTACATGTGTATGCTATTCGAGATTATACATGCCAAGTTTGGAGCCTCTAGCTTTTATAACTTTGAAGTTATGTCCCAAAAACGCAAGTCTGAAATCGAAATTTATCGATAACTTTTAAACGGTATGAGTTATCGATAAAATGAAATAAACTTGATCTGTCCCGGGATTAGAAGAACTTATGTTCCAAATATGAAGTCTCTAGCTCTTGTAGTCTCTGATATCTGTGTGTTCATACAGACAGACAGACGGACAGACGGACAGACGGTCAGACGGACAGACGGACAGACGGACAGACGGACAGACAGACGGACATGGCTAAATCGACTCGGCTGTTGATACTGATCAAGAATATATATACTTTATATGGTCGGAGATGCTTCCTTATGCCTGTTACATACTTTTGCACCAAAACCATAATACCCTTTTTACCCCATTTTTAATGGGTTCAGGGTATAAAAATTTTTATAAGAACGTTAGCAACTTGAAAAGAATTATTGAATTAAGATGAATAAGAATTATAAAAAAAAATCCAAAAATATCAGCAATTTTGATAAACTTAGGCATACGCAGATATACAAAATTTAAAACCAACAAGTACGAGTGCTCTAGTCGGGACTGCCCGACTAGGAGATACCCTGAACCCAGTTCTGACATCCATTCATACTTGCCTAATAGTGTGCATACATACAAACACACAGAGTACTGCAAGCAGTGCCTGCGGTTTAAGCACTTATCTTGCTTTTTCACTGAGCCCCACACAATGGAAAGTAAAATCTTAAATAACTTCTGTGTTTATTGTCCGATCTTTTTAAAATTTGTAGGACATAACATTGGCTATAAAATGTGTGACCAAACCAAATTGCAAGGTCATACCTTCAAAAATGAGTTTCTTGACTTTTTGGAGGGATTGGGGGTGAGTATCCAAAAAGTGAAAAATTTGTTACATGTGTATGCTATTCGAGATTATACATGCCAAATTAGGGGCCTCTAGCTCTTATAACTTGTTAAGTTATAGCCCAAAAACGCTAGTCTGAAATCGAAATTTATCGATAACTTTTGAATGGGTCGAGTTATCGATAAAATGAAATAAACTTGATCTGTCCCGGCACTACGAGAACTTATATTCCAAATATGAAGTCTCTAACTCTTGTAGTCTCTGATATCCGCGTGTTCATACAGACAGACGGACGGACGGACGGACGGACGGACGGACGGACGGACGGACAGACAGACGGACATGGCTAAATCGACTTGGCTGTTGATACTGATCAAGAATATATATACTTTATATGGTCGGAGATGCTTCCTTATGCCTGTTACATACTTTTGCACAAAACCATAATACCCTTTTTACCCATTTTTAATGGGTTCAGGGTATAAAAGTCGTTAATAACATGTTTGTCCTCAAAATGCAAATTTTTATTGTTAAAGTGCGTGTTGGCAAACTATATGTGTAAGGAATTAGTAATAATTAAAATAGTAAAATACTAATAAATTAATGTTTTTGCTGTGCATCTTAACTGTGAATATTGTTACTTGTCGTTAGTTGAGCAGCAACTGGCTTTACTTTGCCAAACGTTTCAAGCTCATCTCGTATCTCGTATTTATATTTGTCCGAGCTCATCTCAACTTATGCGTCCATGCTGACGCTCATCCTGACATTCGTCCTTTGGCTTGTCCGTATGCCAGATCACGTGCCCTGTTTCTCGACAAACATGAGCCCCATTCCCATCATCCACACGACTGAGGCAATGGGCGTGCACAAAATTTTAATGCGTGCTACAGTGGTGCGAAAGATATTCAAAACAAATATATTGAATAGAATTGATTTTGATAACAACAACAACTAATAGCTACAGCATAAGCAAAATGATTCATTTTGTGCATCAAACGAAAACTGATTATTCGACTGTTCGTCTATTTGTTGACACACTGTACTTGGCTATGGGCAACTCTCCCCAAACTGGCCATTCTAAGTATTCTGGCTAGTTAAAGGATGCAATGCAATACTTTGTTGCACATATGCTAAGCTTCTAAGCTAAACTCAAATGAGCTGAAACAGGCAAACAGTGCAACACATTTGAGTAGTCCAAGTATAGACGCTTTCAGCAAACTATCAATTACCTAATATGTGACTTTAGAACTTTACAACAAATAGTTTTTATCAAATCTATAATCTATAATGTGTTTTAACGTGCATACCATTTTTACTAAATACAAAGTTTAAAATTTTCTTAGATTAGCATAAAGGAAATAATTTTTAAACACAAAATAGTTGACCAATATTTGTATTACTATATATGCATACACTTAACAAAAAAACATATAGATTTTGATCCAGCCAAAAAGTTAATCATTTATGAGGAAACGGAATTCGCATTTCAAGAAAATTTATTCTAATACCTACAATTTTAATGTTTTTTATTTTCATAAACTTCGAATGTCTTACAAGAAAATTGTCTTAAAATCGTAATATTACGAGTTGAGTATTTAATGCTTGATTCAAGAATTGTTGTTGTGCTGAAGTGTGTAATGCATAGAAGGAAGCGTCGGAAACCCCCAAAAGTTACCAGTATGCTTAGAATAACAAAACAAATTGATCTGACCATGTCCGTCTGTCTGTCTGTCTGTATGTATGCAAACTAGTCCCTCAGTTTTTGAGCTATCGCAATGAAACTTTGCACAGACACTTAATATTTAAAGAGACAGCACATTCGTCGAGGCCGGCTGGATCGGACCACTATATCCTATAGCTGCCATACAACAGAAAGTCGGTTTTGGGCATGTATCCAATATTTTCAAAGTTATCGCCTTAAATTACCTTGTACACTTGAATATCCTTATAACACATTGATGTTAGTCCTTCCCCACTTGTTTTGTAAAACTTACGATCGATTTGCAAATCAAAAACGATTTATACTTTTCTAGAATATTTAAGAATAAATGGTGCTGCAAATAGTTAGGATTTCTGCTCAGATTGTGGTATTCTCTCAGTGTGCGTGTCACGAGTAAAAACAGGATACGCGCCCGTCTTTAGTTTTGTTTACATATACGCATCTAGATGTGTGTGTGTGTGTGTGTGTGTGTGTGTGAGGATAAATAAGCAATGTTGTTGGATGTCCTTTTGTCTGCCGCTGGTGTCGCTGGTTGTCGCTGGTTGTCGCCTTTTGTCGTTTTTATTGCCGGCCTGTCAATATCCGGCGGCGTATTGCCTCGACTTGAGCGACAAATTTGGTCGGATTCGCTTTGCCCTTTTCGCATTTCACAGTTGGCCCTTTGATTCCATTTCCCGAGCGGCACATAAGTAATGCAGATGGAGCTGAGCTGAGCATGTCGCTCGGTCATTGCGTTGTTTGCATGCGACAACTTTAAGGATATGTGCCCATAAACAACTGGATGTAAAATGGCAGCAGCAAGTGCCTTAGGGGCCAGCCTCTCATCCTCATCCTCATCCTCCTCCTCGACCTCCTCCTTGTCCTCGTCCTCGTCCTGCTCGGCTACCCCTTTTCGTCCTGTTGCTCAAATGTGTGCTCGCACCCGCTGGCTTGGCCGGAACGTAACAAACAGTCGCCTGCACGGATGCGGATACGGGTGCGAGTGTATGGACATGGACATGGACAAGGATGCGGATGTGGATGTGGAGGATGTGCGGATGTCGTCGCCAACGTAACCATAACCGTTGCCCTTGGCTACGCACGATTTGAATTAAATTGCACTCGACGCATTTCGCCTGTAGCAGAAGCAGGAGCAGAAGCAGGAGCAGGAACAGGAGCGTGGACGAGGACAGGGAGCATAAACGACATCCGCAACAGTAGGTGCCTGCATATACACACTTAACCAGCATAGTACGATTCAATTAATTCGAGGGCTCTCCAACCACCTGCTGCCATTTGTGCACATATAATCAAGTTGAGCTCAAATTTAGTTAGCTACGTTAAGGCCTCATATTTATTATGTTGGCAAATTGGCAAATTGGCTTTGACATGACAGCAAATGTCCAAAAAAAAAAACAAAAACAAATACTCACACTATCTACATATACAGTGCTCGCTAGCAAATTCACGACGTGAAAAAACAAACTAATGACTAATTATTTTCTCATCATTAAACTTATATATGATGACGTATATATGATACATAATATATACTAAAGTTGTAAATTTTGTTTTGAGGCGCAGAAAATGTTATAATTTTTATAAATTAGAATTATTTACAATTTAAACATTTAGTATAAATTTAATGTCATATGAAAATAGTCGACACAGTCGCCTTTTTTTAAGGATTGATATAATACGAATTGAAACTTTTCTTTTGAATTATTATAAAACTAATTTATGTTTGAAAAAAATATTAGAGAAAATTTAAGAAATTGAAAAAAAGCCCCCTGCTCTATCAAAATATTTAATAACGCATATATTCGCTATTTATGACCTAATCGTTTTGAAATTTTAAGCATTGATGAGTAATAAATATTCGGTCCCTATAAATAATAAGTCTCTGTGCAAAGTTTCATTGCGATAGCTCTGAGGGACTGAGGGACTAGATACCATACATACAGACAGACAGACAGACGGACATGGCTAGATCAATTTGTTTTGTCATTCTAGGCATACTGGAGGAAACTTTTCCTTCTATGCGTTACAAACTTCAGCAGAAAGTTAATATACTATTTTCTGCGAAACGAGTATAAGCAATTAATACTGAAACTATAAAATGCATTCTAAATTTACAAAAATTTATGTTAAGAATGTTAATTATCTGGATGTACATAAATTGACAAATTATTCAAAAATGTATTAAATCGGGCCACTATATAATAAAAACTGCAAAAAGATTTGCATGAATTATTATAATTATATTATAATTATATATATAATTTATATAAGGAATAGTAAGTAGTACACTGGTTTAGATATAGATGGATAAAGTTAGGTTTAGAAAAGTAGAAGTTTTTATTTTAATTTTAATTCATTTAATAAAATTTCATTTCATTCATGAAGTCGATTTCAGCGTTTAATAATTAACCTATCTTAACGTTATGTTTTCTAGCGACTACTGTACCTATGAATATGTTGGTAAAGTATTGGCTATTTTGGGGCTGAGCGAATTCCGTAAATGCCATCTAACTCGAACAAAGAATTGTTTTTGCTCTGTGTCGCATATCACCTGCTGTGCGTAAAGGACCAGGGAATAGCTTTCTGACAAACAGAAATTGCTGTCCGACACAGGACGACAGGATATGCAGCACAAAGAAATTTAATTTCAGATGTGTGCAGCAAACCGCTTTGTTTATCATGTCCTGCAAGACAACCCGTTGGCTCAGGTACTTTCAATGCATAAAGGATGGCAGATGGGAGTTGACAGATGGGAGTTGGAAAATAAAATCAAAAGCAAATAGCTCGCAGTTGACTGATGGTCTCTATGATACAGAAAGCACATTATCCGCTTAGAATTTCTCAAAATTTTCAGCAAAATGTATTTATTAAAAGGCTGCAAGCAGTTCAAAACAGCTGGCAAAATATAGTATTTTGAGGTCCCAGTATTTATACCTTTTGATAAATAAAACAAAAAATTATAAAAGGAAAAAACTGAACTCTTGCTTGTTTCCTCACCTTTCCTTTAGCTGAAGGTTGACTTTATCATCCGAATTCGTTTGTCGTAGACTTTTACTAATTAGCTAATCGTAATACATGTAGTTCAGTTATCAAAAGCCGAAAATGAAATTGTTCCTTTTAAAATTGCCCGCAACTTTTTTCCACATTAATCTAAACCGGTGTACTACTAAATATTCCTTGACGGATATTCAGCTCAGTGTCCTCTATTCCTATCATTTAGAATTCGTTTTTAGGTTTTTTAGCTCTTAACTTACATGTTGCTAGCATATCTTACAATATCTTATTCAATTTTCTATTAAATTTAGATTTTTTCTGGGTTTTCTCCAAACAAAATTAAATACACCCAGATAATTTTAATAAATGTTCCGTGAATAAATAAATATGAAATGTATTATGGTGGTAGATAAACCAGCTGATGAGTCTTTCGAATGAACATTCGTTTTCTAGAGTTGCAAAATTGGAATTTTGAACACATTTCAAATTTGTCATCCGTTTAGCAACAGTGGTCGTCAGATATATGCTTACATGCAGGAATGCTATGCTATTTGAAAGTTTTGTTAAATAATGTAAGTATATACTATATATCGACTTTTGTCTTATAAACTTTACAAGCAAGATGAGCAAACGGGCACCACAATTTTCAATATTTTATAAGTTTCTAATTGCAGTCAGAAGACGAGTCGGAAAACAAAGCAAATGTTACACAACTATAATTTGGGATTCCAAAGGTAACATCGACATATATCGATAACTGCCAGACACTTGAACTGCATCTGGATGAACAAATGCGAAGAGATCATTGATTTGGTGGCAAATCATCATCTGTGGGCGCTGGCGACTCGTAATGCGACTCGGACTGGCTGTGGAATCCTGCCAGGGAGAGGGCGCGCGAGGGGCGATAGGTGCGCTCCTCGACGATGTCGATGTCCTGCACGGAGATGCTCTTCACCAGCGTCGTATTGGGCAGAATGGCGTACTTGCCCAGCCGTTCGCCCCGCTCACTGGCAACGGTCTCCGTGCGCAGGTGCTCTGCTCCGTGGCGCGTGATCACGCACAGATCAATGTTGGAGCCGGAGCCCAGATCGTTGAGTACGCCCGCCGTGATGGCCTCGCGCACCAGCTGCTTGCCCTCGTCCATGTCGAGGGTGGGCCGCCAGCCCTGCTCCAGCACAGCGATGGCGGCCAGTGTGCCCGAGCCCATGGCCGCATATGGCAGCTGATCGATGGAGCCGCACGGATGGATGCAGTTGATGTGCGGCCCGTGCTTGTCCACGCCGCCCATCACCAGGGCGGCACTGATGTGTCCCTGGTAGCGGAAGAGCGTCTGGCGCAGCAGGACAGCGGCACAGACCAGCGGCACCTGGCGCTCCGTGCTCAGCTCATGCAGATCCAGCTCCGCGGAGGTCATCAGCGTCATGTGTTCCGTGTCCGCAGCGGTGCCGGCGCCACAGCAACTATAGATGGATAGATAGATCGATTGCTAGTTATCAACCGATAACTATCGGTATTTGTTTATTGCAAACCCCACCGCGCCAAAACCCCCAATTTGCTATACTCGCCTCTGTTAATCAGTCTGTCTGTCTGTCTGTTGCTCTGTATGCAAACTAGTCCCTTAGTTTTTGAGCTGTCGCTATGCAACTTGGCACAGAGACCTTTTACGCAAAGATACTGTACATTTGTCGGAGCCGGGCATATCGGACATTTATATAGCCAATGTTTTCAAAACTATTGCCTTCAATTACCTTGTTTCAAATAACAAAGATTTTAGGTCATAAGTAGCAAGAGTTTTTTGAAAAAAACCTGTGCACTATAGTTCAATCTGCATACAGATTCGAAAAAAGTAGAAAATTCCTTTAAATATCATTCGATTTCGTTGCATGTGTGAACTTTCATGCAGAAAATGGGGGACCTTTAATAGATATGAAAAAAGGGACCTTTAATAGATATTTAATCTAATTACTTACTAGATGTGCTCCTGCAGGCGATGTATCTTCGAGCAGTTCTTGTCGGAGACAATGGGTCCCTCGGTGGCGCGGGTATCGGCACCCAGGATAACGCCATCCTGGAATATAATGCCCACGATCGAGGTGCCAGTTCGCACCGCCAAAGGTGGCCGGAATCCGTTGGCCAGCAGCTCAGCATTGCTAGAAAAATAGACTTGATAACTACGCTAAGAAAAGCTACTACTCCCTAAAATTCGGGAACACAAAACCCTCCAATTTTGATGGTAAATTGTCTTGGCGGTCGTTTTGTTGGTTTTTAAATGCATTTTGAAAATTCCAATAATAAACAAGTTGTAATCGTGTTCGATTTAAGAACCTGGGATATATGGCCAAAACCGACTTCCAGTTGTATGGAAGCTAAGAGATACAGTGGTCCGATCTTCCGGGTTTCAACTAATGTACTGTCCCTGTGATTAATAAGTCTCTGTGCAAAGTGTCATCGCGAAAGCTCAAAAACTGCGGGACTAGTTTGCATACAGACAGATGGACAGACAGACAGATAGACAGAATTTGTTTTGTCATTCTAAGCATATTGGAGGTAGCTTTTGGGGGTCTCCGACCCCGAAAACAGTAAAGGTCTATAGTATCCTTGTATCATATGTATCTTAGAGAATTTGAAAATCTTACCGCTTGGTATTCACAAAATTGAAAGTGCCTCGCAGCCTGCTGTTGTCCAAGATCTGCGTTGGTATTTCGTTCAGCATCCTGTCGTATTCTGACAAACAACAATTTTGTAGCCCAAAAAAAATATGTGAGTTTGTTTCCAACTGCTTACTGTTGTTCTATACAAAATGTGACGTGATTTGAAAATTAGGTTTTGGAGAACAAAGCCAAAGGCTGCAACGCCTGCCATAACTAATTGGTATGGAGACTAAGAATTGGCTGCTAGATGCAAATGCAAACACAGAGAGGAATAAAACGTAGACAGAGATAGAAAGAGAGAGAGAGAGAGCGAGTGAGATATATAGTTAGATATAAAGTTGGCATAGCAATTGACACAGCCATGTCTCCAATGCGGACACTGCTCCACATTCCAATAGTCCAACAGTTTGACAGTGCCTAATTGGTAAGTGTGTGCATCACTCACTCAATCACTCACTCTCTCTCACTCTCTATCTCTCTCTCTCTCTCTCTCTCGCTCGATATCTATCTAGCTCGCTCCCTCACCCACCGTTTGGCACAATTTGTAAGTTTGCTTGTTTATCTGACACATGACACATTCTGCTACCTTTGCATTTTGGGTCTTCGAGTGTTGCAATCTTATTGCACAATATGTAACATAAGGAATATATATACATATACATATATATGTGTATGTATATACGTATATATATTCGATAATTTGCGATAACTTTAACTTGTATTGCTTAAATGAGAGTTGAAGTAAAGCTTTAATCATCGACTAAGTCGACTAAGTATCTTCGCAATCAGCTTCAATTTGAATGTTGAAGCCGAGGGATTACGACAAGTGCAATTGTCACATGGCGAACAAGTCAATTTGGATTAATTAGAGCCTGGTTATATTTTAATCAGCACTAGAGCAAGTGCCACACAATTCCAACCCACCATCCACCACCCCCCAAAGTATAGCCTACACTTTGATTGGCGGCCGGGTGGGACAATGGGGGTGGGGCTGGGGCTGGGGCTGGGGGATGATTGGGGGCTACAGGGAAGTTGCAAATGCAAATGTCCAAGCAGGCGAAATGACAGCTAGTTGCAACTTGCAAATCATGCAGCCAACTTTTGTGCAACTTAATTACGAGGGGTGGTGGTGGTGGTGGGTTTGTTGGCGAGGTAGAAAGGACTTTAGATACCGGACAACGACTGGGAAGGTTGCTCGTTGCTCCTTGTTCCTTGTTGGTTGTTGGTTGCCAGCTGCTGGCGGACTGGCAAGTTGCAAGTTTACTTAAACAATTTTGCGCTGCATTTGGACAAAAAACTTTGCAGCAGCGGCAGCAGCAGCAACAACAAGAACAGCAACAAGGACATTGTCAAATCCAAATCCAAATGCAAGTTGCTTTTAGCATTTGGACAGCTGCGCCAGTTGAGCCTAACAGTAGTTGCCCAAGGGGACGATAGGACCAAAGGGGACTGGGACAGACTTAATGCATCTTTCAACATCAGCTCATATCTATATTGCAAATTAAATTGCCAAAAATGACACAAATGTTGACTATACTAATGCATTCCATTTTCAAAAGTGCATACATTTTAAATGTAGCACTAAACTAGATAACAAACCATGAGCAAAGCGTTATGAGAGTTTTCGATTATCAACGGACTCAAGAAGCCCATCATGAATTAAAATATTTGTTATTTTAAGCAGAATTGTTGACAGAAAAGTGAAACTCCTTGGTAAAGAGGAAAGTATATACATATTGAATCAACATAAACAACCGAGTCGATCTGGTCAACTTCTATAGACACCATATTGGGAATATAAATAATCGTATACGCTAGCCAAACCAAGTTTATTGAGTTTCATCGATAGCTCATCCGGCTCAAAAGTTATCGATACATTTGGATTTAAGGCAATAACTTAAAAGTTATAAGAGCTATGTATAGTTTGGTATGTATAATCTCGACTAGCATACACATGTACAGAATATTTGACTTTTTGAAGTCATGACCTTTTAAAGTTATGACCTTGCTCTCACACATTTTATAGATATCACTCAAAAAAAGATACAGAATTTATAGAAGATTCAATTTACCAAATCATCGGTTTCAGTGAAGAAGCAGGCTCTTGCTGCTTGCACTGCTTGCAGCGTATGCGTGTTTTGGGCACCTATGAATGCATGTTAAGATTGGATACAGGGTATCTCCTAGTGGGGCACTTCCGACTATAACATTCTTACTTGTTATGTGTGCAGTATCTAATAGGATTTTGTTATTGACACTTTTCTTAATGTTATGTACAGATGGAATATAAATCTTGTATGATATGATAAATAAATCTTAAAAAAGTTAGTTCCAGTGACAAGAGTATTGAGAAGCTTATGAAAAAGCAATGCTAGAAATATAAAATAAAATGAATACTTATTGAGTTGAATCAACTTTGGTGGGATTACACAATGCAATAGTTCCCGATACATGTAGGAGTACTACTCGGTGTGCCAAACATGTTTGATTCTTGGGCATGGCTTGGGCCCAATCTCGGATGCAATCTTAATGGCATTTGGCAAGATTGGCCACGTAGGCCAAACAACAGCTCCATCAACGGCCGGGATCTGCTAGCTGTTCAAAGCATAAATCATTTGGACGCCAACGCGTCATTAATGCCGCTTAAGCTGCTGTCGGAAATTTGGAAGTTTATTAGCTTGGCAAGGATGTCTAGACGCGGCGTGTCCTGCCCGAGTCCTGCCATTGTTCGCCTCCGTTCGCCCATTGCTGCTCGCTTAATGTCCGCAACGCGCTTAGTTTAGTCATTTAGGGCCCGTGGGGGTGGTTGTTGGGTGGTGGGGGCCGAATCAGTCGACAAATTTGAGTCAATGGCTTGGAATCGCGATTTTCATGCCCCCCGCCTGCCGCTGTTGTGGACCCTCTAATCTCATCAAATGATTTATGCAGCCTAAGCAACAAAAGCAGCAACAACAATAGCTGACGCTGCAATTTGGCCACATAATTAAATTAGCTAATGCTGAGCTTTTGTTTTGCATGCCCAGTGATGAAAACGTAGCTGGTCTATGCTCAGCTGCTCGGTCCGTTAGCGACACGAGGCTATTTGGCAGTTTAAAATGTATTTCGAGTATCGGCTATATGTTGAAATCATAATTATTCCTGAAATATATGCATAGTATTAATAGCTTTATTATGATCAAGACTGCTAACCAAGGAACCTGGTTTTTGATATCTATGAATCCAGGCTTTGGCTCGAATATTCTTTTGTGTTTCCAATTTGAAAATCAGATTAGACTTTCTAATTATATCCTGAACCCATTGAATATTGCAACAAAAAAAGGGTATACGTCTGCCGTTCGTTTGTATAAACACGCGGATATCAAAGACTTATCGATAATACCGATTTTAGACCAGCCTTTTGGGGCCATAACTTAAAAGTTATAAGAACTAGAGGCCCCAATTTTTGTATTTATAAACTCGAATAGCATACACATGTTAAACATATTTGACTTTTGGAATACTATCCCTCTAAAAGTGTATAACACTCATTTTTTCAAGGTATGACCTTTTTTATTACAACTTTGATGCCTAGTAAATTTCATAATGATCGGAAAATAAATACAGATTTTGTTTTAGATTTAAGTTTCCAAAGCAGCAAGTTGACAGCTTCAGCAGTTTGCACTGCTTGCATGTGTGTATTTATATGTATGTACACTGTAAGGTAACTATGAATGAATGTCCTTACATTAGGGCTTAGGGTATTTCATGGTCGACCACTCTAATAATATTTTCTTGAATAAAAAATCATTTTTAAATTTTAATATTAGGTCCTCGGCTCAGTTTGGAATTGGGGTTCTTATACTCTTTTCGAAGAAAATAGTATTTTAGGTTTGTGCTGAAGCTTTTAACGCATAGAAGGAAGCGTCGGAGAGCCCAAAAGCTACTGCCAGTATGCTTAGAATGATAAAACAAATTGATTTAGCCGTGTCCGTCTGTCTGTCTGTCTGTCTGTCTCTCTGTCTGTAAGTATGCAAACTAGTCCCTCAGTTTTTGAGCTATCGCGATGCAACATTTTTAACAGACACTTATTATTCAAATGTACAGCATATTGGTTAGAACCAGCCGGATCGGACTACTATATCTTATAGTTGCCATACAACTCGAAGTCGGTTTTGGCCATATATCCCATGTTCTTAAAGCTATCGCGATGAAACTTTGCACAGATACTTATTATTAAAAGAGACATCACATTGGTCGGAGCCTGCCGGATCGGACCACTATAACTTATAGCTGCCATACAACTGGCAATGAATTAAATATTTCAAAAGATATTTTAATTTCATATGATACCAAATCTTAGAAAAACCAAGTGCGAAATGATTATCTCCGGCGTGCCGAAGATTCTATACTCTTTTCTTTTCACTCTACCAACTGCACCACTGAATTTTCAAAAGTAGCAAAAAATCGGTCGCGTGGCATTTATTTTGTATACCCTGAACCCATTAAAAATTGCTAAAAAGGGAATTATGGTTTTGTGCAAAGTATGTAACATGCCTAAGGAAGCATCTTCGACCATATAAAGTGTATATATTCTTGATCAGTATCGACAGCCGAGTCGATTTAGCCATGTCCGTCTGTCCGTCCGTCTGTCTGTCCGTCTGTATGAGCACGCAGATATCACAGACTACATGTGCTTTATATTTGGAATATAAGTTCTCGTAGTTCCGGGACAGTATAAGTTTGTTTCATTTTATCGATAACTCGTCCCGTTTCAAAGATATCGATCAATTTCAATTTCAGACCAGTGTTTTTTGGCCATAACTTGAAAGTTATAAGAGCTAGAGGCCCAAAATTGGGAAATAGTAATAATAATATAATATAATCTCGAATATCATACACATATTACAACCCCTAAAAGTTGAAAAAACGCATTTTTGAAGTTATGTCCTTGCAATTTGGTTTAGTCACGAATTTTATAGTCCTAAAAATTTAAACACAGAATTTATTTAAGATTTTACTTTCCATTACATGTATGTATACACACTGATAGATTAGTATGAATGTAAGGACTAGGTTCAGGGTATCTCCTAGTCGGGTACTCCCGAATAGAGCACTCTTACTTGATTGCTGTAAGAATTGGTATCATATGAATTTAAATTTTTCTTTTAAAATATTGAATTCAAGCTATTTTATATTTGAAAAAATAAAAATCAATGATAAGTCGCGGTATTTGAAGCGAGTTCTCCCGTTAGTCAGCGCAGCACTCTAATACGCCACCAAGCAGTTTTGAAATGCGCTGACAAACTCGATTATACTGATATTTTTTCGCGTTGTATTGTTTTTGTTCTAAATCATTTGTAGCAAATGAATTTGATTACAGTTATTTTATATTTGAAAAAGAGAATAAGAAAAAAATGAAAATAAATAACCAGTCGCCGCTGGTACTCGAACCCAGTACCTTTCGCTTGTCATCGCGTCACTTTACCCATTACGCTACAAGCCGTTTTGATGATCGCTGACAAAATCGCTCGAAGAGCAGACTGTTAAAAACTTATTTGCGCTTGACTTTGTTTGCTCGAATGCACCTGTTCTTTCCAAATATTTCATGACGCATATCTTCGATATTTATGACTCAATCGTTTTTCGATTTTACCCATTGATGAATTATAAGGATGTTCAAGTGTACAAGGAAATTAAAAGCAATTACTTTGAAAACATCGGATTTATAGCCAAAACCGACTATGGCAGCTATAAGATATAGTGGTCCGATCCGGCCGACTCCGACCAATGTGCTGTCTCTATGAATAATAAGCGTCTGTGCAAAGTTGCATCGCGATAGCTCAAAAACTGAGGGACAAGCTTGCATACTTACAGACGGACATGGCTAGATCAATTTGACTTTGTGATTCTAAGCATACTGGCAGTAACTTTTGGGGGTTTCCGACGTGGTGAAAAGAGTATAAAATCTTCGGCACGCCAAAGATAATCCTTTCATAATTGTTTGTTTTTTTTTTGGTTTTTAATGGCTTCGCATCAAAGCCGATTTGCAATTTGGTATCGGCAGTTTTTTCATTTTTTTACTCGATTTTTATTTATATACAATGATAACTTCATATTTAAGTACAAATGTTAAATAAAATATTCGTGAGATTATTTTGTTATTACTGAAGCTCTGCTAGTTAGAAGCTGCTATCAAAAGTTTAGCCAAAAGAAAACTCAACAACTTAAACAAATCGAACTTTCAAATATGTAAATAAACTGCCCTGTCGTCAATAAAATTGCCATTTAGTTAATTTAAGGTTTTGTTTCGAATTCAATAGCTTAGTAATTGAAAGTTAATTGCACTGAGAAAACTGACCATTACTGTAGCGAGGAATGTTTGTTTGTTTGTTTGTCTGTTTGTCTGATTGTCTGTTTCTCTGATTGTCTGTTTGCCTGTTTGCTTGTGTGTGCAACATGTGAAGCAATTAAAGCCGAAATGCACTTTGGGTTACACAATGCACATTAAATGGCTCCGGGAGTAACGTATGCGTGGCAAAGGCGGCTTCGTCACTGCGGTCAGGGATCGTGCCACAAAGCAGCTGCGCCCGTTGCCACCTTGCCACAGAGCCGCCACACATTGCAACATAACTGGCAAGCTGGAAAAACGCACGATTGGCATTTTAAGAAATTTTTAGATGTAGTTTTAAAAATGTAGTATGTAAAATGGCCATTTCTTCGTAAATTCTTATCCGATTTACGATTCAATGGTAGTTTTCAAGCAATTTCGAGCTGTAAACTGTTAAAAAAAAACAAGTGGAGAAGGATTATCTTCGGCGTGCCGAAGATTAAATACTCTTTTCGAACCTTTAAGCAATTTTCACTATTTTTCCGAGACTGCTTATTTAATTCGCAGATATTAATGTCGCATACATATACCCCTACATATAAAATAAAATATATAAAGGTATTCATGTAAACAGGGACGTTTCACTATCCGTAGCTCGTGGACGCGTCCCTTAGCATTCATAAGTGCTACCGAATTGAACAATAAACAAGTTTCAGTTTTTCCAAAAAGTCAAAACTACATTACATATGTATACTACAATATACATACCAAATTTTGTGCCTGTTGCTCTTATACCTTTCTTATACCTTATTGTCATAAAACTTAATCTGATCCATATTTTTTTTCGCGTGGCATTGGTTTTGCCAATGAATTTAAATTTTTCTTTTGAATTATTCTAATAAAGCTACTTTATGTATGAAAAAAAAAATTAGAAACAATTTAGGAAATTGAAAATAAATGAATTTGATTACAGCTATTATATATTTGAAAAGAAGAATAAGAAACAAGTGAGAACGTTGCAGTCGGGCGGAGCCGACTGCGTAATACTCTGATACCATTTTAAGAACAGCTGAAAGCAAGTGAACAGAAAATTTTTGCTGGTGTTTGGGTGACCCGAAATCGGCATTCCAAGTTTTTGGGAACGGGAGGGGCATGGTCGATCTTAAGAGGGGGTGACCAGAAGTCTATCTACCAATTTTGGTGACTCTAGCTCTAAAACTGTGGAAGATATAAGCTTTCGCGATTTTTGGGGGCGGGAGGGGGCGTGGCCCCAAAAAATTTGGCCGATCTTTAGAGGGAGTGACAAGAAGTCTATCTTACAAATTTCTTGACTCTAGCTCTAAAACTGTGGAAGATATACATTTTCGCGATTTTTGGGGGCGGGAGGGGGCGTGGCCCCAAATTTTTTTTTACCGATATTTAGAGGGGCTGACCAGAATTCTATCTTCCAAGTTTAATGACTCTAGCTCTGAAACTGTGAAAGATATAAATTTTCGCGATTTTTGGGGGCGGGCGGGGGCGTGGCCCCAAAATTTTTTGTCCGATCTTTAGAGGACTTGGCCAGAAGTCTACCCTCAAAGTTTGGTGGCCCTAGCTCTTAAACTGTGCGAGATATAGGCTTCCGTGTTTCGTGGGGGCGGGGTGGCTGGGGGGCGTTCTAGTGGGCGTGGCCGGAAAATCCAGGACGCAATCTTTTGGGCTGGTCAGCCCTAGTCTAAATTCCAAATTTGGGGACTCTAGCTTCAAAATTGCGGGAAATATACACGTGTTATCGAATTGTGCATTCATGTATATCGATTTTCGCGATTACGGGGGCGGGACTGGGCGTGGTCAAAATTTTGTTTCTGTAATCTGTAGAGGACGTCACCAGTAATATATATTCCAAATATGGTGACTTTAGCTCTAAAACTGCGGGAGATATAAGCATTTCAAATTAATTTTGGAGGGGGGCTGGTGGGCGTAATAATGGGCGTGGCCGATTAACCTAGGATCCAATTTTTCGGGAGGTCACCAGCAATATACCTACCAAATTTGATTACTCTAGCTTCAAAATTGTGGGAGTTATTCACGTTTAATCGATTTGTGATTTGAGGTGTATCGACATGTTATCGATTTGCCAGCCTCCCAGTGGGCGTGGCATAAATTTGGAATAAACTTGATCTGAAGCAGATAGCTATAATCATAACGCAAAATATTTCAAGAGTCTATCTAATATCGTTTCGGAAATACGCGCGTTCATCCAGACAGACAGACGGACAGACGGACAGACGGACGGCCTGACGGACATTCGACAAAACCAATATACTATGAGTACCTTCGGTATCAGAGTATAAAAATGAAAATAAATGACCAGTCGCCGCTGGTCTTGAACCCAGGACCTCTCGCTCACCAGTTCGCAACTTTACCCCTTACGCCACAAGCCGTTTTGATGATCGCTGACAAAATTGCTTGAAGAGCCGACTGTTACAAATTTCCTTGTTTTGTTTTCCTGCAACCTGCAAACTCGCGTTTGTACAGCATTTGTTTTTTCGCGTGGCATTGTTTTTGTTCTAAGCCATTGGAAGCAAGTTAATTTGATTACAGTTATATGTATATGTGAAAGGAAAAACAAGTAAGAGTGCACTAGTCGGGACTGCCCGACTAGGAGATACCCTGAACCCAGTTCTGACATCCATTCATACTTGCCTAATAGTGTGCATACATACAAACACACCACACATTACTGCAAGCTGTGAAAACGGTTTAAGCAGTTATCTTGCTTTTTCACTGAGCCCCACACAATGGAAAGTAAAATCTTAAATAACTTCTGTGTTTATTGTCCGATCTTTTTAAAATTTGTAGGACATAACATTGGCTATTAAATGTGTGACCAAACCAAATTGCAAGGTCATACCTTCAAAAATGAGTTTTTTCAATTTTTGGGGGGATTTGGGGGTGGTATCCAAAAAGTGAAAAATTTGTTACATGTGTATGCTATTCGAGATTATACATGCCAAATTAGGGGCCTCTAGCTCTTATAACTTGTAAGTTATAGCCCAAAAACGCTGGTCTGAAATCGAAATTTATCGATAACTTTTGAACGGGAGGAGGTATCGATAAATTTTAATAAACTTGATCTGTCCCGGGATTACGAGAACTTATATTCCAAATATGAAGTCTCTAGCTCTTGTAGTCTCTGATATCCGCGTGTTCATACAGACAGACGGCACGGACGGACGGACAGACAGACAGACGGACATGGCTAAATCGACTCGACTGTTGATACTGATCAAGAATATATATACTTTATATGGTCGGAGATGCTTCCTTATGCCTGTTACATACTTTTGCACAAAACCATAATACCCTTTTTACCCATTTTTAATGGGTTCAGGGTATAAAAAGAAAAAAGTATAAATTAACAATCAGTCGCCGCCGAGGCTCGAACTTGAGAAACCTGCGCTTGACTTTGTTTGCTCATATGCACCTGTTTTTTCAAAATATTTAATGACGCATATCTTCGCTGTTTATGACTCAATCGATTTGCGATTTTACCAATTGATGAGTTATAAGGATGTTCAAGTGTACAAGGAAATTTAAGGCAATTGCTTTGAAAACATCGGATTTATGGCCAAAACCGACTTTGAGGTGTATGGCAGCTATAAGATATAGTGGTCCGATCCGGCCGGCTCCGACCAATGTGCTGTCCCCTTGAATAATAAGTGTATGTGCAAAGTTGCATCGCGATAGCTCTAAAACTGAGGGACTAGTTTGCATACATACAGACAGACAGACAGACAGACAGACAGACAGACAGACAGACAGACAGACAGACAGACAGACAGACAGACAGACAGACAGACATGGCTAGATCAATTTGTTTTGTTTCTAAGCATACTGGCAGTAACTTTTGGGGGTCTCAGACGCTTCCTTCTATGCGTTACAAACTTCAGGACAAACTTAATATACTATTTTCTTCGAAAAGAGTATAAACAACTTAAAATGGCCATAACTTCGTCAATTCTTATCCGATTCGCAAAACAAGTGACATTTTGATCATTGCTAGTGCTCCTCCATGAATCTGCATTTAAGTTTCAAGCAATTTCGAGCTGTAAATTGTTCAAAAAAAAAAACTTAAAATGGCCATAACTTCGTCAATTCTTATCCGATTCGCAAAACAAGGGACATTTTGATCATTGCTAGTGCTCCTCTATGAATCTGCATTTAAGTTTCAAGCAATTTCGAGCTGTAAGTTGTTAAAAAAAAAAAAAAAATTAAAATGGCAAGCAGAAGAACAATAAATAAGCAAATCGTTAAGATTCGCAAAGTTTGCGCTCAGCAATTGCCGCAGATTCACACATATGCATGAATGTGTACATTTTTGTGTCTCTCTCTCTCTCTCTGCGTGTCTGCGTGTGTGTGTGTGTGTGTGTGTGTGTGTGTGTGTGTGTGTGTGTGTGTGTGTGTGTGTGTGTGTGTGTGTGTGTGTGTGTGTGTGTGTGTGTGTGTGTGTGAGTGTGTGTGCAACAGGAGGGGGCACTGAGAGTCGCCGGGGCCATAAGTTCAGTGTTCATTGTTAACACCATATAGGTTTAAGCATGCATGCATACATATGTATTTGTATATGTATGTATGTGTATACCAGTTGTGCAGCTGTGTACAGTATGTCCTGCATCCTGCCTCCTGCATCGTGCCTCCTGCAGCCTGCCTCTCGCTTCTATGTGTTTTCTTTTGGCATAGTTGTGTGTGTCGCTGTGGCTGCTGCTGCTGCTGCTGCTGGTGTTGCTCCTGCTGTTCCTTTGTACTTTTTGGCGCAGGTGTGACATGCACCTCACGCACAGTGGTACAAGCCCAATACAAACTGACCGAATATCAAATTTGAAAATAATAGCGATCTTAACTTGCAGCTCCAGCTTTAAGCTGTCAACAAATAATGTAACACTTTGTCACTCTTGGAGATAACATAGATGTAATACTTAAATAAGCATATGGATTCTCCTTTATTTCATTTCGTTTCATTTATATACAGTAATTAACTATGCACATTTGTGTGTGTAGTAATATTACTTACAATTAAGTTATGTTCTGCTGTAGTCAGCTTTGTCTAATTATATATATATTTCTTTAATTGATATTACACAAAGAAAAATGCACAAGTGGGTCAAAATTATTTACAAAAACATCAATTATTAGCTATAAATAAACAATTAAAATGTTAAGGATTTTTTTTTTTTTTTGTATATTTAGCAACATTTTAATAAAATACTTAAATTGCCAAGTTTTTGTGTTATTCCCAAAAAGAAGTTAAGCTGATAAACAAACATCAAATATATATTAAGCAATTCCTAAATGCAATCACTCAACTGTTATATTTAGAATAGCTAGATACGAATATACAAATACTGAACCAATTTTGAAAAGCATCTTTTCGTTCAAATACCTTATAGATATGCTTTAAATGTGGCCAAAGACGACAGATCAAATGAACATGAAAGTAAGCTGTTATGGGATTCGAACTCAGATCCCCAAGAGCTATTTCAATCCCTAAGTTTGCAAATTTAAATGAAATATTTCTTTACCACATTCTGATTCAGTTTTAAAGTTGTTAGTTTGTAACAATGAAAAGATTCAACAGTATTTCAGATTACAATTCGGCGACTAAAATACACATCTGGGCCCACTGTGCCGGATGAACGCGCCGTCTGAATCCAGTAGCCGCATAGTTACGTTCATATGACTGCGTTTGTGTAATGCATGTACACAGATGAGTGTGAATACGAGTCTCAGTGCGAGTGCGAGTGTGAGTGTGAGTGTGAATGTGAATGTATGGATGGGTGTATGGGTGTGAGTACTAGTATGTGTTGCTGTAGCTGGCTGAAGCTTATGACTTAATAAATACTTCCCAGTGTGCGCAATGTGGCTGGCAATTTAATAACGAAAGCAAACGGCATGGAAAAACAGAGTAGTAGAGTAGCAGAGCACATAAGCATAGCTGCAGACGAAAAGCAAAACAGAACAGAACAGAAGAAAGACAACACTTTTGATTTACTCATATGCATGCCCCATTCACATTCTGGCTCTGATTATTTCAATATAGTACTTCGTACTGCTGTGCATATTTGGTATTTTAAGCACTGCGAGAAGTATTGTAATAAACCCGTTGGGACCACATGCTTTTCATATTCAAATACTCTCGCATTTGTACCCTTGTTACGTCCGCTTTATGTGAGCGGCAATGGATTATATGGAACACATAGTTGCTAAAAGTTAATATATTCATATGCTTATAATTGGAATTTCATAATCTCTTATGTTGGATTCAAATAAGCCATTATAGATTGCTTTAAACTGGACAATTATATTCAATTAAATGAAAAACTTGAGCTAATTTCAATGCAAATCAAAAAATTACGTATACGTCAGAAAGAAATGCATGTAAAGCAGCAGCAAATAAATATCAAATATAATGTTTATTATGAATTCAAATAAGCCATTATTTTATACATGCTTACACGATTTCATTTGCTGTCTTTGGATTGGTTTAAATATGACTATTTAATTAAATTAAGAAATTACGTATACGTAACTGTTAGAAAGACACGAAAGTAAAGCAGCAGCTAATAAATCCCAAATAGAATTTGTAATAAAATCCTAAAAATAAGAATATTTTTAGACTTAATTATGACATAGCAATTCTTTGATTATAATAATGCGCCATGCTCTCCAAGGTAGCCTCACACTGTTGTTGTTGCTGTTGTTGTTTGTTTGTCTTGTTAGCAGAAGGAGTGCGATGCGGATGAAGGAATTTGTATTGGGAGGGGGTGTCTGAGCTGTTATAGCTGTCTCCTAAGTGTGCTGGGTGTAAATGGTGCGCGATGCTGCTAAATATTTGTTCTATCAAATTCAATTAAAGTTGACATGGGTTCACAGCTGGACAGAAACGGTAGAACTAGCATTCAGACATGGGCCCAGATCCAGACCCAAGCCAGGCAGCCCAGGCCCAGGCCCAGGCCCACATCCACTCGGGGCGGGTCAAAAGTCACAGACGACTCCAGACTGCGCTCCAATTTCAACTAGTGATGGATGCGTGTCCGATTTACAATTATTATGAAAATACTTAAGTTTTTCTTATTTTGCAATATAATATTTATGCACAGCTCTAGTTATTGGTATAATTGAAAACAATTGTATACTCTTTAGTGGACAGTAAATATTTAAACAAAAAAATAGATTACATTTAATGTAGTTACATTTTTATGTTGTAATAATACAAAATATAAAAGAATTAAGTGTAATAAAAAAGAAAATGTTATACTTCATAATATTATTTTATGTCATTTATATTTTTGCATATATTTTTATTCTTATAATTTTTATGTACTTATGGTGTTTGGTCGTATTTACTCAAAGAATATTTTCTTTTTGTTGACATTTAATATTTTTTTTAAATATATATACATAATGTATGTATATATATATATATAAGCATGATATTAAGACTTAAAAGATAAATCTTATAATTTTTTTAGGACAAGTAAAATTAGAAGTGTTCAATATGCTTATTTTCTTTTATATATTTTGTATATATTTTTCTTGTATTTAGTCATATTCAGTCCAGTAGATATTTAACCATAATATAAAGAATATTTTCGTTTCAATTGACAGTAAATATAAAAAAAATTAACAAGTATTGAAATATTAAAATTAAATTCTCTTTTCGTTATCAAAATACACATAATTTATATTTTTATAATTGATCTCCTTTTTTGAGCTGATGCTATTTGGTTGCATTTTCGTAATATTCAACATGCACGAGCTTTACTTTCCGAGCACGAATCGATCGTGTTGCTCGTGTCACGCCAGAAACGAAAAGACACGCGGCCGGCCAGCTGTAGCGCACGATGACCGCTGGTTAGCAGTTTTCTGATTCAATTTGAACACGACAAACACACACGGTTCCGCCTAGGAAGCAGCACTCACTCGTCGCGTAGCGTAGCATAAGAAGCCGGCAAGGAAAGCGGACACACGGTCGCTCACAGCGAAACGAAAATTCAAAGGAAATGCCCGCAAAAGATGCTCGATGGTGGCTTGTTGGGGGGGGGCGTAGCCACGCTCTGATTGGGGGGCGTGGCAGTGTGAGGCCAACTGTTTGCAGTGATACGCACACAGCAGCAGCAGCAGCAGGCCGTGCTATAAGGTCGGCAACCCATCGACCCGCCCATCAGTAGCTGAAGCGGGAGCAGGAGCCGGAGCCGGAGCAGACTCATAGCCGTAATAAGACACCGGGAGTCGAGGCACGGTTGCAACGTCCACGGGTTTTTTGGGGCTATTGCTGTGCTGTGCTGTGTGTTGCCTAAATTAAAACAGGCACACCAGCACACACACACACACACACACATACATATAGAGAGTAACTGCCACTGCCTCGGGACCCGGAAGCACAAACACAAAATTTACAACTGGTTGGCTCGGCAGAAGTCTCATTTTGATCTGAGCAAACTGTTTGTGGAACAGCAGGATGAGCAGAAACAGCGGCAGCAGCATGAGCAGCAGGAGCAGGAGCAGGAGGCCGGACCAGACTGGACTGGACTGTACCGCACCACCCCATACCCTGTCCGGGGGCCGCCTTCCACTTGCGCCTTCTGCAAGTCGCCTTTGCAAACTGAATTCCGTTCGTGGCCGCTGCTCGAGTGTAAATTTGCTCGTTAAATTTGTTGGCACTCTCGACTAATTTGCACTTGTAACGCCATGGGCCAAGGGGCAATGGAGGTGCTGTATATACGTATATATGTACGTACGTAGTCTGTAGCTGTGAATTGCCGGTTAAAGTTTGCGCCTCTTTTTTTGTTTGTGTGTATTTGCGTTCTTTTGCATTGGGGCTGCCGGTGTTCTGCATTCAGTTGGTAATTGAAAAGACAACTGGCCAAGAAAATGGGCAACAAACGAATTGTTGGGCAATGCGGGCGATGCCAACTTGTTAACATCGTTTCCGGGTAGTTGTGTTGTACAGATAAAAGTATACATATAGATAATCATCAGCCGTAATTAGATATTTATGTAGAGCATGAACAAAATTGCCTCGTGCCGGTTTTAGTTTTTGGCAAAGTTATGCATATTTGAAGTCATACAAGTGTATTTCTAGGGATTCAGGCACTTTTAATTTCCGATTTGTTGTAATTGTAGATACCGAAGTTATTCATAGTACATACAGAGTTTGTGCCATGTTTGTCTGTCCGGATGAACGCAACTTTTACCGACGATATTCAAGTTAGAAACATGAAGCTTGAATTGATTTACTTGTAAGTATCTGCTTTAGACAAAGTGTGAAGATTTTTGTGCCAAGCCCATTGGTAGGCTAGGAAATTGATAACATGTGGATACACCTCAAATCACAAATCATTAAAACGTGAATTATTTTCACTAGAAGCTTTACAGATTGCTGGGACCTTCCACCAGCCCCACCTCCAAAAATAATTGGAAATTCACACCTAGAATATATGTACTTTAGATACCCTGTTACAATAACATTGTACACTTTTTAACCAGGGTATACAATGTGATATTCTCTAAAAAAAACTATGAACAAATTAACTCGATCTCGAGTTTTTGGTTTAAGTTAGTCATTTCTAGGAAAGTACAAATGGTGTTAATAATATCTGACAGATTAAATTAAAATTGAGATACTGTTTTGTCAGCTTTTGCTTGTAGGTTGCAGAAACGGTCTTTAAAAGTCAAATCATATCGCAAAGTAAAAGATAGTTAAGTGCAACTTGAAGACCCCACTTAGTATTAGTGCTGATTTTTCTTCACCACCATTAGCCGGAAATGCTCCGATTACAAACCGTGAATGATAAACGCCTTCAGTAGCCAGCCGCAGTAAAGTTTAGAATCACAGTTCTTAAAGAGCCGCAATGTATCTGATGGATAACAAGATGGCTGGAATGGATACGCAAGCAACTGGGCGTGCCACAAGCATCGGGACAGCCGCATAATCAAACTCATCAGCAGCTGGCTGCCTCGGCTGGGGTGGGGGCAATGGGCAATGGGAAGATTGGGACATTGGGGTATTAGCAAACTCATTCGCATGCAGGAGAGCCATCAAGTGGCTTTGGCATTGGGCCCCCCCAAGAGCCTAGGAACTTTTTGCCGATGAAATGAATAATTGTGCCACATTATGTTGCATTGTTATTCGTCAGCGGCAAATCAGTTGCTAAATTAATCGTATTGAATTCATTGGTGGGCCACGAAGCCATCCATCCGGTGGCTCCATTTGCGCCGCTTGCCTGATTGATGGATATACATATATATATATATGTACGTCGATAAATGCGAAATGAAGCATTGTTCGATAGGCAACAACTTTGTGGCATTGAGCAGACGCGTAAGGGAGGAGTGGGGCATAGGGGGGGGAAGGCTCAGTGATTACAGCGACCGTTGGCGCCTATTTGCTGGGCTAAGTCTGCGATCCGCCCAAGCCGCTGTCTCATTATTATGCAGCTCATGAGTCTCGTTAGTGGCAAAGTTATATGAGCATACATCAACAAGCCGCACAACTTTGCAACATGCGGCAGCGAGCGACTGGGACACAGACGCGCCTGGGATGCGGCTGCTGCTGCTGCTGATGCTGCTGCTGCTGCTGCTGCTGCGGATGCGACTTGCAAGCGGAAAGTGTTAAGCACAGCGCTGTAAATGCCAGCAACTTGCTGTCGACTTGCCAAAGCCGAGGCGCCAACTCTGAAGGCGCGTGCAAGTGGCGCAAGTGGCCCCGACTTGACTTGACTTGACTTGGACCAACCACCAGCCACAACTGCAGCTGCCCAGCACCCTACCCCCAACCCCAATCATTGTGAAGCTTTTGTGCGAATTCGCCGCAAAATTGTTGCGAGGCGAAGTGGTTGCTCACGCACCGTCCGTCGACACGTTCGGCTCGGCTTTTGGTCTCGGTTTCACAATTTGCCTTCGGCTCTGGCGTTCGTTGTGTGGGTGTTGGGTGCGGCAGTGGCAGCGTCACGGGAGGGGGTGTGCCTGCTTTTTGTTTTCAACAAATCGACTATGTTTGCACAGTCCAAGCAACTGCCTATCGCCCCCCTCGCCCCGCCCCTGTTCATTCCCACCACTGTTGTATGCTTGTTAGCTGAACCTTCGAGAATGCTAAGAGAAAGCGCAACTACGCTGAGCGAAAAGCCGTTGAAGGCCAGCTGGCAATCAACTATATCTGTCAAGGCAATATATATACGAGTGTCCTTCATCAAAATAAATGCAAGATTTCACTTTCAATTTCACTCAAGACTCTCAAAGCAGACATGTACAAAACACGATTTGTACTGGCTAATTTAATAGGGCAATAATGAAAATCAGTCATTACATTATTATCTTTTAACAAACATGCAGTAATAATAAGAATATAAAGTTTACCTTGTTTTTAGTATATTTATTTCTTGCATTTTGGAATATTCCACTATTTCGCTCCAATGAAATGCGCTTGCACAAAGCTAACATTATATAATAACTAAACTAGTAACAATCTAAGAAAATTGATTGAAGCAGTTAGTTTTATCCAATTTAAAGACACTATCTACTTTGTGCCTACAATAAATAATAAGCTTAATCTAATGAAAACCCATCTTTGTCTTTTAAATGTTAATATACATTTGTAGCTATGTCAATGTGAACTGTAGATCAAACAAACATTTATTGATTGCAGCCGTTTTATTATAAAGACAAAAATCTAAACTCCAATGCCAGTAATATTAAAAAAAAGCTCTATGTTTCAGTTACATTATGCTACAAAAGAAAAAGTTTACGAAAGAGTGAAAATGAAACTCTCGAAAATATTGTGCTGTTTAATGTAGTAATTTCGTAACAATTTCAAGATATTCCATTCAAATGAGTCGCTAAAGTTGGGCAAACATTTTTCGCGCAGTGTAAAGCACTTACAGCAGAACTCAACTCGACAACACGATTAGCTTTAATTAGCTGCAAGTGGACAACGAGAGGCAACTCGAAGTGGACAAGGACAATGAACACATTGGCCCAAGGAATTCAAGTGAATGCCTAGCAGCAGCAACAACAACAACAACAACAACAATAACAATAGCAACAACAATAGCAACAAAAGGAGCCCCAAAAAGTATGCAATGCCTTCGTCGCTCAAATTCAATTATCCAAGCTGCTTGTTGAACCAACCACGCCCCCCCCCCGCCCCCGACCCGCCCCCATCTACCCAGATGGTATGAGTTATGTGGCAGCTAATGGCGCTGAAATAAAGTCCGACTGCGAATGGACAACCAAATGAGTGATTTGGGGCAATGCTGCAAGAAATTTGATGGCCATTGCTCGATGATAGCCGAGATTTATGACCAAAGCGAGCAGGTATGAAGAACACACCTTAACCGACAGCGAACCACTGCCACTGCCGCTGCCACAGTCGAGCTAACTGTTGAACAAAGCAGCAGCTGCTGCAGCGACAGCCAACAAAATGCATCCCTCGGGTGCAGTTGTTGCCGCTGCGTCTGTTAAATTGCAGCGCAATCGTTTCGGGTAGTCTGGAAGTCTGGGAGATTGGGCGACTGGGAGATGGGGCGACTGAGTCCATTGTGTGCACTCAGCTGGCCGAAAGCGCAGCGCAGCAATAATTAGCAACAACTGGGCTCGCGGTGTGGGTCAGGGTGGAGCCACTGACTGAACCAGAGCCAGCGCTGGCTGGTCAGTAGTGTAGTAGAGTAGCTGGAGGTGCACAGCGAAAAGGATTCTAGCTAAAATTAAGAACTTATACTTGATACAAGAGCGCAACGCAAAGCCATAAAACTAGCTATAAGCTCATCAGAATAATTTTAATAAAAATAAATAAATTAAATAAATACTAACCAAAAATAAAAACTAAAATAACTATTAAATTTTGTATACCCTGAACCCATTAAAAATGGGTAAAAAGGGTAAAATTAAGTTGTGCAAAAGTAAAGTATGTAACAGGCATAAGGAAGCATCTCCGACCATATAAAGTGTATATTATTGATCAGTATCAACAGCCGAGTCGATCTAGCCATGTACGTCTGTCTCTCTGTCTGTCTGTCTGTCTGTATGTATGCAAACTAGTCCCTCAGCTTTTGAGCTATCGTGATAAAACTTTGCACAGAGACTTATTATTCAAAGGGACAGCACATTGGTCGGAACCGGCCAGATCAGACCACTATATCTTATAGCTACCATACAACCCGAAGTCGGTTTTGGCCATATATCTCATGTTTTTGAAGCTATCGCAATGAAACTTTGCACAGGTACTTATTATTCAAACATACATAACATCCGACTGGATCGGATGACTATATCTTATAGCTACCATACAACTCGAAGTCAGTTTTGGCCATATATCTCATGTTTTTGAAACTATCGCAATGAAACTTTGCACAGGTACTTATTATTCAAACATACATAACATCCGACTGGATCGGATGACTATTTCTTGTAGCTGCCATACAACTGGAAAAAAATTTAATATTCATAGAAAGAAACAAGTAAGAGTGCTCTAGTCGGGAGTGCCCGACTAGGAGATACCCTGAACCCAGTCCTTACAATCATTCGTACTACTCTAAACACACACATGCTGCAGTACAAGCAGTACAAGCAGTGCAAGCGGTCTAAGCAGTTAGCTTGCTTTTCGCTGAGCCCCACATAATGGAAAGTTAAATCTTAAATAACTTCTGTGTTTATCGTCCGATCTTATTGAAATTTTTGGGGCAAACAATTGTCGATAATATGTGTTACCAAACCAAATTGCAAGGTCGTACCTTCAAAAATGGGTTTTTTTAACTTTTGGGGGGTTTGGGGGTGGTATCCAAAAAGTGAAATATTTGTTACATGTGTATGCTATTCGAGATTATACATGTCAAATTAGGGGCCTCTAGCTCTTATAACTTGTAAGTTATATCCAAAAAACGCTGGTCTAAAATCGAAATTTATCGATAACTTTTGAACGGGACGAGCTATCGATAAATTTTAATAAACTTGATCTGTCCCGGGATTAGGAGAACTTATGTTCCAAATATGAAGTCTCTAGCTCTTGTAGTCTCTGATATCTGTGTGTTCATACAGACAGACAGACGGACAGACGGACAGACAGACGGACATGGCCAGATCGACTCGGCTATTGATACTGATCAATAATATATATACTTTATATGGTCGGAGATGCTTCCTTATGCCTGTTACATACATTTGCACAAAACCATAATACCCTTTTTACCCATTTTTAATGGGTTCAGGGTATAAAAATAAATGCCACTCGATAAAATGAATTATCACAGCATATGAAAGTGTTGCAGTTGGCTGAATGAAAATTGTCTAAAGGTTCGAAAAGAGTATAAAATCTTCGGCACGCTAAAGATAATCCTTTCCCACTTATTTTCATTATTGTTTTCAAATATTTCTAGTGTAACCATAAAGCCAAATAAACATATAGTATATTATGAGCAGATGAAACTTACTTACAGTAACATTATTCATTGTCAATTTTAAGAGCTTTTTATACCCTGAACCCATTAAAAATGGGTAAAAAGGGTATAATGAAGTTGTGCAAAAGTATGTAACAGGCATAAGGAAGCATCTCCGACCATATAAAGTATATATATTATTGATCAGTATCAACAGCCGAGTCGATCTAGCCATGTCCGTCTGTCTGTCCGTCTGTCCGTCTGTCCGTCTGTCCGTCTGTCTGTCTGTATGAACACACAGATATCAGAGACTACAAGAGCTAGAGACTTCATATTTGGAACATAAGTTCTCCTAATCCCGGGACAGATCAAGTTTATTAAAATTTATCGATAGCTCGTCCCGTTCAAAAGTTATCGATAAATTTCGATTTCAGACCAGCGTTTTTTGGATATAACTTACAAGTTATAAGAGCTAGAGGCCCCTAATTTGACATGTATAATCTCGAATAGCATACACATGAACAAATTTTTCACTTTTTGGATACCACCCCCAAACCCCCCAAAAGTTCAAAAAACGCATTTTTGAAGGTACGACCTTGCAATTTGGTTTGGTCACACATATTATTGACAATTGTTTGCCCCAAAAATTTCAATAAGATCGGACGATAAACACAGAAGTTATTTAAGATTTAACTTTCCATTATGTGGGGCTCAGCGAAAAGCAAGCTAACTGCTTAGACCGCTTGCACTGCTTGTACTGCTTGTACTGCAGCATGTGTGTGTTTAGATTAATATGAATGATTGTAAGGACTGGGTTCAGGGTATCTCGTAGTCGGGCACTCCCGACTAGAGCACTCTTACTTGTTATTGATTTGAAATTGATGATATTAATTTTAACATTTAAAACTTACAATTTTCTTTTTTCTGTTTGAAATGCAATTTTTTTCTCTGTGTGGTGGTGGTGTTGGTGGTGGTGATGGTGGTGGGGTTGTTGGTGGTGCTGCTACGTGACGGGGCCATTTTGTGCGCCGAACTTAATTGAAACGAGCGCCAGCTGCAATTATTTTTCAGTCTAATTCGAGCTGCTCCTTGGAGGCCAGTTGCAGGCAGGCAGGCAGGCGTTTGGTTTCCATTTCAGCTTTTAGCTGCAGCTGCACCACCATATCCTCATCCGCATCCGCATCCTCATCCACCAGCCACCAGCCACCATTCGCGCTCACATTCGCTTCCGCGTGCACATCTAATTCGTAGCCTCGTTCAGGTTTGGGCTGTCTGGTTAATTCAATTGCATATCAGTTGCAGCTCCAATTGAATTTCAATTCCAATTGAATATAACAAGAACGAATCGACGAATATTGAATGCCCTATTAAGCAAAATGCTCTTATGGCAATGAGCTCTTTACTATTTGGGTGTGAGGAAATCTACTTAAGCAAACAATTTGTGTGTTACTTTAGGACAATTGCTTGAAACTTTGTAAAGTTTTCGAAACACATTGAAAATCTGATAAATTTATAGTATAATATAATAAATTAATATCTGAGAGAAGTCAATATTTGTTAAACAAGTCTATAATAAGTGTTATAAAATCAATTGCTACATGTACATAAGTATATATAATAATAATGAAATATTTATAATTTGTGATGGTTTTTTAAGGTTATGCAATGCTTTAAGATACTTTACTTTCAAAAAATTTGTTGGGTATTTATACTTTTGTTGATGCCAAAATATCTTAAAATGCCAAGAAAATAATATGCATAAAAAATTTTAAATTATTAAAACCTTCCGTTAAATTTAAATTACAAAACAATTGCAGAATAGAACAAATATTTTATATTTTTAAATTGATGAAATATTGTTAAAGTTACGTTAAGTTCTGGGTGTATTAAGGAATAAATATTAGTCCAACTTTTGCTGCATGTATTGGGAAAACGCACAGAAAAAACCCAATTAAACCAAACAAACAATTAAAAGTATTAGTAATATAGTTAATTAAGAAAAATTAAGCATTTAATATAAATATGCAATTAAGAGAGAGAGAGAGAGTTTAGATAGAGTGAAGAAAAAGAGTAAAGGGAAGGATAAAATTAAAAGAAACATGTAGTATAGTTGTTTGTTTGCAATTAGGCCAACAGCTGAGTACTAGTAAAATACCTTTAATAAGTATGTTATAAGTACAGAAAATAGCAAATTTACAAAAATCCAATTTTACAGGACAACGTTTGATCAAAATTCTTGTTTAGATTAACTCTGAATTTGCTTGCATTTAAAATGTCTTAATTGGAAAATTGAAATGAAAATGTATTATTTTATAGCTATTTATTATAATTTAAATTAGATTAAGTGTCATAAGAAATTTAGAAGCTTGAAATTATAACAAGAGTGCTCTAGTCGGGTGTGTCCGACTAGGAGATACCCTGAACCCAGTCCTTACATTCATTCATACTAACTTATCAGCGCTTATACATACAAACACACACATGCTGCAAGCAGTACAAGCAGTGCAAGCAGTTCAAGCAGTTAGCTTGCTTCTTCACCGAGACCCACACAATGGAAAGTTAAATCTTAAACAACTTCTGTGTTTATTGTCAGATCTTATTGAAATTTGAATGGCATACAATTGGCAATGAAAAACAAGTGGGGAAGGATTATCTTCGGCGTGCCGAAGATTTTATACTCTTTTCGAACCTATAGGCAATTTTCACTCTGCCAACTGCACCACTGAAATTTCATAAGCTGTACAAAATCGTTTTGTCGCGTAACACTTTTTTTTGTTCTAAGAATATTTAATTCATTGCCAGTTGTATAGCAGCTATAAGATATAGTGATCCGATCCGGCCGGCTCCAACCAATGTGATGTCTCTTTGCATAATAAGTATCTATGCAAAGTTTCATCGCGATAGATTAAAAAAACATGGGATATATGGCCAAAACCGACTTCGAGTTGTATGGCAGCTATAAGATATAGTGATCCGATCCAGCCGGCTCCAACCAAGGTGATGTCTCTTTGAATAATAAGTATCGGTGCAAAGTTTCATCGCGTTATCTTAAAAAACATGGGATATATGGCCAAAACCGATTTCGAGTTGTATGGCAGCTATAAGATATAGTATTCCGATCCGGCCAGCTCCGACCAATGTGCTGTCCCCTGGAATAATAAGTGTCTGTGCAAAGTTTTATCGCGATAGCTCAAAAACTGAGGGACTAGTTTGCATACATACAGACAGACAGACAGACAGACAGACAGACAGACAGACAGACGGACATGGCTAGATCAATTTGTATTGTCATTCTAAGCATACTGGCAGTAACTTTTGGGGTCTCCGACGCTTCCTTCTATGCGTTACAAACTTCAGGACAAACTTAATATACTATTTTCTTCGAAAAGAGTATAATGAGGTCAAACCAAATTGCATATTATATCCAATTTGGTGCCTCTAGCTCTAATAACTTTTAAATGATGGTCCAAATAGAAATTGATCGATAACTTTTGAGCGGGACGAGTTATCGATAAAATTAAACAAACTTGATCTGTTCCGGAACTACGGGCACCAATATTCCTCTCTAGCTCTTGCAGTCTCTGATATCCGCGTGTTCATTCAGACAGACGGGCAGACAGATAGAGCGATGGACATGGCTAGATCGATTTAGCTGTTGATACTGATCAAGAATATGAGATGCTTCCTCATGCCTGTTACATACCCATTTTTAATGGAATCAGGGTATAAAACAAAGTCAAAGCTAAATTGATAATACCCTGTTGCAAGAGTAGCCAGCTCAACGGGTCACAGTCGAGTAATTTGTGTTGGTTTTGCTGGACTATTTGTAGGGCATACTCCATTGTCATTCTACCCCACTGTCTGTCCGTCTGTCTGACTGTCTCTCTGTCTGGCTGTCGTCCATTAATTTGGCAGTTTTGGTAACAATTTCAGTTGGCGCTTTGTAGCTTTCAGGCAATTTGCGCGTTTAATTAGCTGCAACGCCATGCGGCCGCAGCAGCCATTTGGCCATATGCCAAATTCGTGTCTATGTCCGTTGCAATATGCAATTTGTGCAACCATGTCGCAGTCCATCAACACCTTTTTACTTGTGCCCAAATAGACCACCCGCTCCCCATCTCATCTCCCCTGTTTCCCGCTGGCCGCAAAAATTCAATTTGTTGCACAATGGATGCAAATGTAAGCGGATACGGATGTCGATACAGTTGCCGATGTCAAATGCGATTGTGACTGCAACTGCGACTGCGAATTGTGCCAAGGGGCAGGCAGCAAGCAGCAGTGGGCAACAACTGGACCCTTCGTTAACCCTTGAAGCACTACTACTACGTAATTATACGCTGAACCCATTAAAAATGGGTAAAAGGGTATAATGAAGTTGTGCCAAAGTATGTAACAGGCATAAGGAAGCATCTTCGACCATATAAGTTATATATATTCCTGATCAGTATCAATAGCCGAGTCGATCTAGCCGTGTCCGTCCGTCTGTCTGTCTGTATGAGTAATCGGAAATCAGGGACTATAAGAGCTAGAGACTTCATATTTAGAATATAAGTTCTCGTAGTCCCCGGTCAGATCAAGTTTATTTATTTTATCTATAGCTCGACCCGTTCAAGGTTATCGATAAATTTCGATTTCAGACCCGCGATTTTATAAGACCCAAAGGTCCCAAATTTGGCATGTGTAATCTCGAATAGCATACACATGTAGCTAATATTTAACTCTTTAGATACCACCTCCCGATCCCCCAAAAGTTAAAAAAAAAACTGCTTGCAGTACATGAATGTTTGTACATATGTGATAGGTAAGCATAAATTAATGTAAGAACTGGGTTCAGGGTATCTCCTAGTCGCGCACTCCCGACTAGAGCACTCTTACTTGTTTTGTAATTGAATTTTGAAGCCCCCACCCTTCCTCGGCGTGTTTAAGTACACCCAGTCGAGGCTGGGGCACATTTGGCACAAAAAGTCGCGACAACTGGGGCAATAATAACGGCATAACGGTTAACTGTAACGACAGCCATTTTTATTAATGCACTGCGCGAAAAATCAATTTTGGCCCCACAAACTACCAACGAGTTGGTTCGGAAAGTGACTCTTAAAGTTAACAGCCACAAGTTTGCTTCTATTATAATTGCTTGTGTTTCTATTGCGAATTTGAAATTTTCGTTGCACTTTCATTCAATTTTATGTGCTTACAGTCGTTTTGAAAGCTAAAAGCTTAATGCACATCTACAAATTCTTGAAAAACTGTTATGTATTTGATTAAGCTTCATTGTGATTTTAAAACAACTAAGTAACCCTCTTTTTAGCAACTTGTACATCTGTGTTCTTTATGCTTTAATTTCCATATTTATCTAGCTATGTCTGTCTGTCTGTATGTATGCAAACTAGTCCATCAGTTTTTGAGCTATCGCGATAAAACTTTACACAGAGACTGATTATTCAAAGGGACAGCACATTGGTCGGAACCGCCCGGATCAGACTACTATATCTTATAGATACCATACAACTCTAAGTCGGTTTTGGCCATAAAACCGATACTTTCAAAGCAATTGTTTTCAATTTCCTTGTACACTTGAACATCCTTATAACTCATCAATAAGTAAAATTGCAAAACGATTAAGTCATAAATAGCAATGATATGCGTCATTAAATATTTTGAAATAACAGATGCATTCGAGCACGTAAGTTTTTAACAGTCTTCAATCGATTTTTTCAGCGAACATTAAAACGACTTGTGGCGTAAGGGGTAAAGTGACGCGATGACAAAAGCAAGGTCGCATGTTCGCTTACCAGCGGCGACTGATAATTTATTTTCAATTTTTTCTTATTCTACCTTACAAATAATTTTATTTTCAAATATAAAATAGCTTAAATTTAATATTTTAAGAGAAAAATTGTAATTCATATGATATCAATTCGTAGAACCAAAAAAAATAAATGCCACGCATATGAAATTTCAGTGGTGCAGTTAGCAGAGTGAAAATTGCCCTTAAGGTTCGAAAAGAGTATAAGGTCTTCGGCACACCGAAGATAATCTTTCCCCACTTGTTTTAGCTTACATATTACAAACACTTGCAATTATTATCATACAAATTTTAAAGCATTTCATGATTCAATTTCATTTATCTATCTCAGCTTTTTCTAGTATCGTTTAACAATTGCTCATAAAACTTGAAATTAAATGTAGTTAGCAAAAACTAACTGGACTCATGTTTTTATGTTACTCATCAACTATTTATTATTATTATTATTTTTATGTATTATTATAATTTATTTGTATATTGAAAGGAATTTCGTATCATTAATTTCAGCTTTTAGTTAATTGGCTTTATTTTCGTAGTCGTGCGAAATTGATTCGTAATTCACTTGAGGAGTACAATTTAATTTCAAATGTGACCTTCGAAGCAATAATTTGCTGCACAAACTTGTAAGCCTTAAATAACAGCGTGCCGAAAAAGAAAACACCGCTAAATTCTTGTGTATCTATGAAGAGTCATGTTTTACTTGTGGTAAGTATGTTGGTAATGCTACCACACAAAATTGCTCAGCTACAATATGTTGCAAGTCCTTTCCGTCTGCTGACCCTGCCTCCCCCCACCCCAGCTCCCCGTGCCCCAACAGCTGGTTGCCCCCACTCGTTACTCTCTTTCTGTGCTCTTTGCTGTTAGCTGTTAGCTGCTCGCCAGCCGCGTTGACCGCTTGGGGGTACAATTTGGCCAGTGCCAGTGTGAGCGGAATGCGCTGCTTTGTGGCATCAACAAGGACATGCCACTCGAGGGTGACTCCAAGATCCTTCTGCTTCTACTTCTGCTTCTGCTGCGTTTTTGCTTTTTATACTCTTTTCGAAGAAAATAGTATATTCAGTTTGTGCTGAAGTTTGTAACACATACTAGGAAGCGTCGGAGACCTCCAAAAGTTACTGCCAGTATGCTAGAATGACAATATAAGCTGATCTGGTCATGTCCGTCTGTCTGTCTGTCTGTATGTATGCGAACTAGTCCCTCAGTTTTTGAGCTATCGTGATAAAATTTTGCACAGAGACTTATTATTCAAAGGGACAGCACATTGGTCGGAACCGGCCGGATCGGATCACTATATCTTATAGCTGCCATACAACTCGAAGTCGGTTTTGGACATATATACTTATTTTTCAAAGAGACATCACATTGGTATGAGCCGGCCCGATCGAATCACTATATCTTATAGCTGCACTACAAGTGGCAATAAATTAAATATTCTTAGAAAAACAAGTAAGAGTGCTCTAGTCGGGAGTGCCCGACTACGAGATACCCTGAACCCAGTCCTTACAATCATTCATATTAATCTAAACACACACATGCTGCAGTACAAGCAGTACAAGCAGTGCAAGCGGTCTAAGCAGTTAGCTTGCTTTTCGCTGAGCCCCACATAATGGAAAGTTAAATCTTAAATAACTTCTGTGTTTATCGTCCGATCTTATTGAAATTTTTGGGGCAAACAATTGTCAATAATATGTGTGACCAAACCAAATTGCAAGGTCGTACCTTCAAAAATGCGTTTTTTTTAACTTTTGGGGGGTTTGGGGGTGGTATCCAAAAAGTGAAAAATTTGTTCATGTGTATGCTATTCGAGATTATACATGTCAAATTAGGGGCCTCTAGCTCTTATAACTTGTAAGTTATATCCAAAAAACGCTGGTCTAAAATCGAAATTTATCGATAACTTTTGAACGGGACGAGCTATCGATAAATTTTAATAAACTTGATCTGTCCCGGGATTAGGAGAACTTATGTTCCAAATATGAAGTCTCTAGCTCTTGTAGTCTCTGATATCTGTGTGTTCATACAGACAGACAGACGGACAGACGGACAGACGGACAGACGGACAGACGGACAGACAGACGGACATGGCCAGATCGACTCGGCTATTGATACTGATCAATAATATATATACTTTATATGGTCGGAGATGCTTCCTTATGCCTGTTACATACATTTGCACAAACCCATAATACCCTTTTTACCCATTTTTAATGGGTTCAGGGTATAAAAATAAAAATGTTACGCGACAAAACGATTTTTGACAGCATATGAAATTTCAGTGGTGCAGTTGGCAGAGTGAAAATTGCCTAAAGGTTCGAAAAGAGTATAAAATCTTCGGCACGCCGAAGAAAATCCTTCCCCACTTTATATATATTTTTCCCCATTTTCTTGCTTTTTTTTGCCAAATTGACTTTGATTTGCCGCTGTGTGCCTCGTCCCAACCGGACCAGGACCAGCACCAGGACCACGACCAGGACCGTACCGAAGGCATTTGCCGTGTCCTGAATGCAGCCATTTTTTATGCTTCGTTGCTCACACACACACACACACACATAGTTGGAGGCACTTGGATTGGGCATTTGTTAGCAGAAGCAAAGCACACACAACTTTTGCTGGCCCCCAGAAACACCCCCACCCCCAAAGCCAAAACCAAAGCAAAGCGATTGTAAGAGCGCAATCTATAAATATCTAAAAATCCCATAAAGCTCGAGGACGTGGCATGTGGCATGTGGCATGTGGCATGTGGCAGGTGCAACGAGCTGGGCGCGCCAGTAAATGTCATCATTGGGATTGCAGCAGCATCTATGTACATCTACAGCCACAAGCAAACTCAGGTGAGGGCCAACAGCTGGGCGCCAGCAATTCCAAATCAGTTGGCATCAAGCAGGTGGGGGCAGTTGCACTTGCAGTTGCAGCTTGTGGGCGGGCAGCTTGTCTTGCGCCTACCAATTGACATGCGGTTGCAATTGCTGTTGCGGTTGCTTTCCAATTGATCAATTCAACAACGAGCCGTGGATTATCAAAACTTCGCTTGGCACAGCAACAACATCAATGTCTGTCAGTGAGTGTGCGTGCGTGTGTGAGTGTGTGTGTGCGTGTGTGTGTGCGTGTCTATTAGAGATGGGTGCGTGTCCAATTTTAGCAACACTACACGAGCACAAATTATTATCGACACGGAAAAATTATTGAAAATTATGAATAAGAAAAAAAGGAAAAAACAATATATTGTCAAATTAAACAGGTGGAATATAATTTTGTACTCTTATCGAATCATTGAACAGATTTCACTAGCTTATATTTTACGCTTACGCATACAGTCCTCCACTATAGTATTGCAGTTATCCTTGAACAGCTGTTTCTTTAAAAATAACTTTTCTTCGCTATTTTAAACATTGTTGAGTTATGGGAATATTCAAGTTTATAATTGAATTCCTATTAAAACAAAATGTGTTTATAATCTTTTCGAAGCAAATAGTATATTCACTTTGTGCTGAAGTGTGTAATGCATAGAAGGAAGCGTCGGAGACCCCCAAAAGTTACCGACAGTATGCTAAGAATGACAAAACGAATTGATCGAGCTATGTCTGTCTGTCTGTATGTATGCAAACTAGTCCCTCAGTTTTTGCGCTATCGCGATAAAACATTGCACAGACACTTATTATTCCAGGGGACAGCACATTGGTCGGAGCCGGCCGGATCGGACCACTATATCTTATAGCTGCCATACAGCTAGAAGTCGGTTTTGGCCATATATCCCATATTTTTAAGGCTATCGCGATGAAACTTTGCACATATACCTATTCTTATCACATTGGTCGAAGCCGGCCGGATCGGATCACTTTAATTTATAGCTGCCATACAACTGACAATGAATGTGATAAAACGATTTATTACAGCATATGAAATTTCAGTAGTGCAGTTGGCAGAGTGATAAAGGTTGGAAAAGAGTATAAAATCTTCGGCAGAAATTCTTCCGAAGAAATTCCTTTCCCACTTGCTTAAATATATAATGTAATAATAAATTTCATTAGGTTTCAATTGTTATTTGCCATCTAAAAAGATTCCGCATTTAAATCTGAGGTATTTTCGAATTTTGTATTTTCTTTGGCAACCAAGCCAAGGCTCCCAAGTCCCTGAAAATGTTTTTCAAACATCTAAAACTCCCATAACTTTGTCAAAACTGATCCGATTTTCATGCCGATGCAGTTTCGATCATGGATCTATGAAACACAAGCCAAGACTTCAGATTAGGCTCCCAAGTCCCTGGATATGCCTTTTAAAAATCTAAAACTCCCATTACTTTGTTAAAGCTGATCCGATTTTCGAATCAAGGCAGTTTCGATTATGATTTGATATCTATATTATAACTACACTTTAGGCATTTTTTTTCACGAAAGATAACCACACAACTGAACCGATTTTTAAGCTCGAGGCCAATTGTATCATGTTTTTTTTTCTCTCAATTAATTCTATACTTAAGAAAACTTAATATTTTTATATTTTTTCGAAAAACAATTTTCCTAAATTTTGGGTGTCATAAATAGTATAAAAATCTAACTGAAAGCCGATTCTGGGGTGGTTCAATTTTAGCTTGTAAAGTGATTATTGGTACCCAAGAAATGTCCTTTGAAGACTTGAGACTTGCATAGCTTTGCCAAAACTTAACCAAATTTCGAGATTTTGGATAAATTGATTTATTGTGTTTTCCTCTCAATATATTCTAAAATTTTAGAAATTTATTTTTTTGACCTTTTGCCGATAAAGAAACTTATGTCTAAAAAGTGGTAAAATTTGTGGCCATTGTTTTCCTATATATGGGAATATAGTTCAATTTCTCAGTGCCCAAAATTGTGAATTTTTTTTTAACATATGGATGCTTTTTTTCTAATCTACCTTTTTTACTGAATGTAAAATCGGATATTTTTGGATAAAATCTAACTTTTGAACACGAACAAATCGTGTCCATAAACTAAAAAGGACACGCGCCCAGCGCTGCTGTCTATGTGTGTTAGTTGTGTATGTGTGTGTGTGTGTGTGTGTGTGTGTGTGTGTGTGTGTGTGTGTGTTTTGTGTGTGTGTATGTGTGTGCTTAGACAATATTTGTGGATGATTGCATGCTTGTGCAAACGGCTTTCATGTACGTGAACAGCAAATTTATTTGCACGAGTGCAATGGATGCTGGTGCCATGTTTGGTACGTAGCCGAGACGAGAGTGAAGCACCACCCAGATCCACCCAGCACACTGTGGCTGTAGCTATAGCTGTAGCTGTAGCTGTAGCAGCAGCTCGATTCTATTTAGAAATTTGCCTGTGAATGCGTTGCGCTGTCAAAGTTTGCCAGTGCCAAATGCCCCACACCACCACCACCACCACCACCACCACCACCACCACCGCCACCACCCCCACCGACACCAACGCCCCCGACGTGCGCCATAAAAGTCTGTTGCATAAACCAATTTCGCATTTGCTCGCACAAATGCATCTGAGGGGGCGTGGCTGCTTCGCCTCGAAGTGGGTCTTGCGTTCGTATTTTTTTTGTTTTTTTTTTGGTTTGAGGGTACTGATTGGATGGGTGGGGATTATGCAGACGTTTGGCGCTGTCAACTCAACTTGTTGGCATTGGAAATTCGTTGAACGCCCACGCATACCCCACCACCAAAGACAACCCAACACCCCCGCCCCCATCCCCACCTTAAGCATTGCATAGGAAAACGTCGCTGATAACGTAAACCGCTTTGATTTTTATTTAACTGCACATTTCGCTTAGGGCGTCAACTCTCTTTGCCCAACTCTTTCAACTCCTACTATCTTGAACTACACCAAGCCCCCCCCCCCCCCAAGCTCCCCTCCCACAGTTATCTCCTTCTGCGAAAATCCATCAATTTGTGGGCCCTATTTCGTATTCGGCTCTATTGACGTTTAATGGCAACTTGTGGTGTATTTTTGCTGGCGCTGCTCGATTTGCTGCGGTTTTCCAAACGAATTTTCATGAATTTTCACGAATTTTCACGAATTTTCACGAATTTTACCCAATTCCGCCAGTTGCTGCCTTTTTTTCGTCGCTTTCGCATTTTGCATTTCCCATTTTCCACGTATTTCTTTTATTTATGTATTTATTTATTCGCTAGCTGCTCAGTTGCCGTTGAAATTGATAATTTAGGAAATTGCTAGCAAATATCAGACCAAATGTCGCGCCATACCCCCCCCCCCCCAAACTACCCCCTTAGCGCAGGGGTACGAGCCGCCCTTCCAAACTCAGCGGCAATCATCGATGTGTGGGTACAAAAGCTCTTTTATTTGACAATCAATTCGCAATGGTGTTTACGCTTAACTGCCTGTACTCTCCATATAGAAAGTCTAGTAAATGCATTAAGCATCCAAAAGTCGGACAGCTAGGTTACAAATAAATAGGATAACACTAACCTTACGTATGTCAGCTCTATGATAATGACTGAAAAATTTTAATCAATTTTCACTTTATTCATTAAAATTTATATCATCAACATCATATATCTAAATACTTCAGGCCACTTAGTCTTTAATGCTTTAACAGCATAAATAAACAGGAAAATATAAAACAAGTAAGAGTGCTCTAGTCGGGAGTGCCCGACTAGGAGATACCCTGAACCCAGTCCTTAAATTCATACTAATCAATCAGTCTCTATACATACATGTAATGGAAAGTAAAATCTTAAATAACTTGTGTTTATTGTCCGATCTTTCTGAAATTTGTAGGACATAACATTGGCTATAAAATGTGTGATCAAACCAAATTGCAAGGTCATAACTTCAAAAATGCTGCGTTTTTTTCAACTTTTTGGGGGACTGGGCGGTGGTATTCAAAAATTAAATAAACTTGTACTTTTCCGGGACTACGAGAACTTATATTCCAAATATGAAGTCTCTAGCTCTTATAGTCTCTGATAGCCGCGTATTCAGACAGACGGACAGACAGACAGACAGACGGACATGGCTAGATCGACTCGGCTATTGATACTGATCAAGAATATATATACTCTATGTGGTCGGAGATGCTTCCTTATGCCTGTTACATACTTTTGCACAAAACCATTATACACTTTTTACCCATTTTTAATGGGTTCAGGGTATAAATTTATAAAAAACATATATATATAGATAATATTAAAGTATATGGACATATCTAGAACTTAAATCTAAATACTAGAGTAACTATACAATATTGTAGATTTCCGAAAAGTTTAAATAGGTAAACTTTATATTCGATTGATTCGCTCGGCAAACAGTTCAATGATGAAAGTCGCAAGTAGAATGATGATTGATGACAAATAATAAATTCCTAAAATGTGGTTTCTCATAAATCACCAATATGAAAGTATTCTCAAATGATTCGATTCCCTTAAATAAATCCATTATGTTAATTCACTAGATACTTAACTTTTGCGGCACTTTGTTAAGTTCTACTAGCAAGACCATTATAATCCTATTCAACTACTCTATGGCTTCACGTTTTTAAAGTCTGGTACTAGTTCAGTAATCCCGCATTCTGGCACTCCGGTACTTTCGCAGTCAGGTAGAACTGCTCTGATTGAGTGAGACTCGAGCTTTCCAGCTATCCAACACATCTGGCTGTTGCATTTACTTAACTGTGTAAGCACTGCAATACGTAAACTTTCTCTCTCTCTCTCTCTTTCTCTCCCTCCTTCTTTGTCCCTGGCACTTTTTCTGGTAGCTCTACTGATGCATGGCACTCGGCGCTTTTCACAGAGCCGCCTGGCTTCAGTTTACGTATTTATTTGGCGCTTCGCTGCTTTTAATATACCATTCGAAGGGCACTGGAGGTTTTGTGACCCGGTTTGTAGTACAAGAAAACAACAGGAACAACAATTTTAGTCTCATCATCTTTATCAATTCGAAGAGCTGCTCTATTTGGAACTGACAGAGCCTTTCTTTAAAGCTATGCTGATGAATGTGAATGTTAGTAATATACTATATAAATAGTATTATAGATTTTTTAGTTGAATACTGACAATAATAGGGACTTGATTCAACAGAGTTGAATATATACAAGAAATTTAAGGGCATTATATATTCGTTACACATTAAAAAGGCAACTGAACTTTCTTGTTTTTATTGAAATTTATGATTTCTGACACAAAATTTATGATGTTTTGCATTTCGTGTGCGGGGTGTGTGTGCGGGTGTGTGTGCGGGTGTGTGTGGCTAAAAGCATAAAATAAACCTCAAATGCTCGTAAAATGCCATACGTACACAACCCCAAACGACCCAAACGGAAGCCGAGCTGTGTAAATGCCAGCGCCTTTATTTCAGTAACGCTTCTTGAGCCCTTCCGGTAGTCTAGCCATACAAACACATCTCTCTCCCTCTCCCTCTCTCTCCCTCCCTCTCTCTCTCTCTCGCTCTGCCTGTGTTGCTGCTGTGCGGTTTCCATTTGCCCAGCTACGCGTGTGAATTATTTAATTCGAATAAATATTGAAAACTCAATTTTTTATGATGTTTCCTTGTTGGTTTATTGCGCTTTTGTGGCATTTTAATATCGAATAACCTTGCTGCGAGTGTCGCCATCTGTATATGTGTATGTGTGTGTGTGTGTGTGTGTGTGTATGTATGCATGTGTGTTTTCCTTGGACATGTAACACACACACACACACACACACAGGTCGAACTTTGCAGGTATATGCTCATAAATCTGGCATTTTATTTTTACCATACATAATATTTAAGTTAGCCCTGAATGTGGATTGGTAGTTCGCACAGTCCATTGCATAAAAATATAAATATACATATATAATATACATGACACTAAGCTAAATCCAGCTAATTGCGCGTAGCAACCAAAGCGTTCATAATATAAGCAAGTGGGAAAGGATTATCTTCGGCGTGTCGAAGATTTTATACTCTTTTCGAACCTTAAGGCAATTTTCACTCTGCCAGCTGCACCACTGAAATTTCATATGCTGTAATAAATCGTTTTATCGCGTAACACTGAGTTTTTTTGTTCTAAGAATTGGTATCATATGAATTTAGATTTTTCTTTTGATATATTTAATTCATTGCCAGTTATACGGCAGCTATAAGATATAGTGGTCCGATCTGACCGGTTCCGACCAATGTGCTGTCTCTTTGAATAATAAGTATACAAGCAAAGTGTCATCGCGATAGCTTAAAAAACATGGAATATATAGCCAAAACCGACTTCGAGTTGTATGGCAGCCATAAGATATAGTGGTCCGATCTGACCGGTTCCGACCAATGTGCTGTCCCTTAGAATGATAAGTGTCGGTGCAAAGTTTTATCACGATAGCTCTAAAACTGAGGGACTAGTTTGCATACATACAGACAGACAGACAGACGGACAGACAGTCGGACATGGCTAGATCAATTTGTTTTTTTTCTCGCACATCAAGAAGAAGCAAGCAGTTATAATCTGCCTGTCTGTCTGTCTGTAAGTGTGTGTACATTGCCATAAGCTGACTGCACACACATTTACCATGCGAAATAATCCCGAATAGAAGAAAATTGTGTAAAATTTGTGTTGGTTTCACTGATTAGAGATGGCTTACTGGCTGGCCTGGGCTGGGCTGGGTTGGCTGTTTGGGGGGCGGTTCCACTTGGTCAGGCAGTTAGGCTGGCAGCCTTGGGGAAATCGTTTGAAAACCGAAAGATGTATAGACCAGTCCGGCCGGCATCTAATATGTGCGAAATTTATCAACAACGATTCTGTCTGGCATACAAAAGGCGCACAAGGATGAAGGCCAACCGACATGGAAAATAGCAATAATAATTTTCCAGCTCAAGCCCGTGTGTGTTTTGTTAGTGTGTGTCAAGGGGGGGGGTTGTGGCCCCTAGCTCTTGAGTGGGTAATACCCGTTGTCGTATGTATTGGTTGCTACTTGCCAGCCGCATACTCAAGTATGCCAAGTGGACAATCGCATCGAATTGTACCAGCAAGGACATCGGGGACTGTCCAATGGCCTCTGTTGTGGAGCTGCAATTATATGTGATTTTGGGCACCGAACACAGCTAGCCAGGAAATCAGGAAATGGAATTGAAAGAGAGTCCTCACTTTGCATATGCTCAACTATAGTATAACTTTTATTTGTTTGTACTTCCGTATAGTTTACAGTTACAGTAGTAGTTTGATTAAATTGTACAATGCATTTACAGACACATCTCCGATCCACTCTCAGCGTTAAACTCGTTGCTCTCTATGTTGTACGATATGGGACGTATGGTCCGTATAGTAATAGTAGATTTGCGCTTTTTAGGTACTTATGCGTTTCAGGTTATCAGGTTATCGGGTTACTCGAAAAGCCTTGTATTAGTATCTCACAATTCGATTGGATGAAGAAAACCCTGGATATGTTCCCCAAGCTTATTCCTATTAAACAATATAAATATGAAAATTATAGTAATAATATTGATAGCATTACGGGCCAAATTACTTACCCAAGATCAAGTCCTTTGTGTCCGCTTCTCAACTTGGAATACAGTATTAGTAGAAGCAGCGCCTGGCCAGCAATCAACAGTCCCTGTTTTCCATACTTAATGCTGATCCAACTACTGGGCTTTTGCTGGGCGGCTTGCATGTAGTTTTCCAGACTCTCGTCTGTGTACATTGGCGACAAGTCTCGTTCCTGTCTTCGTTGGGTATTCAAGTGCTCACGCCTTACGGATTCTCGCTTCCCGCGTCGCAGATCGTCGCGTTCTGCTTGTCGGCTATCATCGCGTTCCTCACGTCGATTATCACGTCGCATGTCCACGCGATTAAGATTACGACTATCTGAACGCCCTCGATCTTCTCGCTCCAGTCGCCGTGTTGGCTCATTGTCAGCAAGATTGACTCGCACTTCAACTCGCTCCACGTCCAAACGTTGGCGGTCTTCTCGCTGCTGCCTTCGAGATATGTCTCGCTCCCCTTGTCGGAGCTCATCTCGCTCCTCCCGGCGGAGCTCATCTCGCTCCTCTCGTCGGAGCTCATCTCGCTCCTCTCGTCGGAGCACATCTCGCTCCTCCCGTCGGAGCTCATCTCGCTCCTCTCGTCGGAGCACATCTCGCTCCTCCCGTCGGAGCTCATCTCGCTCCTCCCTTCGCAGATCATCGCGTTCGTCTCGTCGGCGACTATCGCGTTCCTGACGTTGAGCGCTATCGCCTTGCCATACATTCATGCGATTCACATTGCGATTGTCCAGACGATCTCGGTCTTCTCTGCGTGTCTGATCACTCTCTTCCCGTCTCTCCATATAAACACTTTGGCGCTCTTCATTTCCTTGTCTTCGAGACGCATCTCGATCCTCTCGTATCACATCATCTCGTCGAGACTCCCTTCGACTAACTTCTCTATCATTGCGAGCATCTGAATGCCGACGCTCCTCGCGTTCTTGTCTTTGTGTCAAGTCTCTTTCCATCTGTCGCATTACCTCTCGATTCTCTTGTCTTTCCATACGCTCCGCTTCTATACGGTGGCTGTCTTGGCGTTCCTGTCGTTCAGATACGGCTCGTTCCTCCTGTCGAAGAGGAGCACGCGCCTGTCGACGAAGGTTATCTCGCTCTTCTTGACGCACGTCAGTGCGAACTTCCCTTCGAAAATCTTCACGTTCCTCACGTTGGAGCTCTTCTTGTTGTTCCTGTCGGAGATAGTCTCGTTCCTTTCGTTGGATATCAGCTCGATGTACTTGTCTCTGATTGCGAGTAGTTAACTGCTCACGATCTTCCCCATCCTGTCTTCGAGTCTGGTCTCTTTCCCGCTGCAGGTCCTCTCTATTTACCCGACTTTCCGTTCGCCCGGCATCAACACGTTGACGGTCATCACGTTCCAACTTTCGAGATATATCTCGTTCCCGCCGATTATCACGATCCTCTTTGTCTTCCAGTCGGCCATTGTCACGTTCCTCACGACGCAGCTCAGCGCGCTCCTCTCGTTGAAGTTCCTCTCGGTCTTCCCTTCGCCGACTATCTCGTTCCAGTTGTCGAAGATCATCACGTTCCTCCCGTCGATTTTCGACTCGGTCTCCCTGTCGGCGATCATTTCGTTCCTCGCGGCGCAGTTCATCTAGTTCTTTACGGAGAGAAAGATCATCTCGTCGCCCGACACTGCGAACAACAGTACGAGAATCTAACTGTACACGGTCTTCTCGATCTAAGCTAGAGGAATAATCATTTCGTTGCAAGTTTTCTCGATTCATTTGCCTGGCTTGACGATTATCCATTCGCTTAACATCCACTAGCACACGGTCTTCAAGCTCTTGCCTTCGAGATCCATCTCGATCATCTCGTCGAAGATCATCACTTTCCTCTCGTCGGAGCTCCTCATAGTCTTCCCGTCGGCGATCATCTCGTTCCTCACGACGCAGTTGATCACGCTCTTCCCTACGAAGTTCATCTCGGTCGCCTAGACGAAGATCATCTCGTTCCTCACTACGCAGTTCATCACGCTTCTCCTGACGGAGCGCCTCTCGGTCTTCTCGTCGGCGATCATCTCGTTCCTCACGTCGGAGATCAGCACGTTCTTCACGGCGAGAAAGATTATCTCGTCGAACTTCCATACGGTTGACTTGCCTGTTTTCTCGCTCCAGTCGGCGTGACTGATCAATATCTACTCGCCGAGAAGTACGGTCATTTTCTCGGCTATCTTCTCGATGATCCTCGAGTTTGTTATCCCTCTCGAGCGTTTGTCTGTATACAAGATGTTCGTCGTATTCTTCTAGATCGCTTTGGCGAACTTCCAGCATGTGATCCAACAAACTTGAAGGGCACTGTTGCAGACGACTGCTGCAAGTATGACTATTGGCATGAGCGAAGTCCAACCTGCCCAGTTGCAGAATCAGTATTAGCATATTAAGCCTCAGCCATTGTGGATTAGCGGCCATCCTGGCGATTTAGATACTTCCAAGCGAAGGTGTTTTCCAGATATTGTTATTAGCTGCGGTCTTGGAATTGGAGTCGTCTTTGTATTAGTCGGTTACTTCAGCAAGCTTCGGAACTTGAATGACTTTCTCGATTGCGATGCTCCGTTTTTATACAAAATTTGCGCCAGGGACCTAGTGGAAATGACAACGCCCACGCAATGTTCGAGACGCAATTCTCAGAATGAACCTCAATTTGCCATTGATTGATTCAATTTCGCTTATCGCACATGTGCACCAACGCGCTTCATCCAGGCCAAAGGACTCCAACTCCGCTCAAGTGGGTCTAATACGTAAGGGCTGTTTGCAATCTAGCAATTTTATGAATGAAATTCCAGTATAGCAAATTGTGTAGTGACGTCATTAACGGCTTAGTTGCCCATTATATTTAAGGCATTAAATACGAGTCTTAATATATAGGCCAAATTACACAAAGGTCGCAAATGAACTTATGTAATGAGCACAAGTAGACATTTCTGGCATATAGGGTCAAGTGCATTCTGAAAGGGTTGCCTATTCATCTATATGAACAAGTTTAATTCTGGTCTGTAAGAGTTGATATTTACATCTCGTTTAAGGCTGGTAAAACAATATATACGTTTTTTTCCAAACAGACGATAGTATCCAAAAATTACCTCTATTATGCTTAGGAAGTCAAAAGATATTGATGTGGCCATGTCTGCCTGTCTGTCTGTATGTTTGCAAACAAGTCCCTCAGCTTTTGAGCCATCGCAATGAATCTTTGCACAGAGACTTATTATTCAAAGATACTTTACATTTGTCGGAACTGGCCGGATCTGACCACTATATCTTATAGCTGTCATACAACTGGAACTGGATTATGGCCATATATCCCAAGTTCTCAAAGCTATCGCTTTCAATTTTCTTGTCCACTTGTATATCTTTATTACTAGTTGATGTTTAAAACTTCAAAACGAAGTCATAAAATATTTTTGATGAAACAAGTGTACAAGAGGAAATTAAATAGGCAATCGCGACATAGGCATAAATATACCTAAGCTATAAGCTATTTAAATCTGCTCAGCGATACGAAAAGAGTACAAAATCTTTGACACACTTAAGATAATCCTTCCTTACTTGTTCTAGTTTCGGTTTTGAATAAATTGTCAAAAATGCAGCTATAGTTTTTGGACTGTTGTTTATCAACTATACAAGTTGAGCAAGAAAATAGCTAAGATAAGCCGCAAGCATGTAAGTTTAAATTATCTACATGCGAGCCGGCTCAGCCAGAGCACTTTGAATTGTTCTCTCCCATCTCTAAGTTGTATTCTAGAACATATAAGTGTATGGTACATACCTATGTACATATTCCTTATATATTGCTTGCTCAAACGAAATTATACCCTAAAGCGTGACGTCAAGGATTTAAACTAAGCAGGCGAGTCTGCTGTGCCTAGACCGAGTGCACAATTGCGATAAAAGTGTTTCCAATCAAAATCGAATTAAAGTGCAATGAACAATATGTTCGCTCAGTGTTGAGCAAGCGCTAAATAAATGAATAAGGTTAGATGCCCATCTGGGCGTAAAATTGTCTACAGCCAACGCAAATGGGACCCAGCCAAAGGCATGCTATAAAAGCAGCGACTCGTCGCCCACACGACTGGCAGTTGTGTCTCAACCAGGAGCGTGAATGCTCTCTCAATCGGAGTCGCCGTGCCAGAAATCTTTTTCTCGGTGCGGCGGCGAGTGGAGGCGGTTGGAAAAGCAGAAGAAAACTGGGCTATTTTCAAGATGCAGGTAAGGAATTTTGGTTTTTCTTCTTTCTTTTTTTTTGGGTTTCCCCAAAAGTTGTACCAATTCGCACTAATTGTTATTATTAAACGCTTACCCTAACAGTGCTGTGGAAGCAGAGTTATAAGCAACACTCTTGAAAGACTACCCTACTAGGAAGGAAGATGTGAATCGGCATTATGGAAAACTCCGCATATATTTTAGTTTATCTGTGTGTCACTTGAAGGAAATTTAGTACAGTTAGCTAAGAGACTTGTATTGGATGTACGTACATGAATAGCCCATATATATATATTATATACTATATGTTAATATGTAAACCATAACTAATAACCATAACGGTCCTATGCCGTAGTTAAATGTTGCTGTTGTTTGGGATCGTATTGTCAACAAGATTCGATTAGCACTTGATATTACTCAACAAATATATTCAAATATATATATTATATATACTTATAAGCTTTATAAACCTATCGCATTTACCAATTGTTACTGTTATACACATGTATGCCATGCCTATAGAAAGACAACATACAAGAAGCACATATGATAATATTCATACAGTTTATAACCGTGTCCAAGTACGGCACTTACATATGTAACCTATACTCGTAAATCGCAAAAATAAACTAAACTTACCCATGTGTTGAGCAAACGAAGAAGCTAACAATTGATTTATTTTATTATAGGTATATACATACATACATATATGGTGTCGTAGCCCCAAATAAGTTAGCCGAATATCCTTTCGTACCACAGTGGGAAAGAAGCAGCCCATAACTGATTAACAGACTATGTGAACTTAATTGTCTACATATATTTCTACAAAAAAAAATAAAACAAGTGAGAACGTTGCAGTCGGGCGGAGCCGACTGCGTAATACTCTGATACCATTTTAAGAACAGCTGAAAGCAAGTGAACAGAAAATTTTTGCTGGTGTTTGGGTGACCCGAAATCGGCATTCCAAGTTTTTGGGAACGGGAGGGGCATGGTCGATCTTAAGAGGGGGTGACCAGAAGTCTATCTACCAATTTTGGTGACTCTAGCTCTAAAACTGTGGAAGATATAAGCTTTCGCGATTTTTGGGGGCGGGAGGGGGCGTGGCCCCAAAAAATTTGGCCGATCTTTAGAGGGAGTGACAAGAAGTCTATCTTACAAATTTCTTGACTCTAGCTCTAAAACTGTGGAAGATATACATTTTCGCGATTTTTGGGGGCGGGAGGGGGCGTGGCCCCAAATTTTTTTTACCGATATTTAGAGGGGCTGACCAGAATTCTATCTTCCAAGTTTAATGACTCTAGCTCTGAAACTGTGAAAGATATAAATTTTCGCGATTTTTGGGGGCGGGAGGGGGCGGGGCCCCAAAATTTTTTGCCGATCTTTAGGGGGGCTGACAATAAGTCTATCCTCCAATTTTGGTGACTCTAGCTTTAAAACTGTGGAAGATATACATTTTCGCGATTTTTGGGGCGGGGGGGCGTGGCCCCAAAATTTTTTGTCCGATCTTTAGAGGACTTGGCCAGAAGTCTACCCTCAAAGTTTGGTGGCCCTAGCTCTTAAGCTGTGCGAGATATAGGCTTCCGTGTTTCGTGGGGGCGGGGTGGCTGGGGGGCGTTCTAGTGGGCGTGGCCGGAAAATCCAGGACGCAATCTTTTGGGCTGGTCAGCCCTAGTCTAAATTCCAAATTTGGGGACTCTAGCTTCAAAATTGCGGGAAATATACACGTGTTATCGAATTGTGCATTCATGTATATCGATTTTCGCGATTACGGGGGCGGGAGTGGGCGTGGTCAAAATTTTGTTTCTGTAATCGTAGAGGACGTCACCAGTAATATATATTCCAAATATGGTGACTTTAGCTCTAAAACTGCGGGAGATATAAGCATTTCAAATTAATTTTGGAGGGGGGCTGGTGGGCGTAATAATGGGCGTGGCCGATTAACCTAGGATCCAATTTTTTCGGGAGGTCACCAGCAATATACCTACCAAATTTGATTACTCTAGCTTCAAAATTGTGGGAGTTATTCACGTTTAATCGATTTGTGATTTGGGGGGTATCGACATGTTATCGATTTGCCAGCCTCCCAGTGGGCGTGGCATAAATTTGGAATAAACTTGATCTGAAGCAGATAGCTATAATCATAACGCAAAAGATTTCAAGAGTCTATCTAATATCGTTTCGGAAATACGCGCGTTCATCCAGACAGACAGACGGACAGACGGACAGACGGACAGACGGACAGACGGACGGCCTGACGGACATTCGACAAAACCAATATACTATGAGTACCTTCGGTATCAGAGTATAAAAATTAAAAAAAGTGGGAAAGGATTATCTTTGGCGTGCCGAAGATTTTATAATCTTTTCGAACCTTTAGACAATTTTCACTCTGCCAACTGCAGCACTTTCATATGCTGTATAAATTCGTTTTATCGCATGGCATTTATTTTCTTTTGCTCTAAGAATTTATAAATGAATTAAAATTTTCTTTCGAAATATTAAATTTATTTCCAGTTGTATGGCAGCCGACCAATGTGCTGTCCCTTTGAATAATAAGTCTCTGTGCAAAGTTTTATCGCGATAGCTTAAGAAATATGGGATATATGGCCAAAACCGACTTCGAGTTGTATGGCTAGCTATAGATATAGTGATCCGATCCGGCCGGCTCCGACCAATGTGCTGTCCCGCTGAATAATAAGTGTCTGTGCAAAGTTTTATCACGATAGCTCAAAAACTGAGGGACTAGTTTGCATACATACAGACAGACAGACAGACGGACATGACCAGACCAGTTTATTTTTTAATTCTAAGCATACTGGCAGTAACTTTTCGAGGTCTCCGACGCTTCCTTCTATGCGTTACAAACTTAATATACTATTTTCTTCGAAGGAGTACTATAACAATGAATAAGTTAACAAAATATTTTGTAATTTGTTTGCGTTTTCACTTGAAAGTGGTTTTTATTGTTTGTATTTTTGTGTTGAAGTAGCTGCTACGGGAGTGGGAGCAGGTGTAATTCACTGGATCAAGTCGCAGCTACTTATTTTTGCTCCGGCGCAATTATTCCATCTCCAGTTCCTCCAGCGCCACCGCCATCAATTTCCGGATCAGAGTCGCTCTCAGAGAGGTTGAGCTCCCCTATGGGATAAGAGTTCCCCTTCTGCTTCCGCTTCTTCTTTTCGGGGCTGTCCTTTTCAACGTTCATCTTCTTCTTGAGCTCCTGTTCGCCCTTAAAATCATTTTCAGCAGCCTTATTCGGAGTGACTGGCATCTTGGATATTCTGCAATACAAAATTTAATCGTGTCGGAAAAGCAAAATAATAAAATTTAATATTTACCTTTTTATCAAATAGATTGTTATTTTTCTAGAATATATATTTTTGTCGTTTCAAAAAAAACTTTTAAAAACTATTTTATTCAGCTTTTTTTCCAAATTTTCAAAATCGGTTTTTTTCAGTTTTTTTTAGGTTGTTACACTCCTGAGATTCAACTGGGAATGAATGAATGTTTGCTTCGACAATAGCATGTAAGAGCCAAATCGAAAGCAAGGATAACTAGATTGAAAGCCAAAAAAGTTTGTGAAACAAAAAATATGTAAAATCGAAATAATTCTGAGTAATATTGCAGTAAGGCTGAATATTGGTAAGTACTAAAATATACTCGTATACTGCGGTCGTATATATATATATATATTATATTATATTATCAGTAAATATATAGATAATTTCCACCATAAGTACACAGTTTAAGGGGAATATACTAGATATATAGTAGCTAACCATGCAGATCAAGAATTGATATACTCTATATGGATTATAACCTGTTTGAAATCGAGACTCGAACTCAATTATACTATATCTATACGCAATCTATCTGATCAACAATTTCAATGCGTCCCATGCTGTCTGTTAAACTTTTAAAGGAGCCGCCGCTTAAATTCGATTTTTAGTTTAATTTTTATTTCAAATCATTATTATTTGGTTTTACTCTTTACAATTATTGCAATTTCATTGTTTGTTACATTTTCAATGCGTTTTGCGTTGTTTTTCAATTGTCTTTTAATTTGTTGTAATTATTATTTGTATGCAACATTCGTGTGTCCTCTTTGGTTAAAACTGAGCAAATTAACAAAGTTGAAAAATTGTTTGATAATTTCTGTTTATATAAATAGTTTAATTCCATTTAAAATGTTATTGCTGTTGTTCTTGTTCTTGTGTTACTGCTGCTATTGTTGTTGTTGTTGTTGTTGTTATTGCAATTACTGTGATTCAAATCGAAAGAGTACAAAATGTAGCACATATGCAAAAATTTCAAATACAATTTGTTATATCTTTTGAATATGAATTGTTGTAAATTTGATTTAAATGTGCGACTTATTAATTTCATTTAGTTTGTTTTTCTTTACTCTTTAAATCGTATTGATAATAATTGTTTTGTATTTTGTACATTTCTGTTACTTCAATTCAATTCAACAATGATTATTAACAATAAACAAGTTTTATAAACTTCGTTACCAATTTAAAACGTCTTACAAATAAATAAACACATTTTTAAAATTTCACTTGTCCGAAGTGTGTATTAATTAGAGAGAGATAGGGATAGGGATAGTGATAGAGAAAAGTCGGAGTTAGAGAGAGATAGCGATTAAGTTAAGAGTGTTTTATCTCAACAAATTTGTATAATTATACCCTGAACCCATTAAAAATGGGTAAAAGGGTATTATGGTTTTGTGCAAAAGTATGTAACAGGCATAAGGAAGCATCTCCGACCATATAAAGTATATATATTCTTGATCAGTATCAACAGCCGAGTCGATTTAGCCATGTCCGTCTGTCTGTCCGTCTGTCCGTCTGTCCGTCTGTCCGTCTGACCGTCTGTCCGTCTGTCCGTCTGTCCGTCTGTCCGTCTGTCTGTCTGTATGAACACACAGATATCAGAGACTACAAGAGCTAGAGACTTCATATTTGGAACATAAGTTCTCCTAATCCCGGGACAGATCAAGCTTATTTCATTTTATCGATAACTAATACTGTTTAAAAGTTATCGATAAATTTCGATTTCAGACTTGCGTTTTTGGGATATAACTTCAATGTTATAAAAGATAGAGGCTCCAAACTTGGCATGTATAATCTCGAATAGCATACACATGTAACAAATATTTCACTTTTTGGATACCACCCCCCAAACCCCCCAAAAGTTCAAAAATGCATTTTTGAAGGTACGACCTTGCAATTTGGTTTGGTAACACATATTATGGACAATTGCTTGCCCCAAAATTTCAATATGATCGGACAATAAACATAGAAGTTATTTAAGATTTAACTTTCCATTGTGTGGGGCTCAGCGAAAGAGCAAGCTAACTGCTTAAACCGCTTGCACTGCTTATACTGCTTATACTGCAGCATGTGTGTGCTTAGATTAGTATGAATGATTTTAGGACTGGTTAGGTACGTGTCGGGCACTCCCGACTACAGCACTCTTACTTGTTTTCTATTTGTATTGTTTCATATTTTTGCTTTTCGCTGTCATATTTGGTTTAAATGCCTTTAGCGGCTGAGCTTTAACAACAGTCGTCGATCTTGTGTATTGGGATTTGTTTCTCATAGATTATATAAACAAATTTAACATTAGTTTCGCCATCCAATTTGATTTGATTAAATACCATTTCTCATATTATTGATTGCAATTCACATTTTGCTTTATGTACTTGCTATAAATATAATTTGTTTGTAGTGAGCTTATAATTTGTTGTTCTTTTCAAAAAGTTGTTAATTTTGTTATTTTGTCATAATTTTATGTATATATTTTTTTGTTGCTAAACAAATTAATTGCATGCCATTTTTAACTATAAATTTTGATGTAAAATTTGTGTCTTGTTCATTCTATAAATTTGGTTGTTAATCTCTAAAAAATACACAGTATACATATACATATGTATGTGCATATATGTATGTATATTATACACTAAAATAGTTGATTATAAACTGAAAATGCCTGCATTTCGTAATCATAAGCATAATCAAATTGATATATCATAATCATCCAAATAGCATTGTGGTAATGTTAGCTTTGGCTTTCTCACAGACTTAAATATAAATGTTTATGTATATATATATGTATATATATAATAATCATGATATACTATAGCATATATAACTAGTGCGTATGGCTCTATAATGGTTGCATGCAAACACAACATTGGCAGATACATTATCCTGCCTCATAAGATACACTACGAAATGTCATGCAACGGAACAGTTTTCTGGTGACGGGGACAAAACGAAACTTAGATTGAAACTATTTGTATATAATTAAGTGTGTTGTAAATAAATGTGTGTGCTCCGCTTGAAATGCAGTTAGATTTGTTAAGGCTATTCGAGAGTTGATGCGCTCAGTTTTCGAAACTATACAATTTAAAATTGAAAATTTTGTTGGCTCACTTTGGTAGCCTCACTAGCAACGCTTTACATTGTGTTATATTTTTATATTTTTTGGTTTATAGGAGTGTTGTGTTTTTGTTTGTTAAATGTCCTGCTAGGTTTATGCCTTAAACAACTGGGGAAATTCGTTGGCAATCTCGCGCACCAGCTGCTGATCGGATGCACTGCATTCGGTCTCCTCGCAGAAGATGCGCGTAAAGATTTTCATGAGATCATGCTTGCGATGCTGATGCTCCTGATAGTTCGTATTGCGCAAGATGCGACGGCACAGCTCCAAATAGCACGGACGTGTCTATAATAAGATGTGTCATTTTACCAGAATGATGCGAAATGCTTTCGTATACTTACCGCACTGCCCGCATCCAAGTCCGACAGCTGACGCACAACAATGTCAATTAGCACCTTAATGTCATTCGTATAAAACATGCCGGCCGTATCCGGATGGCTGAATATGTCAATAAACATGCGCAGCACCGTATTCATATTCTCATTAGGATGCTTAAGCAGTCGCGTCGGATCATCTATCGAAATCAAAGGTTTTTATTGTAGCTAGGGGTAGGGAATTGCGAATTGCGAGTATCTTACCCTCACGATTGAGCAGCAGCAATAGCTTCTCAGTGAACACTTTGGCCGTTGGCAGATTTTGCATTGCCTCAATGATGACATTGACCGTATGCTCGCCGAACTGCTGATTGAAGGCAAGTATTAGGGCAATTACCATGTCCACCAGCAGCTCCGGATTGTTGCCCTCAACAATTTCCAGCAGAAAGCTGGCAAAGTGCACGCCCAAATAGTCTGCAAGGGAACATTTCAATTTGATAACAGATTTATTAGAACATGGCTTTTAATCACAGTGGTTGTACACAAATATAAGACAATGGACGGATTGAAATCGATTTTTGAACTGGAATTTCTTGAGCAAGCCGTCTTCCAGTTTTCCGTCTTACATTTTCACAAGCCAGCGAGTTTTCCGCCAAAAAAAAAAAAAAACATTGACCGATTCGGATTTTGTGTTCGTTGTTGCATTAAAATGGTTTCATCGTTTTTACTTGGCTTGCAAAAAATATTTGTTGTTTGTTATTTGATTGCCTCGCAGTCGTGGATTTTTGATTCGTTCTAGCATTAAAGTAGTTTCTTTGTTTTTGTTTGTATTGAGGAATCGTCAAGCCGCTAATACATTTTGTTGTTGTTGTTGTTGTTGTTGTTGTTGTTTGTATTGATTTGATTGATTTTTAGTTTACTTTGCAAGCATTATAGTTCGAAGTCCTCCACGGACACGATATCGTCTTCAGTGGAGCTATTGTAGTCATCATAGTATTCCGAGTCCGATTCGTTCTCATCGATCATCAATGCTGGATTTTTGATTCGTTCTAGCATTAAAGTGTTTCTTTGTTTTTGTTTGTATTGAGGAATCGTCAAGCCGCTAATACATTTTGTTGTTGTTGTTGTTGTTGTTGTTGATTTGATTGATTTTTAGTTTACTTTGCAAGCATTATAGTTCGAGGTCCTCCACGGACACGATATCGTCTTCAGTGGAGCTATTGTAGTCATCATAGTATTCCGAGTCCGATTCGTTCTCATCGATCATCAATGCTGGTTCGCCCTCTAAGGGTATCTCGATCTTTTTCTGCAACTTCTTTTTCATCACTTTCGGATCGTCCATATTGCCGTTTGCACCTGCGGTTTCCGATGAGTTAACTGCATCGTTAGACATCCTTATTAAATTACACGTACTTGCCGTTTAGAAGCACAAAGCCAATTAAATTACTAATTACTTGCCGTCCCGGGAAACACACAAAAATTAAAACACAAATTAAATAATTAGAAATATAAATATTTTTCCTTTCGTCAGATATTCGAAATGTTTACTTTTTGGAATTTTTCTACTTATTTTTGTTTGCTTCTCACTCGCCTGAGATTCAAGTGAATATGATTTTTATTTCTCCTACAACAATGTATAATAGCCCAAATCAAAAGCAAGGCTAACTTGATTCAAAAGAAAATGTATTTGAAAAAAAAAAAAAAAACAAGTGGCGAAGGATTATCTTTGGCGTGCCAAAGATTTTATACTCTTTTCGAACCTTTAGGCAATTTTCATTCTGACAACTGCATATGCTGCAGAAAAAATCGTTTTGTCGCGTAAAACTTTTATTTTTTTTTCTAAGATTATTTAATTCATTGCCAGTTGTAGTGCAGCTAAAATATATAGTGGTCCGATCCGGCCGGTTCCGACTAATGTGATGTCTCTTTGAATTATAAGTATCAGTGCAAAGTTTCATCGCGATAAATTCATGAACATGGGAAATATGGCCAAAACCGACTTTGAGTTGTATGACAGCTATAAGATATAGTGGTCCGATCCGGCCGGCTCCGACCAATGTGCTGTCCCCTGGAATAATAAGTGTCTGTGCAAAGTTTTATCGCGATAGCTCAAAAACTGAGGGACTAGTTTGCATACATACAGACAGACAGACAGACGGACATGACCAGACCAGTTTATTTTTTAATTCTAAGCATACTGGCAGTAACTTTTGGAGGTCTCCGACGCTTCCTTCTATGCGTTACAAACTTAATATACTATTTTCTTCGAAGGAGTACTATAACAATGAATAAGTTAACAAAATATTTTGTAATTTGTTTGCGTTTTCACTTGAAAGTGGTTTTTATTGTTTGTATTTTTGTGTTGAAGTAGCTGCTACGGGAGTGGGAGCAGGTGTAATTCACTGGATCAAGTCGCAGCTACTTATTTTTGCTCCGGCGCAATTATTCCATCTCCAGTTCCTCCAGCGCCACCGCCATCAATTTCCGGATCAGAGTCGCTCTCAGAGAGGTTGAGCTCCCCTATGGGAGAAGAGTTCCCCTTCTGCTTCAGCTTCTTCTTTTCGGGGCTGTCCTTTTCAACGTTCATCTTCTTCATGAGCTTCTGTTCGCCCTTAAAATCATTTTCAGCAGCCTTATTCGGAGTGACTGGCATCTTGGATATTCTGCAATACAAAATTTAATCGTGTCGGAAAAGCAAAATAATAAAATTTAATATTTACCTTTTTATCAAATAGATTGTTATTTTTCTAGAATATATATTTTTGTCGTTTCAAAAAAAACTTTTAAAAACTATTTTATTCAGCTTTTTTTCCAAATTTTCAAAATCGGTTTTTTTCAGTTTTTTTTTAGGTTGTTACACTCCTGAGATTCAACTGGGAATGAATGAATGTTTGCTTCGACAATAGCATGTAAGAGCCAAATCGAAAGCAAGGATAACTAGATTGAAAAATTTATGAAACAAAAAATATGTAAAATTCGAAATAATTCTGAGTAATATTGCAGTAAAGCTGAATATTGGTAAGTACTAAAATATACTCGTATACTGCGGTCGTATATATATATATATATATATATATATTATATTATCAGTAAATATATAGATAATTTCCAGTATAAGTACACAGTTTAAGGGGAATATACTAGATATATAGCTAACCATGCAGATCAAGAATTGATATACTCTATATGGATTATAACCTGTTTGAAATCGAGACTCGAACTCAATTAAACTATATCTATACGCAATCTATCTGATCAACAATTTCAATGCGTCCCATTCTGTCTGTTAAACTTTTAAAGGAGCCGCCGCTTAAATTCGATTTTTAGTTTAATTTTTATTTCAAATCATTATTATTTGGTTTTACTCTTTACAATTATTGCAATTTCATTGTTTGTTACATTTTCAATGCGTTTTGCGTTGTTTTTCAATTGTCTTTTAATTTGTTGTAATTATTATTTGTATGCAATATTCGTGTGTCCTCTTTGGTTAAAACTGAGCAAATTAACAAAGTTGAAAAATTGTTTGATAATTTCTTTTTATATAAATAGTTTAATTCCATTTAAAATGTTATTGCTGTTGTTCTTGTTCTTGTATTACTGCTGCTATTGTTGTTGCTGTTGTTGTTGTTGTTGTTATTGCAATTACTGTGATTCAAATCGAAAGAGTACAAAATGTAGCACATATGCAAAAATTTCAAATACAATTTGTTATATCTTTTGAATATGAATTGTTGTAAATTTGATTTAAATGTGCGACTTATTAATTTCATTTAGTTTGCTTTTCTTTACTCTTTAAATCGTATTGATAATAATTGTTTTGTATTTTGTACATTTCTGTTACTTCAATTCAATTCAACAATGATTATTAACAATAAACTTAATAGTTTTATAAACTTCGTTACCAATTTAAAACGTCTTACAAATAAATAAACACATTTTTAAAATTTCACTTGTCCGAAGTGTGTATTAATTAGAGAGAGATAGGGATAGGGATAGTGATAGAGAAAAGTCGGAGTTAGAGAGAGATAGCGATTAAGTTAAGAGTGTTTTATCTCAACAAATTTGTATAATTTTCTATTTGTATTGTTTCATATTTTTGCATTTCGCTGTCATATTTGGTTTAAATGCCTTTAGCGGCTGAGCTTTAACAACAGTCGTCGATCTTGTGTATTGGGATTTGTTTCTCATAGATTATATAAACAAATTTAACATTAGTTTCGCCATCCAATTTGATTTGATTAAATACCATTTCTCATATTATTGATTGCAATTAACATTTCATTTTGCTTTATGTACTTGCTATAAATATAATTTGTTTGTAGTGAGCTTATAATTTGTTGTTCTTTTCAAAAAGTTGTTAATTTTGTTATTTTGTCATAATTTTATGTATATATTTTTTTGTTGCTAAACAAATTAGTTGCATGCCATTTTTAACTATAAATTTTGATGTAAAATTTGTGTCTTGTTCATTCTATAAATTTGGTTGTTAATCTCTAAAAAATACACAGTATACATATACATATGTATGTGCATATATGTATGTATATTATACACTAAAATAGTTGATTATAAACTGAAAATGCCTGCATTTCGTAATCATAAGCATAATCAAATTGATATATCATAATCCTCCAAATAGCATTGTGGTAATGTTAGCTTTGGCTTTCTCACAGACTTAAATATAAATGTTTATATATATATATGTATATATATATAATAATCATGATATACTATAGCATATATAACTAGTGCGTATGGCTCTATAATGGTTGCATGCAAACACAACATTGGCAGATACATTATCCTGCCTCATAAGATACACTACGAAATGTCATGCAACGGAACAATTTTCTGGTGACGGGGACAAAACGAAACTTAGATTGAAACTATTTGTATATAATTAACTGTGTGTTGTAAATAAATGTGTGTGCTCCGCTTGAAATGCAGTTAGATTTGTTAAGGCTATTCGAGAGTTGATGCGCTCAGTTTTCGAAACTATACAATTTAAAATTGAAAATTTTGTTGGCTCACTTTGGTAGCCTCACTAGCAACGCTTTACATTGTGTTTTCTTTTTGTTATATTTTTATATTTTTTGGTTTATAGGAGTGTTGTGTTTTTGTTTGTTAAATGTCCTGCTAGGTTTATGCCTTAAACAACTGGGGAAATTCGTTGGCAATCTCGCGCACCAGCTGCTGATCGGATGCACTGCATTCGGTCTCCTCGCAGAAGATGCGCGTAAAGATTTTCATGAGATCATGCTTGCGATGCTGATGCTCCTGATAGTTCGTGTTGCGCAGGATGCGACGGCACAGCTCCAAATAGCACGGACGTGTCTATAATAAGATGTGTCATTTTACCAGAATGATGCGAAATGCTTTCGTATACTTACCGCACTGCCCGCATCCAAATCCGACAGCTGACGCACAACAATGTCAATTAGCACCTTAATGTCATTCGTATAAAACATGCCGGCCGTATCCGGATGGCTGAATATGTCAATAAACATGCGCAGCACCGTATTCATATTCTCATTGGGATGCTTAAGCAGTCGCGTCGGATCATCTATCGAAATCAAAGGTTTTTATTGTAGCTAGGGGTAGCGAATTGCGAATTGCGAGTATCTTACCCTCACGATTGAGCAGCAGCAATAGCTTCTCAGTGAACACTTTGGCCGTTGGCAGATTTTGCATTGCCTCAATGATGACATTGACCGTATGCTCGCCGAACTGCTGATTGAAGGCAAGTATTAGGGCAATTACCATGTCCACCAGCAGCTCCGGATTGTTGCCCTCAACAATTTCCAGCAGAAAGCTGGCAAAGTGCACGCCCAAATAGTCTGCAAGGGAACATTTCAATTTGATAACAGATTTATTAGAACATGGCTTTTAATCAGAGTGGTTGTACACAAATATAAGACAATGGACGGCTTGAAATCGATTTTTGAACTGGAATTTCTTGAGCAAGCCGTCTTCCAGTTTTCCGTCTTACATTTTCACAAGCCAGCGAGTTTTCCGCCAAAAAAAAAAAAAAACATTGACCGATTCGGATTTTGTGTTCGTTGTTGCATTAAAATGGTTTCATCGTTTTTACTTGGCTTGCAAAAAATATTTGTTGTTTGTTATTTGATTGCCTCGCAGTCGTGGATTTTTGATTCGTTCTAGCATTAAAGTGTTTCTTTGTTTTTGTTTGTATTGAGGAATCGTCAAGCCGCTAATACATTTTGTTGTTGTTGTTGTTGTTGTTGTTGTTGTTTGTATTGATTTGATTGATTTTTAGTTTACTTTGCAAGCATTATAGTTCGAAGTCCTCCACGGACACGATATCGTCTTCAGTGGAGCTATTGTAGTCATCATAGTATTCCGAGTCCGATTCGTTCTCATCGATCATCAATGCTGGATTTTTGATTCGTTCTAGCATTAAAGTGTTTCTTTGTTTTTGTTTGTATTGAGGAATCGTCAAGCCGCTAATACATTTTGTTGTTGTTGTTGTTGTTGTTTGTATTGATTTGATTGATTTTTAGTTTACTTTGCAAGCATTATAGTTCGAGGTCCTCCACGGACACGATATCGTCTTCAGTGGAGCTATTGTAGTCATCATAGTATTCCGAGTCCGATTCGTTCTCATCGATCATCAATGCTGGTTCGCCCTCTAAGGGTATCTCGATCTTTTTCTGCAACTTCTTTGTCTTCACTTTCGGATCGTCCATATTGCCGTTTGCACCTGCGGTTTTCGATGAGTTAACTGCATCGTTAGACATCCTTATTAAATTACACGTACTTGCCGTTTAGAAGCACAAAGCCAATTAAATTACTAATTACTTGCCGTCCCGGGAAACACACAAAAATTAAAACACAAATTAAATAATTAGAAATATAAATATTTTTCCTTTCGTCAGATATTCGAAATGTTTACTTTTTGGAATTTTTCTACTTATTTTTGTTTGCTTCTCACTCGCCTGAGATTCAAGTGAATATGATTTTTATTTCTCCTACAACAATGTATAATAGCCCAAATCAAAAGCAAGGCTAACTTGATTCAAAAGAAAATGTATTTGAAAACCAAAAAAAATAAACAAGTGGCGAAGGATTATCTTTGGCGTGCCAAAGATTTTATACTCTTTTCGAACCTTTAGGCAATTTTCATTCTGACAACTGCATATGCTGCAGAAAAAATCGTTTTGTCGCGTAAAACTTTTATTTTTTTTCTAAGATTATTTAATTCATTGCCAGTTGTAGTGCAGCTAAAATATATAGTGGTCCGATCCGGCCGGTTCCGACTAATGTGATGTCTCTTTGAATTATAAGTATCAGTGCAAAGTTTCATCGCGATAGATTCATGAACATGGGAAATATGGCCAAAACCGACTTTGAGTTGTATGACAGCTATAAGATATAGTGGTCCGATCCGGCCGGCTCCGACCAATGTGCTGTCCCCTGGAATAATAAGTGTCTGTGCAAAGTTTTATCGCGATAGCTCAAAAACTGAGGGACTAGTTTGCATACATACAGACAGACAGACAGACGGACATGACCAGACCAGTTTATTTTGTAATTCTAAGCATACTGGCAGTAACTTTTGGAGGTCTCCGACGCTTCCTTCTATGCGTTACAAACTTAATATACTATTTTCTTCGAAGGAGTACTATAACAATGAATAAGTTAACAAAATATTTTGTAATTTGTTTGCGTTTTCACTTGAAAGTGGTTTTTATTGTTTGTATTTTTGTGTTGAAGTAGCTGCTACGGGAGTGGGAGCAGGTGTAATTCACTGGATCAAGTCGCAGCTACTTATTTTTGCTCCGGCGCAATTATTCCATCTCCAGTTCCTCCAGCGCCACCGCCATCAATTTCCGGATCAGAGTCGCTCTCAGAGAGGTTGAGCTCCCCTATGGGATAAGAGTTCCCCTTCTGCTTCAGCTTCTTCTTTTCGGGGCTGTCCTTTTCAACGTTCATCTTCTTCATGAGCTTCTGTTCGCCCTTAAAATCATTTTCAGCAGCCTTATTCGGAGTGACTGGCATCTTGGATATTCTGCAATACAAAATTTAATCGTGTCGGAAAAGCAAAATAATAAAATTTAATATTTACCTTTTTATCAAATAGATTGTTATTTTTCTAGAATATATATTTTTGTCGTTTCAAAAAAAACTTTTAAAAACTATTTTATTCAGCTTTTTTCCCAAATTTTCAAAATCGGTTTTTTTCAGTTTTTTTTAGGTTGTTACACTCCTGAGATTCAACTGGGAATGAATGAATGTTTGCTTCGACAATAGCATGTAAGAGCCAAATCGAAAGCAAGGCTAACTAGATTGAAAAATTTGTGAAACAAAAAATATGTAAAATTCGAAATAATTCTGAGTAATATTGCAGTAAAGCTGAATATTGGTAAGTACTAAAATATACTCGTATACTGCGGTAGTATATATATATATATTATATTATATTATCAGTAAATATATAGATAATTTCCACTATAAGTACACAGTTTAAGGGGAATATACTAGATATATAGTAGCTAACCATGCAGATCAAGAATTGATATACTCCATATGGATTATAACCTGTTTGAAATCGAGACTCGAGCTCAATTATACTATATCTATACGCAATCTATCTGATCAACAATTTCAATGCGTCCCATTCTGTCTGTTAAACTTTTAAAGGAGCCGCCGCTTAAATTCGATTTTTAGTTTAATTTTTATTTCAAATCATTATTATTTGGTTTTACTCTTTACAATTATTGCAATTTCATTGTTTGTTACATTTTCAATGCGTTTTGCGTTGTTTTTCAATTGTCTTTTAATTTGTTGTAATTATTATTTGTATGCAATATTCGTGTGTCCTCTTTGGTTAAAACTGAGCAAATTAACAAAGTTGAAAAATTGTTTGATAATTTCTTTTTATATGAATAGTTTAATTCCATTTAAAATGTTATTGCTGTTGTTCTTGTTCTTGTGTTACTGCTGCTATTGTTGTTGTTGTTGTTGTTGTTATTGCAATTACAGTGATTCAAATCGAAAGAGTACAAAATGTAGCACATATGCAAAAATTTCAAATACAATTTGTTATATCTTTTGAATATGAATTGTTGTAAATTTGATTTAAATGTGCGAATTATTAATTTCATTTAGTTTGCTTTTCTTTACTCTTTAAATCGTATTGATAATAATTGTTTTGTATTTTGTACATTTCTGTTACTTCAATTCAATTCAACAATGATTATTAACAATAAACTTAATAGTTTTATAAACTTCGTTACCAATTTAAAACGTCTTACAAATAAATAAACACATTTTTAAAATTTCACTTGTCCGAAGTGTGTATTAATTAGAGAGAGATAGGGATAGGGATAGTGATAGAGAAAAGTCGGAGTTAGAGAGAGATAGCGATTAAGTTAAGAGTGTTTTATCTCAACAAATTTGTATAATTTTCTATTTGTATTGTTTCATATTTTTGCATTTCGCTGTCATATTTGGTTTAAATGCCTTTAGCGGCTGAGCTTTAACAACAGTCGTCGATCTTGTGTATTGGGATTTGTTTCTCATAGATTATATAAACAAATTTAACATTAGTTTCGCCATCCAATTTGATTTGATTAAATACCATTTCTCATATTATTGATTGCAATTAACATTTCATTTTGCTTTATGTACTTGCTATAAATATAATTTGTTTGTAGTGAGCTTATAATTTGTTGTTCTTTTCAAAAAGTTGTTAATTTTGTTATTTTGTCATAATTTTATGTATATATTTTTTTGTTGCTAAACAAATCAATTGCATGCCATTTTTAACTATAAATTTTGATGTAAAATTTGTGTCTTGTTCATTCTATAAATTTGGTTGTTAATCTCTAAAAAATACACAGTATACATATACATATGTATGTGCATATATGTATGTATATTATACACTAAAATAGTTGATTATAAACTGAAAATGCCTGCATTTCGTAATCATAAGCATAATCAAATTGATATATCATAATCATCCAAATAGCATTGTGGTAATGTTAGCTTTGGCTTTCTCACAGACTTAAATATAAATGTTTATATATATGTATATATATAATAATCATGATATACTATAGCATATATAACTAGTGCGTATGGCTCTATAATGGTTGCATGCAAACACAACATTGGCAGATACATTATCCTGCCTCATAAGATACACTACGAAATGTCATGCAACGGAACAATTTTCTGGTGACTGGGACAAAACGAAACTTAGATTGAAACTATTTGTATATAATTAACTGTGTGTTGTAAATAAATGTGTGTGCTCCGCTTGAAATGCAGTTAGATTTGTTAAGGCTATTCGAGAGTTGATGCGCTCAGTTTTCGAAACTATACAATTTAAAATTGAAAATTTTGTTGGCTCACTTTGGTAGCCTCACTAGCAACGCTTTACATTGTGTTTTCTTTTTGTTATATTTTTATATTTTTTGGTTTATAGGAGTGTTGTGTTTTTGTTTGTTAAATGTCCTGCTAGGTTTATGCCTTAAACAACTGAGGAAATTCGTTGGCAATCTCGCGCACCAGCTGCTGATCGGATGCACTGCATTCGGTCTCCTCGCAGAAGATGCGCGTAAAGATTTTCATGAGATCATGCTTGCGATGCTGATGCTCCTGATAGTTCGTGTTGCGCAGGATGCGACGGCACAGCTCCAAATAGCACGGACGTGTCTATAATAAGATGTGTCATTTTACCAGAATGATGCGAAATGCTTTCGTATACTTACCGCACTGCCCGCATCCAAATCCGACAGCTGACGCACAACAATGTCAATTAGCACCTTAATGTCATTCGTATAAAACATGCCGGCCGTATCCGGATGGCTGAATATGTCAATAAACATGCGCAGCACCGTATTCATATTCTCATTGGGATGCTTAAGCAGTCGCGTCGGATCATCTATCGAAATCAAAGGTTTTTACTGTAGCTAAGAGAAGGGAATTGCGAATTGCGAGTATCTTACCCTCACGATTGAGCAGCAGCAATAGCTTCTCAGTGAACACTTTGGCCGTTGGCAGATTTTGCATTGCCTCAATGATGACATTGACCGTATGCTCGCCGAACTGCTGATTGAAGGCAAGTATTAGGGCGATTACCATGTCCACCAGCAGCTCCGGATTGTTGCCCTCAACAATTTCCAGCAGAAAGCTGGCAAAGTGCACGCCCAAATAGTCTGCAAGCGAACATTTCAATTTGATAACAGATTTATTAGAACATAGCTTTTAATCAGAGTGGTTGTACACAAATATAAGACAATGGACGGCTTGAAATCGATTTTTGAACTGGAATTTCTTGAGCAAGCCGTCTTCCAGTTTTCCGTCTTACATTTTCACAAGCCAGCGAGTTTTCCGCCAAAAAAAAAAAAAAACATTGACCGATTCGGATTTTGTGTTCGTTGTTGCATTAAAATGGTTTCATCGTTTTTACTTGGCTTGCAAAAAATAGTTGTTGTTTGTTATTTGATTGCCTCGCAGTCGTGGATTTTTGATTCGTTCTAGCATTAAATAGTTTTAGTTTTTGTTTGTATTGAGGAATCGTCAAGCCGCTAATACATTTTGTTGTTGTTGTTGTTGTTGTTGATTTGATTGATTTTTAGTTTACTTTGCAAGCATTATAGTTCGAAGTCCTCCACGGACACGATATCGTCTTCAGTGGAGCTATTGTAGTCATCATAGTATTCCGAGTCCGATTCGTTCTCATCGATCATCAATGCTGGTTCGCCCTCTAAGGGTATCTCGATCTTTTTCTGCAACTTCTTTGTCTTCACTTTCGGATCGTCCATATTGCCGTTTGCACCTGCGGTTTTCGATGAGTTAACTGCATCGTTAGACATCCTTATTAAATTACACGTACTTGCCGTTTAGAAGCACAAAGCCAATTAAATTACTAATTACTTGCCGTCCCGGGAAACACACAAAAATTAAAACACAAATTAAATAATTAGAAATATAAATATTTTTCCTTTCGTCAGATATTCGAAATGTTTACTTTTTGGAATTTTTCTACTTATTTTTGTTTGCTTCTCACTCGCCTGAGATTCAAGTGAATATGATTTTTATTTCTCCTACAACAATGTATAATAGCCCAAATCAAAAGCAAGGCTAACTTGATTCAAAAGAAAATGTATTTGAAAACCAAAAAAAATAAACAAGTGGGAAAGGATTATCTTTGGCGTGCCGAAGATTTTATACTCTTTTCGAACCTTTAGGCAATTTTCATTCTGACAACTGCATATGCTGCAGAAAAAATCGTTTTGTCGCGTAAAACTTTTATTTTTTTTCTAAGATTATTTAATTCATTGCCAGTTGTAGTGCAGCTAAAATATATAGTGGTCCGATCCGGCCGGTTCCGACTAATGTGATGTCTCTTTGAATTATAAGTATCAGTGCAAAGTTTCACCGCGATAGATTCAAAAACATGGGATATATGGCCAAAACCGACTTTGAGTTGTATGGCAGCTATAAGATATGGTGGTCCGATCCGGCCGGTTCCGATCAATGTGCTGCCCCGTTGGATAATAAGTGTCTGTGCAAAGTTTTATCGCGATAGCTCAAAAACTGAGGGACTAGTTTGCATACATACAGACAGACAGACAGTCAGACGGACATGGCTAGATCAATTTGTATTGTCATTCTAAGCATACTGGCAGTAACTTTTGGTGGTCTCCGACGCAACCTTCTATGCATTACACACATCAGCACAAACTGAATATACTATTATCTTCGAAAAGAGTATAAAAAGGTTTTAGAAATTTGTAGCACATTATTTATACAGAGTAGATTGGTCGATCAAAGCTTAGCTTTGAAAGGGATGCGCTCAAAGAGAAATGTTTAATCAATGAACCACTTTAAATGGGGATCATGGAAATATAACCATTCATTCGGTATACACTATTCATGAATTAAAGAGCATACTTTAAAAGGCATTTAAGGCGAATGTGAAATACAATGTATTGTCTAGCAAGATGACTACGATTAAAAATCGATTACAACTCGATTGAAATAATTAAGGTCGATATTTGCCAGTTGATTATAGAATATAATAGATTTGGCGAGTAACGCACCCTGATGATTAACCGGCATTAGTTGTCCCAGCGAGAAGATGACGCTCAGCATCTTAACCAGCTGCTTGAAGCGATCCAAATTGGCAAAGTTCGTCTTCATATCCTCCACCTGAGACACGAATGCAATAGAAATGTTATTATGCTTGTCGTCCTGGTACAGTAGTGACTTACAATCTCCAGGGGCAGCACAGACGTTAGGAGTATGTCAACAATGATGTGATCCAAGTGACAGGCAGCAGTGAAAGTCTTGAGCAAGAGTTGTTTGATGGACCAACGCGTCTCCATCTGATAGTATTGGACCAGATTGATGAACATCTGATACTGATCGCACGACATCTCATAGCAGCTGATGTTCTCATCCGCATTGATCTGTCAAAGGACGAAAGCGTGTCAATATTGAATATTCCTATCAATAATTCCAAATGCAATTGAACATTTCTAAAAGATGCCAACGGATTTGTTGCAAGTAATTTGGATTCGCATCAGGTCTCACCAGAATCTCGACCAGCTCCTCGAGGAACTGTATAATGTCCTCCTCATCCTCGTAGAGCATCCAGGTGCGCTGCTCCGTATCGTTCTTGCAGTCGGCCAGCTGGGCGAACAGATACTGCAGCCGCTTCGAGTCGTGCGTGATGCCCAGCAGCTCCTTGGGCGTGGCTACCTTGCCGGTCACATGGACGGCGACGGCCTCCAGATACGGATTGATGGCACCGTTGTACAGCTGCTCCAGGCTGGTCAAGACGACGCGCAGCGCCTCGCACGACAGATCAAAGCTGAGATTCGTATTGCGACGCAGCGCATCCACAATTTGATACACATCCGATGACTCGACCTTCAGATGGCCACGCCCGCTGCCAACGCCCAGATCATCGGCAGCGAGCACGCCACCCAAGCGATTCGATAGCGATGCACTCTCGCTGCTGTCATCCAGCGCCTGGCTATTGTCCACGCTATTGTTGGCCGCATCGACGCAGCCATTGCAGCCGTCGTCGCTCGCCTCCGATTTGTCCGCTTCCTGGCTGAGGCTCAGGCTCAGCTGCTCATCGTGGCTGGCCGTGGCGCCATTGTGCGGCTGGTGTGTGCTATCAGCTGAGGATTCAGCTTCTGCTGCGTCTGCTGTTGCCGCTATTGTTGTTGTGGCTGCTTGGTCAGCGGCGATGGCAGCGCCGCCAGCTGCCGTTGCACCATTGCTGGTGCTCAGCTGGCTGGTCTCCTTGTAGGTCGTGACGACATCCTCACTAGTGGTCGTTGTCGTTGTTGTCGTCTCCGACGGCTCTGAGGTGATGCTGTTATCCTGCGTCACATCCGAAACGGATGCGGACGCTTTGTGTGTTTGCGTTTGCGTGGCTGCCGCTGATGCTGCTGCCGCTGATGCTGCTGCGGCTGATGCTGCTGCGGCTGCTGCGGATGTGGTCGCCACCAGCGGAGGCGCAGGCAACGGCTGTTGCTGCTGCTGCTGCTGTTGTTGCAGCTGCTGTTGTTGTTGCTGCTGCTGCTGCTGTGGCGTCTGTATGGTGCAGCTGCTGCTCTGCAGCTGCATGCTGCCCATGCTGGGCGATTCGGGCATCGAGTGCGTCACACTGACGCCCACCGCCGGACTGGACATGCTCTTCTTGCTCATGTCCAGACGCTGCATGGCAGGCGGACTGTTCTGCTGCGACTTGAGATGCTGGTGCGGCGTCTGGTGTGGATGCGTGTGCGAGTGCGAGTGCCGGTGCGAGTGACTGTGGCTGCCACTCAGCTGCTGCTTGTCGCTGTAGCTGTGCGAATAGGACAGCGATGAGTCACCATCACGCTCCGAGCTCTCCTGCAAATTGGAAAGCCAAGGCATTAACAATTTTAGCACAATCGATTGCATTTCAAAGACGTCGCTTGGTTATTTGCACTATGCTGCCATTTGCTAGTAACGATATTCCACTGATTTTGACTTAATAGACTCTGAGCCTTAAAAGGCCGTAAAGAGATCTTGGACATTGATTTATCTAGTGTTCACTTTGGGTTAACCTTAAGTATTATAAAAGCAAGTACCAAATGAATATAGATATATGATGCATAAGCCTATGTTTTATACAAAAACGATGTGACCTATGAAAGGCTCAGTAATTTGCCACTACTATTATTTTGACCGGCTTTTTATACTCTAGTACATTCACTTTGTGCTGAAGTCTGTAATGTAGTATAGAAGGAAGCCTCGGAGACTCCCAAAAGTTACCGCCAGTGTGCTTAGAATGACAAAACAAATTGATCTAGCCATGTCTGTCTGTCTGTCTGTCTGTATGTATGCAAACTAGTCCCTCAGTTTTTGAGCTATCGCGATAAAACTTTGCACAGACACTTATTATCCAACCGGACAGCACATTGGTCGGAGCCGACCGGATCGGACCACTATATCTTATAGCTGTCATACAACTCAAAGTCGGTTTTGGCCATATATCCCATGTTTTTGAATCTATCGCGATGTAACTTTGCACTGATACTTATAATTCAAAGAGACATCACTTTAGTCGGAGCCATCCCGATCGGATCACTATATCTTACAGCTGCCATACAACTGGCAATAAATTAAATATTCATAGAACAAACAAAAACAAATGCTACGCGACAAAACGATTTTGCACAGCATATGAAATTTCAGTGGTGCAGTTGGCAGAGTGAAAATTGCCTAAAGGTTCGAAGAGTATAAAATCTTTGGCACGCCAAAGATAATCCTTCCCCACTTGATTTTCATAGAATTAGTTTTTCTTCAAGTTTATAACATGTATGCCAGTTAATTATGTTACTTTTTATACTCTACAAGTATTTATAACTTTTTTCAGAAGTTTTAAAATATATTCGCCTTCATACTTAATTTTTTCAAAATATATGTAACCACAACTATTAGTTAAATATTTTTAGTGTGCATTGAGAGTATATCTATTGAACTATTTTTAAGCTAGTCCCTTCGTTTTAAAGCAATCCCGACATATCAGATGTGATGTATATTAACAACCAGTTAAGTTACCAATTTATGCAGCTAATGTTTAGGCAAAAACCTTTGAGTATTCCGGCGAAACAATCGATAGAAAAGTGGGGTCTATAGTAATGTTCAACAACAAATTGAATAGTCAATAAATGTAATATCTAGACCAAGCACATATTAAAGAAAGTGTTGTGCTATATGCATTTGAGATTCCAATTTGATTTCCGAAACTAAACAACAAACCTACCGCATAGAGCCGTTCCATTGTGTTCTTCTTTTCGCGCAGCCTGTCGAGCAGCTCATCCTTGGACATGATGCCATTGATCTCTGGCTCAGTGCACTTCTCCAGCGACTCAATCGATGAATTGAGAAAACTGATGAGAAAATCATGCTCCACCTGCCAATGGAAAAGGGATAGCACTACATATTGGCACGGCACGAATTTGCGGGCAGGCACTCACCTTAATCTTCATTACGTAATTGGATGGCACAAAGCCAATGTTGCCCTTCATGCTGACCACTTGCCACCAGTTACGCTGGCGTGCGGATGTCTGATACAGTATAAAGTATTCGCCCTCATCGAAGCTGATCGTCTTGGGATAGACCGCCTGGAAATCGTACAGTGCTTTCAGCATCTCGATGCCGTTCCCAGTATCGATGCCGCCGCCGCCGCCGCCGCCGCCAACTTCAGTTGTTGTTGCTGCTGCTGCCGCTGCTGCTGCTGTTGTTGTGGGCGAATGTGGCGCTGCTGCTGCTGCAAACAAAGTAAGCAGCAAAATGGACAGTTAAAAAGGTGGCCTTTTCATTAATCTGACTACGCTTGTAATATAATAATACTTGTAGTGCTCATTTTCACAGGCGAATCACAAGTTATGAAAGGTCCCGTTAGAAGCAAAAGGCAAATACAAATTGCAATACAGTGAACACTCGAACACTAGAACTTCTGGCAATGATCAAACCATCAGTCAGAAATGTTAACTAACAGATTGAATTTCCGAGTATTTTCATTAGAAACTATAAATATTTATAATGTTTTTAATAATTACATTATGAAAATTATCAGCTGCTTATTTGACACAACAACAAAAAACGCATTCAAAGATTTGAGCCGCCTGTAAAACCAAAAAGTTATAATTTCCGAGCGTTCACTGTAAATAAAGTAAAATAAAGGGGCGTGAACAGCGCTCACTAACACACACACACACACACAAATTCATGCACCACAGAACGCAGCGAAGCGAATTTCGATGCAGGCGTTTTGGGCTTTTGCTTTTGCTTTTGCCTTTGCTAGCGGCCCTTCCTGGCAGCCAGGCGCTAAAAAGTTCACTGCCGAGGGCTTAAAATTCTTACGGACGCTTTGGCTGAACACAAACGTGCACACACACGCACACACACACACACACACAGAGAGCGAGGCACGAGCGCATAAAACGAACGGCGCCAGGCAACAAAAACAACAACAAAAGCGCAAAAAAAGCAAGGCGAAAAAGAATTATAACAAGGCGCAGGCAAAATGCAATTTTCTTATTGTATGTGTCCTTTCGAGCCTGCTGAGCTTACATTGTTTTCTTCACACACACAAACACACTGCTGTATGTACATACATACATACATATGTATGAAGAAATAACTAACAAGAAATACCGTTTCAAAACAGTACCATAGCCCTTGCCCGCTCGCTCGCAACACACAACAGCGCGCGCTCTCTGTCTCGCTCTCAGCGTTCTGTATGTAACCAATTCAACTGTCAATTGCTACTGCGGCCGCCATTGTCACCTGCCAGCAGTAGCACTCTCAATTACACACACACACACACATGCATAACTTAACACATACATATACATTTTTAAATTTGTCAAATGTTAAACAACCCACTTACCCATATTTTTTCCAGCACACCGTTTTTTCCTCGCTATTTGCCTGTCTTCTTGCTTGCTTATTGTGCTTTTTATGCCTGTTCCAGTTTTGACGTTTCTCGTTCGCCGTTTGCCGTTACCAAGGACGCTACGTTTTATTCGACTTATTGTTACACTTTGCGGCACTTGGCAACACTGTCTGCCTGCCTGCTGCTATTGTTGTTCCTGTTAATGGCAGGCAGCAGTCTTTTTTGTATGCAACACTTTATGGCTATGGCTTTGGGCGTGTTACGTTATTTGTCATAAATATGTACACACACACGTATCTATGTACATATGTATGTTGTGTGTGCATGTGTGCATGTATTTACAAATTGCAGTTTTTGCTTTAATTTATCACTTGTTGTTGTTGTTGTCACTAGCTGCTGCTTGGGCTCTGTTTTGGATTTAAGCAGCAAATAGTATCATATCCGCCCTAACACTCCGCCTGTTGCCCTAAGACCGATGTACTCGATTGCAATTTCGTGTTTTAATTTCCCGTTGTCATACTTAGGCATATTTTTCCCGATTTCTTCGCTTCTTCTCCTGTTTATCAGTTATGCGCTCTCATTTCGTGCTTCAAAGAGCGGCACACACACACACACACACACACACACACACACACTAGCGAGATGTGAATGCGGAAGCAGAGCAAAAGGATTCAACGGAGCATCGCTTGTAAATACATTGTATATATATAGAGTTGGGCGCGTGTCGTGCGTTTATAACGTGACACGCGCACGCATGTATTTGAGATATATATATATATGTCCGGCCAAGTAATATACATAACTACATTTAAGTGCTTATTCTTATTGCAAGCAATTAGAAGCCCAAGGAAAACTAAAATTCTAAAATTTAGGCTATGTGAAAATAACCTTAATTTATGGCAAGTTCTAACATTAGTTTCTAACAACTAAATAAAACTAAAGAAATGCCAAAAAAAACCCCTTGGATACATTAAAATCCGCTACGTATTGGAAAATATCGACACGCGCCCATCTCTAGCGCATACATGTCAGTATGTATGTATGTATATACACGTACTCCACCCAAAAAATAACACACACACTCTCTCTCTCACGGCGGCGCACTTACAATATAACGGTATTTTTCGTGTTTGTTTTGCTCGGAATGCGGAATCTGTATCACAAAACAAATTACACACTTGCAGTGACGCACATACAACATTTAGATCCTTGGCCGCTGCGATAAGTTTTCATATGTATATAAACATTTGAGCACAGTTTCGCACAGCACACAGAAAAGACGCTAGCTGCTCACAGCTGATTGATTGCATTATTTAATCAACTGTTGTGACTAATTAAACCGCATTCAAACATGGGCACAAATGCACTGTTCACGCAGCTTACAAAACAAACATACATACGTACATCAGTACTACAATGCAAAAAAATACATTTGGCACACAGTTGGGACATTGTAACGTAACATTTGAACACACGTTTTCAGCCAAAAATAAAAGAATATGTACATATATTGGAAATTGTATGTTGATGTGGGGCTTGATGTGTGTAAACAAAACGAATAAGACAACGCAACGAGTTCAACGTAAAGCTAACAGGCCATTAACAGCGCAACATTAACGCAAAACGGAGCAAAAAGCCGCAACGCAAACGCGGAAATGAACCACGTCTTCGGCAAGGTACGCTGATCCGCAAGCAAAAAGGTGTGCAAAAAATAAATGATTCAATGGCAATGAAAAACTTCTTGTAAATTTGCTTGCAAAAGTGGTTTTTATTTGCATTTAGTGATTGGTATACATATGTAGATAATAATATGCACTTGTTATTATCAAAATACTGTTTGCGCTCATGAGCGGGGCCGGCAAATCAAAACACGAAACGAAAACATACATAGTTGTTTCTTCTTTTTTTTTTTTTGTTTAAATATGTATATAAACTTAAATGCTATGCTCACCACGCCATGTGCAAGGCAATTTTCGAGTGCGGTACATTTCATTTAAATTGGCTAAAAATATGTTGCTTTTCCTTTTTTGTTTAATGCCGAAACATATGTATGCAATATGTGTATAACTATTTTGTATAAGTACAATGTGAATTGTTGTTAAGATTTATGAAGTCAATTTAATATGTGTTTTTTTTTTGGGTTTAAAGTATAGTAGCACGTTCTGATCATGCATATCTCTTTGATTTCGCTATTTACGCTAGTCTAGTTAAAAAGTTCATTATTTGCCTAACTTTGCTCCACGGTTATCTTTCTGTCTCGCTCTATTTAGTGTATACTAAGTCTAAGTACATTTTGTTCTGTGAATTCTAAGTGTATGTATGTATGTAATATACAATTGTATATATCTCATTCAGAAGGCATTTTATCAAAAGTTGTTCTATATATATGTATATCGTTAGATCGAACGGAACATGCATATTTATGTATGTATGTACATACGTACAAAATGGTTCTTGCAAAACAGTTATAAATATATGTATGTAAGCACTATGTGTGCATATATGCATGTGTGTGTGTGTGTTTATTTCTTATAACGGGCACAACAAATTAATGTATAATTAAGTTTCAACAATAGTTTTCAATTGGTTTTGTTTTATTTGCTTGGCGTGCGGTCACAATAACTGCAGTAATAAGTTTTTCCATAATTATAATAGTTGTAATCGTAATAATCATAATAATAATAATAATAGTTGTAATAATAATGATTGTGATCGTGATCGTGATACAATTACATACATACACATAATAAATTAGAATAGCACAAGTTTTTTTCTTCTCATCTTTCACATTTTCCTATACAAATTTAATAACAGCAGGCCACAGTTTGTAAAAGATTAAAAAAAAACCAAAAAAAACCAAACAATATATAAAAAATAAAAAAAATAGATATAAAAACAAATTGGTTTCTACTTTGAACTATTTCATTATGTTATGGTAGATTTCCACTCGATTTGAGATTTAGCTAACTGCGTCTGGATATTGTATATTTTTCATATATATATATATATATCAATACATATATATTTTTGTTTTTAAATTGCTAACGCAACGAACAATTTAAGCGCAGTTGATAATAATAATACAAACGACATATACATATATATATATATAATCAAAATAAGTTCAAAAAAGAAAAGAAAAGAAATCATATGATAATAATAAAAATCGTAAACATAAGTAGCCAGTAGGTTGCAGTAATGTTTTAATAGTTTTGTTTGTTTGTTTGCAACTAGCGGAACACTAGCCTACACAACTAATATTCTCCTACACCTCAGCTCTAGACACTTTGCCAGCGATCGATCCTTCAGCCTTCTGCTTCTTGATCCAGCCATTTGTTACAATTCGTACATGTCCTCACTTTTAACACAATCGTTTTGTTTACTCCTTGACTTCCGGTTGTTGTTGTTGTTGTTGTTGTTTTTCATCTCTTTGTGGTTGTGCTCTCTGCTCAAACAACGTTGCACATTTGCTCGAGTGTTAAATCGTTAGAATTATGCTACAAAAATAGTAATATTGATAAATGTTGACGATCCCATAGACCCAATGCCATAATGTGCGCAATTGCGACGCACGCACTCCTCGTCCTCATCCTCATCCTCATCCTGATCCCGATCCTCATCCTCATCCTCCTCGTTAGCTGGCTGGTCGGCTAGATTCGCTCCAGCTCCAGCTCCAGCTTCAGCTCCAACTGCTGCCAGCGTTTGCCACACACGCTATATATATATATATTTATATATACACACATATATATACACACAGAAAGATATATATACATATATATACATATATACACATATGCAGATATATATGTATATGTTAGGTATGCTATTTTGGATTTTTAGAGCTAGCGTGTGGAGGTCAGCGCGATCATTTGTCCTCGCAGCAGCCAGTCTTGGCCAGCTGCTTCTGCAGGGCGGGCGGAATGAAATCTTTCGTCTTGGAATGATTGCCCTGGCCGAGCAGCGCCGGCTCAATGTGTGTGCCCTCCTGTATGCGCTGGATGCACTTGAGCAGATCATAGTTGATGCGCTCGCTCACCACCGAATCTTTCCTGCAAGACAACACAAGCATTATGGACTTTGCTATTCGCATGCCAGCAAATCGCACTCACTTGTAGTCCGGATGCTTGAGCACCTGGTCGCGTATCCAGGTGGCCGTTGTGATCAGCTCGCCGGCAGCGCGCTTCTGTATGAAGCGCAGATACTGTTCGATGGTGCAGTGCGTGTCCGTGTCCACCTCCATGGACTGCAGATAGCTGCGGATCAGGGGCACCAGGCCGGGAAATACGCCAGGCTGTGAGAAAAGCATTTTTGTAAATTGTTAATATGTATTTGATTAGATGTGCGCTTAGATAAAGTTGAGCATAAACTCAGCGTACATACAGCTCTAAGAAGATGTACCCAAGAAATGTGAAAATGTTTGTATTATATATTTCCAAAACGTACATCAATTTTGTAAAAAATGCATCACAAATATATCATCGATTGTTAAAGGAAATATTGTATATTTTTATATAACACTATCATGCAACAGCAAACAAATTTAAACATCCATAAAATCAACAAAGTGAATACACTTGTAAATTCACAATTTTTTAAATTTAAAAAATAATTTCAATTGAAAATCTATGTTTTTAACTCGAAAAATTCTGAAAAAATTATTTAATTTTTTTTCGAACTAAGCATAACAAAATAAAGAAATATTCCTCAAATTAGCTCTAGATTGTTTGAACAAAAAAAAAAAAATAGTGATCCACCCTAATGTATATACAAATGTTTGTCTCTATGGATTTTAAATCAACTCCATTCCAAATATAATCTGGCAATTTTCACTGTTCTTTTAAAACCGCATTTTAAGCAAATCTAACAGCGGTCTGTTAATGCACATATGTATACCGGAACTAACAGTATCTTAACATAACAGACGCAAGACAATTGTTGTTGTCAGCGAATTTAATTTACATTTATACATGTATTTATAGTCGACACAGAAAATTAAAGAAAAGAAAAAATTTAAAAGAATCAATTTAAATTACTTTTTTTTTTAATTAAAAAGTTTGATTCGCAAAGAGAGACAAAAATAACGCTTACAAGCTGCATTTTGTTTCTTTATGTTATGTTTTTTAAGATTGAGCCTATAAAGCTAGCTTTTCTTTAAGAAGTTATGTCAGCTAACAGCAACTCAAAATTTAAAATGTACATTGTGTATTTAATTGTTAAATTGTTTTTGATTGATATATTAAATTGATTTTCCTGTGTCGATTGTCTTTAGGCATAACAAAGAGAACTGAGAAAGTAGGTAATTTGGAAAAAGAAACAACTCATTTGATTGGCACTCACCTTGCCATTGAAGATCTCATTGATGGTGAGCAGCTGGAACAGCTCGTTCTCCTCATCATCCGTATCAGTGTGATCGCTATCAGTGCCATTGTGAATATCACTGCCATTGCCGTTGCCGTTGCCATTGCCGTTGCCATTGCCGTTGAGTCCCTTGCCGTGTCCGTTCAACTTGGCGGTGCCATTGAAGAGCGGCGGCTCCTTGCCACTGGCACTGGCCGTGCCATTTGTGGTGGCGCCATTGAGTTGAACGCAGGCGGCACGCTGCTCCGTGGACTTGGACGATTTGCGGAACCAGAACTTCTCCTTGCGGCAGGCGTCGCGCTTCTGGGCCGTCTGCATGTTCTCGTCGACCTTGCTGATGGGCGTCAGGAAGTTGAGCTGGTAGGACAGAATGACGCGGGTCAGCAGCACCACAAAGCACACAATGGCCGCATTCTCGAAGTCGGAGATCTGCGCCTCGCACGGACGAAACTCGACGCGCCAGCCGATCGAGCTGTTCGGCGGCGGCGGCTTGAAGCGCATCGTTTGCCAGTTGGTGGACTGAATGTTCTCAAAATGATCGGTGTCCTCGTTGTCATTCTGATGCACCTTCTCGCTGAACAGCGACACGGTGTCCCTGATGAACAAATGGGCCACATGCTGGGCCAGCAGATGATCGATGCCGCCCTCGACCAGACGCTGGTACACATCCTCATCGTACGTCAGCTTGACATCGTTGTATTTGGCGCCCTCGGGCGACAGATACGAATCGATGGAATCGTAGCGCGACTTCGCAATGCGAAACTTGTTCTCACTCAGCGGCTCCAGGCCGCGCTCCTCGGGCGTGCGACAATCCACCGACGAGCTAATCACATTCCAGCGGCAATCCGACTCGGTCAGATAGCCGCGATAAACCGGCGAGGCGGCGGTCAGCGCCAACATGATGGGGCACAGCGGCGCCAGCTGATCGTACAGACGACGCGCCTCCGTAATGTTGCATGCCTGGAAGGTCAGCTGCAGGCAGCAGCAGCCCATGCCGAAGCCCATGGCGTCCAGCAGGACGACGTCCGGTTCGCCAGGCGGTGCGCCCTCAACGGGCAGCTTTGTGTTCACATCCTTAAAGACTGCAGAAGTAAGCGAAAGAAATGGAATTAGTCACGCTCGTTGCTTATAAAGTCTATTACAGTTGCTAAGCATTGAGCAAAACTGAACATCATATCATATATTTATAGCCCCAGGCAATTAGGCAAATGTTCCTTATAAGACTTATCAACTGGTTCAGCTACCTTGTCAGGAAGCTAAGGCAGTTGTGAAGCTGGTTTCAACCGAATTATGTTAATATATATGTTTTTGTATACTTTTGATCAAATTCAAAAAGTTTCACAAGTAGTACAGTTTTCCAACATATTTCCGAAAAGTATTGAGCTACGTTTCTTATTAATCAATACATATGTATATCTGAAAAAGTCTGTTTGAAGTTAAACGAATGAAAAGAAGTGGGGAAGGATTATCTTCGGCGTGCCGAAGATTTTATACTCTTTTCGAACCTATAAGCAATTTTCACTCTGCCAGCTGCACCAGTGAAATTTCATAAGCTGTACAAAATCGTTTTGTCGCGTAACATTTTTTTTTTTGTTCTAAGAATATTTAATTCATTGCCAGTTATATAGCAGCTATAAGATATAGTAATCCGATCCGGCCGGCTCCAACCAATGTGATGTCTCTTTGAATAATAAGTATCTGTGCAAAGTTTCATCGCGATAGCTTTAAAAACATGGGATATATGGCCAAAACCGACTTTGAGTTGTATGGCAGCTATAAGATATAGTGGTCCGATCCGGCAGGCTGCGACCAATGTGCTGTCTCCTGGAACAATAAGTGTCTGTGCAAAGATTTATCGCGATAGCTCAAAAGCTGAGGGACTAGTTTGCATACATACAGACAGACAGACAGACGGACATGGCTAGATCAATTTGTTTAGTCATTCTAAGCATACTGGCAGCAACTTTTGGGGGTCTCCGACGCTTCCTTCTATGCGTTACAAACTTGAGCACAAACTTAATATACTATTTTCTTCGAAAAGAGTATAACAAATAGCCGAAACAGCAGTTCTAGGAATTCGAAAGAATAGTTTGCGACAAATCGGATCAAGAAAATCGAATGTTTTCACAAATGTAGCGGATTCGAACTGCAAAACTAATTTGTAAAACTATCTATATACCCTAAAAGAAAAGAAGCAACTTTTGGTGTAAAAGAGTTGATTACTCTCAATCTAATCTTGACAACTACTTTGGAATCCCCATTGTATGTTTGGGTGTGGCAGAAACCCTTAGCTTCTTTGTACTGTAATCGAAATCCTGTACACATGTATGTTTACCTTTGAGCTTGATGGAAACCTTCTCGCCGCGTCGCTTGCGAATGTTGCGCGTCAGCGTCTTGAAGCGCGGATGTCCCGGAAAGATGGCCTCGTCCGGAAAGTAGAGCGAACGCGCCGAGCTCACTGGATCCTCGGGCCGTGGCTGATGCAGCGGAAACGTAAAGTTTGGCGCACCGAGGCGCGGAAAGTTGGTTATGGACATCACACACTCATCGCTGGCCAGCAGCTCGGTGACCTCCTCGCGACGATAGCGCATGTTCGCCTCGACCAGATTGAAGTGGGCCATCAGGCCGCCAAAGGGTTTGCCCGGCGTGCCCTCGATCATGTAGGCGCCGTATTCGGGACGCCACAGCGATTTGACGCCATTGGGATCGGCCAGTTCCTTCTCGTTGAGTTTGGCCAGCAGATCCTGGGCGCGCAGCGCCACGCGTGCCACCTTCTGGTCATCGTCGAACTTGACGATTATGTACTCCACCTCATCGCCCCATTTGAGGATGTCGCCCTGGCGATCCTTGAGGCGATGATACAGATTTATGAACTGATTGATGCCATGCTCGCGCACATGATCCGCCAGCTTCTTGGTCTCCTCCCAGGAGAGTGGATTGCCCTCGCTCAACAGGCCCATTGCTACAGAGACAGAGACCGATAAAGAGAGAGAGAGAGAGAGAGAGTGTGAGTGAGTAATGTTTGATATTTTGTCACATTCGAGTTATCTTTTGGAATTTTGAATTTTTTACTTAAATCTAATCACTCGACTGACTTTCAGTTGATCAGCTACTTTACAATCCCAACTCTTATCAATAAAATATATTTATTTGCCATAATAATTCAATCAGTCGGAAATCAAAACCATTTCAAGAGCGTTCACGTTCGAAGCCAAATAACTAATCGGTCAGATTACTGCCCAGCAACTGTTTTTAAATATATAATTTAGTCTCAACGTTTTGCTATCGATTATAAATAGCATTTATCACTATGAAACTAGATCTGGTCTGATTGCTTCTTTTCTGGCCGTTTTTCCCCAATTCCTAAAACAAATAAAGGTTGCACTTAAAGTACTACTCTAGATCGTTTTTAAGACTATAACTTTAAATTTGTCGGAATAAATATATTCTAATTTTTTCGTATATAAAAGCAAAAGTTTTATATATATTTATTAAATGTTTTTTTACTCGACATTAAATACATAAATAAATATATTTTGTAAGCTAAACAAATGTTGAAACAATTTTCCAATTCATAATTTACAAAGTAAATTTACATTTTCTTAACTATGCAAGAAAATATTTTATAATTTTGAATTTAATATTACTGTAATTTTTCAATTTGTTAGTTACAAAGTAAATTTAATTTTGTTCAATAATACACATACATAATTCATAATTTTGATTTAGATATTTATTTTTTTCTAATTTAAATTAGTTGTTCTGTTTTGTGGATTAAGAAAAAAAAATACTTGAAAATAAAATATTTATTATTTTTTTAAAACATACTTAAAAATTAGTAACAGTAAACGCTCAAAAAATCATATTTTGTGTCAGAAACTAACACATCTTTATTGAGATTTGACGATAAATATAATAATATTAATAATCGTCGGGTATCGATTGGAAATAATAAAAAAAAAAATCTAGTTGCTAAGCGCAAAATATACAGCAATTCATTAAATTAATTGACAAACAAAAGGAAAAAGCCAACAAGAAATGGGTAATCGATAATGCGACACAATGCCAAAGAAAAAAAAAGAAGAGAAAAAACACCCTTGTAATAAAAAAGTCAAATTAATCATATTATTGATAAGACGAATTGTAGCAGCCTATGGCTATTAATATATAGCACACATGTACATATATATATATTTATAATATACAATATATTATATGTATATCTGAACATTTATGGCCACAATTGAGTGCACTGTGTCTACACTTTATTTGGGTGCTCAAAATACTGCTGCTGATTGAATCACTCAATGCACTCAAATTGCAAACATATATTAAATCTAATGCTAATCAAATTCAACTGGGACAACTTCTTTTGGCTTCAGTTGAGTTTAGTTAAGATATCGATAGTACACTCAGAAAAAAATGCAGCATTATGTTGCGAATCTAATCCAAATCGAAATTGAAAGAATATTCCACAACGAATTGTAGAAATTATACCCATATTTTACATGAATTTATAACATCGTTTTTCTCTGAGTGTAGCGGGCGCTACGAACCTCAAATGTGGGAGGGTTATTGCTTCTAAAGGTTATGCAACAAAGTACAAAATTTATATTGAAATGTAGAAGAACACATCAAACTATCAGTATTTAAAATTATTAGTTGATTGCGTATTCATTTTTCATTTATTTCCAGACAGAACTATTTTCCTTATAGACATAATAATGTTTTAGATAGTGTTCCTAATACTAGCTCAGTTAGGCTCCTCGAGCAGCTAGACAGATGTACAGATGGCTTTGACCAATCCAGTTTCTATACGTTCCAACTCAGTGCACGACGTTACACACTGGTTGACAGAAATGATATAATTATAAGTATTGGGTATAGAAAACAACAATAGCAATAAGTGGGCAAGGAAGTTATCTTCTTCTGCATACCGAACATTTTATGCTCTTTACGACTCCTCTTTGGGCAGATTTCACTATATATAGAATAGTCCTCGACTAATGAGCAACTTTCCTAGTGCACCTGTTTCGAAATAGCTTGTGATACATATCTTCGCTAATTATGACTTAATCGCTTTGCAATTTTAAGCATTCATGAGTAATGAGGATATTCCAGTAAACAAGGGAATTGAAGGCGATAGCTTTAGGAACATGTGATATATGGCCAAAACCGACTTCCAGCTATAAGATATAGTCGTCCTATCCGACCGGTTCCGACAAATGTAAAGTATCTTTGAATAATAAGTGTATGTGCCAAGTTTCATAGCATTAGCTCAAAAACTGACAGGCAACTTTGCAAACACACAGACGGACATGGCCAGATCAATATGTTGTTGTCATCCTTAGCAACTTTTGAGGGCCTCCGATGCTTCCTTATATGCATTACAAGCTTCTGCACGAACTGCATATACCATATTCTTCGAGAAGAGTATAAAAAGACCGGGTGGACAAAACGACACGAGTGTAACTGAAACCCAAATACCGAATCGAAAAGCCATAAGCCGCAGATTGTTGTCGCATGATTACCGTTATTAGTAAGCGAATCAGTCAGCTGTGTGCTGAAATCACATCTGAATTACACGTTAGTAAAAAAAAAGCAACAAAAAAAAAAGACCACAGCCAAACTAGTTGCAAATAGTTCTTTGAGTCCAAGCTGAAGGTGAAGCTGAAGTTGAACTCGTGACAGCAGAACTAAGTTGGAACTAAGCTAAAACTAAAGAATAACACACAAAACAAACACAATTTCACAATGGCTTGTAAGTAATTGACCGAGTTGGAAATAGACACAAACAAAGCTTGCAACACTTTTAATTCGAGGCTATTAAATGATTAAAAGTCGCCGAAGCAAAACTTGGAAACACTTTTTAAACGATTGCAGATGAATTTAGCTGATTTACGCTTTATGTTATGAATAGCCTAACTTTCGTATACTTAATATTAGCAATTTGTTTAATATACCTCAAGATGTTTTTAGCTAAAGCTGTGTTAAATATTATACTAAGGATACACGTTAGTTTCACTTTCGCTCCAAAAACTAGAACTGGGTCGCTTTGCAGCCGAACGACGACTAAATATACCCACAACCAGACTCCAGCTTATTATGCAGCCGATCGGGCAACATCAGCTGTTGGCTACCGCCCCTCCCCCCCCCAGCCACGCCCCCTGTGCCCCACCGCGTAGCGTTCGTATCATCGATCGGCTCGGGGGTACCACCAATTGGGTAGCACCCATATCTCTGAAGGAGCGGATGTCGCAGCGGGGGCACTTGAAATCATTGATTGCCATTATAATTATTTGGACTATGTAATTTATTATGCATATTTAATAGCACAATAACAAACACAACAAATACTTTATTCTTGAGTGCATTATATTTATTATAATTTTTGTTGTATTATTATTATTTGTTATTTTTTTGGTTTTTAATAGATTTGAATATGATTTAGCACACTATAAAGATTATAATTAGACGGTGTCGTAATTTGTTAGACCATAACTAATGTTTAGTGGCTACAAATAAATATGCTTAGTACGAGGGTAGCTCAAAACATTTATGCATTTCAATACTGTAATATACAAATAGTCAAAATCGGATTTAGGTAAGTAATAAAATACAATTTGAAATATTAAAAGCGCAATTCTTAGTGTGTCTTAATTTCGAAAGTTTAGTTCCAAATGCTGTTTTTGAAAATTGTGAAAAAAAAAATTTTTAAGGTGATATAAAATAGATATAAAAGTTGGTTGAAAATGTTAACCACTAAAACGTAAATTATGTTTTTGTTGTTTTTGCCATTTTTTTTTCTCGTTTTCATGATGTTTGTATTTTACAGCACTGTTTATACCCTGAACCCATTAAAAATGGGTAAAAAGGGTATAATGAAGTTGTGCAAAAGTATGTAACAGGCATAAGGAAGCATCTCCGACCATATAAAGTATATATATTATTGATCAGTATCAACAGCCGAGTCGATCTAGCCATGTCCGTCTGTCTGTCCGTCTGTCTGTCTGTATGAACACACAGATATCAGAGACTACAAGAGCTAGAGACTTCATATTTGGAACATAAGTTCTCCTAATCCCGGGACAGATCAAGTTTATTAAAATTTATCGATAGCTCGTCCCGTTCAAAAGTTATCGATAAATTTCGATTTCAGACCAGCGTTTTTATACCCTGAACCCATTAAAAATGGGTAAAAAGGGTATAATGAAGTTGTGCAAAAGTATGTAACAGGCATAAGGAAGCATCTCCGACCATATAAAGTATATATATTATTGATCAGTATCAACAGCCGAGTCGATCTAGCCATGTCCGTCTGTCTGTCCGTCTGTCTGTCTGTATGAACACACAGATATCAGAGACTACAAGAGCTAGAGACTTCATATTTGGAACATAAGTTCTCCTAATCCCGGACAGATCAAGTTTATTAAAATTTATCGATAGCTCGTCCCGTTCAAAAGTTATCGATAAATTTCGATTTCAGACCAGCGTTTTTTGGATATAACTTACAAGTTATAAGAGCTAGAGGCCCCTAATTTGACATGTATAATCTCGAATAGCATACACATGTAACAAATATTTCACTTTTTGGATACCACCCCCAAACCCCCAAAAGTTAAAAAACCCATTTTTGAAGGTACGACCTTGCAATTTGGTTTGGTCACACATATTATCGACAATTGTTTGCCCCAAAAATTTCAATAAGATCGGACGATAAACACAGAAGTTATTTAAGATTTAACTTTCCATTATGTGGGGCTCAGCGAAAGCAAGCTAACTGCTTAGACCGCTTGCACTGCTTGTACTGCTTGTACTGCAGCATGTGTGTGTTTAGATTAATATGAATGATTGTAAGGACTGGGTTCAGGGTATCTCGTAGTCGGGCACTCCCGACTAGAGCACTCTTACTTGTTTTCAACTAGTCTGCAAGACAGTAAAAAGTTAGCTGAAAATTTGCAAAACTACAATTTAAGTTGGTGTTTCACAGCACTGCTTAGAAGCAAAAAAGTGTTGTAAGACGATATGAAATCTATATAAAAGTTAGGTGAAAATGTACAATTAGTGCTTTTAAAGCGAAACTCAGTTGAAAATTTGCAACACTACAATTTATTTTAGTTTTGCACAGCACTGTTACCGAAAGTGCTGTAAGCCGATATAAAAGTTAGTTGAAAATTTACAAGACTACAATTTCAAATTTTATAAAATTTATTAACACTACATTTGTAAAAATATGTCACATAGTCTTTCGATTAACCCTCGTGCTAATAATATAAGTAAAAAATACGCTTTGGCACATTGTAAATCTCACTGAAATCAACAGCAGTTAAACAATTGAAGCCGGAAAGTAAATAAAAAAAAGAAATAAAACTATATTGAATGTACTTAGAAACAGCAGTTAAAACAGTTAAAGTTAAGACTTAAGAACTATGCATGGAATGCATCGAAAGGGAATGGAGGGAGGAGGTACCTGGTAATCTTGAATTGGATGGGATTGGATGGCTGTTCGTAGAACTGTGGATGGGAACAGTGGAGCAGCTGTCAGGTTTGTTACACAATTGCGTACATTATGCCTCAGCGGAAGCTTTTCATCAGATCTAAATCGAAATCGAAGAATTCTGTGGTTCCGATTCGACCACAGCTGTTGCTAATTATAACAAATTCCACACACACACACACACACACACACACACACAGATAATCACAAACAGTGGTCATTAGTTGTAATCCAGAACCAACAGTTAAAATAGCATAGCATATAATCAACTGTACAAATAATTATATGTATTACAAGTGCAATAATAATACCATTGAGGATGTGAATAAATAAAGCAAAATCGATTTATAGCGAATGAGGCAAGAGCAAGTCGAAAGAATGGAGCACTATTGATTCAAATCCAAAGGAAAATAATATAAATCAAAGGAATTAAACAAAAATGTTGTTTGAGATTAATAACGGTATTCCATAAAAGAATAACTATAAAAAATATATACATCTAAAGCAGTTTAGCATCTAAATGAAATAACATCAACTCAAATACAATGGAAGGGAATTTTTGGATTTTGTATACAGCTAAATTTATAAATAAATATTGTACATATATATAAAGCGTAATAAAAGTAATACAAATAGAAAAGTAAACACTTGAAAAAGCATAGTTATCAATTCAAGTGCTTCAAATTCAATAAAAAACTGTCAATCAAGAAGTTCTTTCTATTTCCTTCTGATTAGCCCAAGGTATTGACTACTATTTATATCGGCTGAAAGGCATATGTAGGCTCTATACACTAATAACACTCAAATGAATTATTTTTAGAGATTTCTGGGAATTTTTTGCTAATATTGTTCAATTATTTTGTTTAGTTAAATTAAAGATTGTCGTTAAAAGCTTTTCGCATTCATTTGTTCTATAATATTAGCATGTTTATTGCCTTTTTCCCTTATCACACACGAGCCCGACACAACGTAACGGCACTTGGAAAAATGTACAAAAAAAATGGAAGAATTACAAGTGGAATTGGATTATGTACGGCATGCCGAAGATTTTATACTCTTTTTGAATATTTGGACAGCTACTTGTTGTAAAATCTCCATATTGATGAATAATAATGATATTGAAGTGTACAACTAAGTTGAAAGCGATAGCTTTAAAAACTTGGCATATATGACCAAAACCGACTTACAATTGCATGACAGCTATAAGTTATAGTGGTCCGATCTGGTCCATTCCAACAAATGTTAAGTATCTTTGCATAAGAAGAGTCTGTGCAAAGTTTCATTGCAATAGCTCACAAACTGAGCGACTAGTTTGCATACATACAAACCGACAGACAGACGAACATGGTCAGATCACTTTGTTTTGACACCCTTAGCATACTGGAGGTAGCTTTTGCGTTTTGGCATTACAAGCTGCAGGACAAGATGAATATACTATTTTGTTCAAAAGAGTATACAGAATAGAAACAGAAATTAGATAGCGGGTGTTGTTTTTTGTTTTGCTGTTGTTGTGTTGTTTAAGGGCCCCAACCGCTTAAAAGTTGAACATAGTGCGACATGTGCTCATTTGGTCGATTACTTATTGAATCCATTACCTATTCAATCCATCTAAGGCGTAGTATCACATATGCATCGCAATATGTCCACAGCTACTGACCAACGCAATTCACATTCGAAAAATAAAACGACCGAGTTCTGCGAAGTCATTTTAAACAATTGCCAATGCTGTGTGTGTGTGCGTGTGTGAGTGTGTGTGTGTGTGTGTGTGTGTGTGTGTGTGTGCGTGTGTGTGTGTGAGTGTGTAAGCTATAAAAATAGCTTGAGCCAAATATTGTGTTAGTGGGTGTGTGCGAGTATGAGTCACCTTTGCTAACGGCTTGTTAATTGTTTCTCTCTTTTTTTTTGTATATTTATCTTCAACACTTTGTAGCCAGCCAAAGGGACAAAAAGTTTGTCAGAAAATGCTGAAAAGCTTATAAAATAAATAAAAATAAATAAGTAGCCAAGTTGAGTTCATTTTTGGCTATATTCTTGTAAATTATGTGTATATCTAGAAGCTGATTTCAATTTTTGTTTCCCATATGTATGTTTAAGGCTGTTTCACACTAAAGAACATTCATTATGACTAGTACACATTGCCAACGACAACCTTTTACAGGGTATATCGAATGCTAAAACTGTTAGCTAAAGTCGCATACATGTTTTATTGTGCATATATTTTTTGTGGGCAATATGATAAGCTCAAATGTATGATAAGAGCATGTTGTAAAACAAGATGGGTTCTTAGGGGGATGGTGGGTAGAAGGAGGGCGGGAACGGGGGGGAGGAGGTCAGTAAATGGAAATCGCGTGCGCCCGTTTTGATAAGCAGCAGCGATGATAAACGTTGATAAAGCTGATGAAAACAATTGCAGCGCAGCTTGTTGTCTATTTGCGTATACGTAATGTGCAAAAGTCGCGAATCAAATGCGGAAAGAAGCAATACAAACTAAGCATGCAACAGCAACAACAGCAACAACAGCAACAACAACAAATAATAACAATAGCAATAGCAATAGCTATTTTCAGGGCCATAAAACGTAGGCAAATGAAATAGAAAACATACAAAGTCTATTGATAGATAGATACATAGATACAAATGTTTCTCTATACTATTTAGCGTAATATATACAGCCATAATATATATATATATAAATATACACATGTGTATATACACTAACGAGGGTTTATCTGCAACGGAATGTAAACAAAACGGCAAACAGTTTGCCGTTTTTAATAGGCAATAGGAAATTGCAGTCGTTGCACTTGAAATAATTGCACGCCATACAAGATTACGACAGATTACGTATACGACTCATAAAACGGGGCACAAAATATAAAGCAACACAAACACTCGTGCAAAATAATATAATAAAATACAAACAAAAAGAAGACAAAAACACCACCAAAGAAGCCAAAGACGAGACGCAGTGGGGCAAAAGACGAGAGGCGTCAGAAATAAAGTGTCGGCCGACACAGAAAACTGCGACGTAATAGAAATAATGTAAGAGAGCAAAGGGTATTATTGCATAGACGCATACTAGACACATGAGTACTACTATATATATACATGCATACATACACATACACATGTATTCAATTTGCATGTAGACTATGGGACTCTGAATTTGGCAGCTGTCAATTCAGCGAATTCTTGATTTGCATTCATTTAAGCACCAAAATAATTTTGGCGACACTTTAGTGACAGAGAGAGAGAGAGAAGCTTTTTACACTAAACTAAATGCGCTTAAAAACCAAATAGCCAGCATGTAATTTCAAGTTTTCTTTGCCTTACAAGTAAAAGATTTGAACAGCTCAATTCGTATGATAATGGTTTTGGAATAAAAACAAGTGGGCAAGGATTATCTTCTTTAGACGATTTTCACTCTGCCAACTACACCACCGAAATATTTAATGACGCATATCTTTGCAAATTATTACTCAATCGATTTGAAATTTTAAACATTGATGAGTTATATGGATATTTAAGTGTACAAGGAAATTTATTATTAATATGGCCAAAACCGACTTCCAGTTGTATGGCAGCTATAAGAAATAGTGGTTCGATCCGGCCGTTTCCGACCAATGTGCTGTCCCTTTGTATAATAAGTCTCTGTACAAAGTTTTATCACGATAGCTCAAAAACTGAGGGACTAGTTTGCAAACATACAGACAGACAGACAGACGCACATGGCTAGATCAATTTGTATTGTCATTCTAAGCATACTGGCAGTAACTTTTGGGGGTCTACGACGCTTCCTTCTATGCATAACACACTTCAGCACAAACTGAATAAACTATTTTCTTGGAAAAGAGTATAAAAAGCAAATGACATTAAATCTTATATATTATCCTGTGTCTATCTTAAATATATATTCCCTGGGATTATTTTGGCTTTTTTTAACTATATATTAACTTATTTAATGTCAGCCAAACATTTTTTTTAATTTTAAAATTTCAAACTAAGTTTCTTACAAACTAAAAGAAGAATTTTTCACATTTACTGGAATTAAACTAAAATTATTACTAAAAAAATGTATACATATTAAAATTTAAAGTTAAGGAGGTCGTTAAAGATTAAAAGTTAAAGATTCGGCAACCGCAAAGAATTTCACACACCGAAAAAACTAAATAAATATTCACAGGAATTCAAATAAAATACTTAATAATAGATACTATAATTTTTGAAACTTGAAATATTAAAGTTAAGGGCACTACAAACCAAAAGTTACAGATTCTGCAACCGAAAAGAATTCCCAACACCGAAACGCTGACAAATCTCGCATAAATATTATTAAGTGTCGGTAGTAAAAGACTAACAAGAAAAAAGCGATATCACAAATCTAAATGAGGAATCTGAGCTGCAACATATAAACTCTAAGGAAGACCATCCATTGATTAAATACATTTAAATCAAATCTTGACTCACCCTAACCAAAAAAAATATATATATATTCATATATATTTCGCATTGACTGATTAATTGTCTGGTCAAAGATGTCAAACTGATTGCATTTACTTTTCCCAGTACACTCCGATTTTTTATCGGTTTGAAGATTTGCTTATCTAGCCATTTTTCATTTAAGATCTATATTGGGTTATTTCGAATTTAATTACGTACTGATTTCCTTTGTTTCTGACTGTATTATATGTAGATTTGTAGATTTGTATATTTGTATATTTGTGCATTTTGCAAACGCACAAACAAAATCCCCACAAATGATAAATGACAACCACACGTGCTGGTCTGTGCTTTTTTCTTTATTTCATTTGTCATATTTGTTTATTGTGTGCTGTCGTATTATTAATAACTACAAGAATCGAGTCTGATATGGAATTGTTGAAAGCATTTGTGCAAATACTTCAATTTGTTTCCCATTACAGATTGGCAAAAAACAGGTATAATCTAGTTGTGCCAAAGTATGTAACATAAGGAAGCATTTCCAAACCATATCAAGCATATATATTCGTGATCAGTATCAATAGCTGAGCTGATTTAGCCATAGCTATCAGTCCGTCTATATGCATATTTGAAATATTAGCTGTCGTCAGATCAAGTTTCTTTAATTTTATCGATAGCTCGTCTCGTTCACAAGTTATCGATAAACTTTGATTATAGTCAGTGCTTTTGGCCATAACTTAAAAGTTATAAGAGCTAGGGTCCCCAAATTTGGTATGTACAACCTCAAATAGCAAACAGATTAAACCTAATTTTTTCTTTTTTTTTTTTTAAATTTTATGACGTCACAAATTTTACAAAGATTGGAGAACAAAAAAAGTTATTGAAGATGAAATTTTCCATAGCGTTGGGCTCAGTGAAGAAGCAGTGCGCAAACTGCTTGCCACTTGTGTCATATGTACAGTTAAAAGTAAATATGAATTCATTTGAGGACTGGCTGCAGGGCATCGCCTAGTCGGTCAGTAGCGCGATTTGTTGTTTAGTTATAATATGCATTTTTTTTTGTTGATAATTTGTTTAAACAGGTTTCCATTAGAAATGCGTAGACAAACGTGAAACCGGAGTGTATTGACTAGTAGATACCCATTGCTGACTTTATACGGGAGTCCTCTAAAGAGGATTTTATAGACATTATTTGCTTGCAATATTGCAAAATATGTGCAAATATACAATGAGTATAAATATATAAAAAAAAGATAATACAAAATTGAAAGAATTTGAAAAATTTTGAATGTGCTTCGAAAATATATGCAAATAAGAATTCAAAAGTGATACCCTGCAAATGCATACAGCATGGTCACAGGGTATATATGAAGGGCTTTATGCAATTGTTGTTCCACTCATTTATCTTGTCGATTGCGTAAAATGAGCTTGCAAATAATTAAAGCACTCCAAACTAAACAGCAGCCCTTACAATGACGCACTACAAAATAATTGCTGAGCAAAAGCGGATCGTCAGAATGATAATCACCATATGATGACGAAGACGCACTAGAGCAGATATTCATGCTTCAATTTGTAGAGCCATTGTAGAGCCAATTATACAACTGAACTAAATAGAGCTTGACAAATGAAAACAAGTGGGGAAGGATTATCTTCGGCGTGCCGAAGATTTTATACTCTTTTCGAACCTATAGGCAATTTTCACTCTGCCAACTGCACCACTGAAATTTCATAAGCTGTACAAAATCGTTTTGTCGCGTAACATTTTTTTTTTTGTTCTAAGAATATTTAATTCATTGCCAGTTGTATGGCAGCTATAAGATATAGTGGTCCGATCCGGCCGGCTCCGACCAATGTGCTGTACATTTGAATAATAAGTGTCTGTGAAAAGTTTCATAGCAATAGCTCAAGAACTGAGGGACTAGTTTGCATACATACAGACAGACAGACGGACATGGCTAGATCAATTTGTATTGTCATTCTAAGCATACTGGCAGTAACTTTTGGGGATCTCCGACGCTTCCTTCTATGCGTTACAAACTTCAGGACAAACTTAATATACTATTTTCTTCGAAAAGAGTATAAAAATAAAATAAAATTAGTTCTATGTCAACATTAATATTTATTGCTATTTTCTATATATTTGCCAACTAACACTAATGACATATAATATCCGGTCGATAAGTTTTAAGTTGGATATTGCTCTGAACATAAAAAATGACAAAAAATGCTATATACATATGTATATTTTACAAAAGATATAGCGCAATGAATATAGTCAAAAATTAAATATGTATATGTAAAAAAATTAAATAAAATTAAATCTATGTCAACATTAATATTTATTGCTATTTTCTATATATTTGCCAACTAACACTAATGACATATAATATTCGGTCGATAAGTTTTAAGTTCGATATTGCTCTGAACATAAAAAATGCCAAAACAAATTGCAAAAAAAAAAAAAAAAAAAACCAATAAAACTGATGCAAATAACAAGAAAAATTACAACTTATCGCATCAGTTGGTAATTGATTTCCTGGCGACGACACCTAATTAGCGAGGGAGGGCTGCAAAGGGGGAAATGGGAAAATGGGGAGCTTACAACTCATTCAAATTACGAATACTTGCAATAAACTTAAGAGCTGCTTATATGCTGGACTTATCTAAGGGCACAGGCAATTAACAACAAAATGAGCAGCACAAAAGCATTTACAATGAAGATACTGACACACAAATACTATATGTATCTATATAATTTTATAGTGGAGAATTTCACGATGATATCAGAAAGAAGAAAGAGAAACAAAAACAAAAACGTCTAGAAGTTTCGTAATCGCATTGTACAAGTCTAGATATGGTATGGAGCTTTGTATTGCACAGATTTATCACATCGAGCGTACAATTTACAGTATATAACTATTATATAATGTTATGTAATAGAGCTGATTAGCTACAATCGCTGACAAAAAGTACAGCCAGCCAAAAAGCCAAGATTTTCAAATACGAAAATAATAATATTTTGTATATAGAGCCAACTTTTGTGTTTTTTTTTTTTGATATTTTTTGAAAATAAATTACCTTCAATTTACTTGCAAAAACATTTTTGGAATTGCGTAACAACACATTTGAAGTTCGAGTAACTTCTTTCAGTTTGAATGAAAAAAATGTTGTTTTTTTATTTTTTTGCTCCGTCATTTGACATTGCAATTAGGCCAAGAAAGGCGGCGTCTAGCGCCATGGGAGGCATTGAGGCTGATTTTAATGAGTTAATAAACAGCAAGGCCAAATAAGTCACAACAATAGATAAATACATAGCTATCTGCTATGTATGTGGACTGTGTATGTGTGTTTAACTGTTAATGCGATAAAAAGCACACGGCATGATTTCGATAACAATCGATCGTGCGTATTCACAATTGTCATGTGCGCGGCCGCCAAATGCAAGAGCTGACGTATCGTGTCTGCCGGTCGTGCCGTGTCGTTTCGTGTAGTGTCGTGCCCTAACGTGAGTCATGCCAGTGTTGCTGAGTCACGATGATGGTTGAGAGCGTCAAACAGCATGAAATGCTAATATTCAAATTGTTCTAGTGTTTGCTGTTTCTGCTGCTGTTGTTGCTGTTGTACTTCTGTTATCTTGAGGTAAAGTGTTGTTGTGTCTTGTGGTGAAATTGCAGCTCACACATACATATGTGCATACATACACACAAGTGGACATCTGTGCGAAGCGCATGCAAAACAGATATTAATATCAATGCGTGTGTGTGTGTTGCTCGCGATCGTTCTCTCGCGCTCTCTCTCTTTCTTGCGCTCTCTCGCTGCGTGCCGGTTTTGTTGTTGTTGTTTTCTTTCTGTCTGCTTGTGGGTGCCTTGAACTTCGCTTCACTTCCACTTGCCCAAAACTGCTGTTGCCCAGCTTTGCCCGCCCCCTCACCGCCAACCGCAGTCAACTTGATGCATAAACTTGTTTCGAATTATTGTACTTTTTTCATTTTTTTTTTATTTTTTTTTTGTTGGTTTATCACACGCGACTTGTGCATGAGTAATGCGGCAGTGACGTCACAGCAGCATCAGCAGCACATTCTGGTTATCAATATACAGTGGTTATTGGTTATATGTAAATGTTAAAATATTTTTGACAATTATCGGTTTACATATGCCATAATCAATCTATATTGAGACAAATAATATTGAATTCAGTTGGTTTTACAGCCTTTTTAAATATTTCACTAATTTCTTTTAATATGCTCATGTTTTGTTTTGGAACTTGTTCCCTCAAGCGAACTTCTTTAATTGTGAACAAAATTAGTCGTTTGAACTTTTGGCCCGAAAACCAAATTATTTGATCCGCTTTTGATCGACACATACAACAACAAAATAAAATCGGTAAATGAGTGTTGGATAATGAACTAAAAAAAAACTTTGGTTTAAATCATTGTACTACTATAACCAATATCCACTGTATTGGGTTTTTTTTTTTTCTGTGTCATTGTTTATGTTATTTTTTGTCAAAGCATTTTATCACTTAATTTGTGATCAGACAAATACAAAAAAAAAAAAGACATAAAAATGCGCCGAGCTTGAAATCGGCAGCATGTGAATGACTCCGCGGAAATGTGACAGGCAACAAACAAATCGAGTGAGATAAATAGTCTATATATATGGTGTATGTATGTATGTATGTATGTACATACATACATATGTATTGTAGTTCATTTTGGATTAGTTTGAAATTGATTAAGAAATCAAATTAGAAGCTTCCAGGCCAAACACTCAAGGCCAATTGGACAATGTGAAAGCCGGCTGCACGCTTACTCACGCTCACGCACACACACGCACGCACGCACGCACACATACATACGTACATACATACATACGCACGCAGCAATTGGCATGGAAAGCGAATGTCAAGGTTATGCACGGCCGGGAACTGGACATGCATACATACATACATGCATACATATGCATATGTGTGTTTGTGTGTAGCAGCGGGCACAACAACAACAAGGAAAAAGAGCGGCTCGAAAAAGTCGAATTGTCATGTAATTTACGAACAAAAGCGAAAATCAATAAAACCAAACAAACAGCAAACACTTGTATAGAATGAAATTACGCACTTAGACGAAATTAGAAGCGGCAATCACAAAAAAAAAAAAAAACTGCCCACTTAATTGTGCTTATGTATTATATACTCGAAATACATATGTATATAAATTCATGTGTATATATGTATGTATGCATGTATGCATGTATAAGCAGCTTACTGTCAATTACAATAACACTTACCGGCAAATGCAGCTGAAGCCGAAAAGGGAAACAGCAAGAAACGCGTGCGCTTCCTTCTTCAATCACACTTTTCGCTTATTTTCTGTTGTTGTTGCTGCTGCTGCTGCTGTTGTTGTTGTTGCGTGAAGCTGCTGCTCAGCTGTTGCACTCGCGTTGTCGGCTGTTGAAAAACTAACGTCGGCGTCGACGTCGACCTGTTTGTTGTTGGTGCTGCTGCCCTCGCTCTCACTGTCTGCGCTGCTCTCGCTATCTCTTTTGCACGCGCGCGTTTACACACAGAGCGACGCGCTGCTTATATGTATGTATGTGTGTGGCTGTTATGTGTATGTGTGCGTGTGTATCTGTGTGACCGCGTGCTGCTGTTTTTCACACACGTTTTGATTCTGATTTCGAATGCCGATTCAGAATTTGTGCTGCTCTTGTTGTTGTTGTTGTAGTAGTGGTTGCTTTTGTTGCTGTTGTTGGTTGTGTAATCCAACTGACCAACGTCAATTAACGAAAATTTTCATAGATGTGTTTTTCCGATTTGTCGCTGGTGTTGTTGTTTGCACTGTTGCAGGTTGATTGATTTGCCACGATTTCACAATTTGCTTAATAAACAAAAGAAATTCATATTACAGTAGTCGCTCGCTAATTGAAATGCATCGATTTTGCGGTGCGCAACTAATTGCGACATTTTGAATTTATCGCCTCAAAATACGAAAAAATAAACGATTTTCGAATTTCATATTTTGAGTAAAACAAATTTTGTTCTTAAACTTTGACGAGTGACCACTGTACAAGCATTTCCATTTAGTATCAACTGCTATCTACATGTGTCTATGTGTGTGTGTGTGATGTTTGTGCATGTTTGTGAGAACAACAAAATGTGCAGGCGGCGTTTTTTTTTTTTTTTTTTTGTCTGTCACTATGTAACTTTCGTTACAGCTGCGACATCAGCTGCAATGTTCGCTGCACATTTGCTAATATTTGTTAATAATAGATGCTGTTTGCACTAACAAAAATCATTTACATAAACATACATACATATGTGTGTATGCTAAGGCAGAACAACATTGTGCCTTAGTTTTTATTTTATCGCATGTGTAATGTATGTACATATGTACATATGTATGCATGTACATGCATGTGCTGTATGTATGTATGTATGCATGTGTGTGTGACCAAGTTCTAAATAGAAGACGCGCTACTGTTGTTGCCCATGTGTGTGCGTGTGCGTGTGTGTGTGTGTGTGAATGAGTGTGGGTGCTGGCGATCCAATTGCTTACTGCTTATTTGCTCTTCCGATCAATGCCAACAATAATTTCACAATTCCACAAAAAATGCACACGATTATTTACTAGAAATTTCACTCGGTTCTCAATTGTAACGGCGGCGTTCAATTACTTGTATGTTTTGATCATTTACAGCTATGTTGTTATTAGTGGCGTATTGAATTTCCAGCGCAATAACGACAATGGTATTTAACACAAAAAGTTCCAAAAAAAAATAACTATAAAACCTGCCACTGCGCGCGGCTATTTATGTAAAAAAAAATTGTACGCATTTGATGACGAATGCTGCCAGACTGTGCAATGCACCAATACACCATGCGGTGTGTATGGCAGCCCGGACAGCTGTTAGTGTTGTAAAAGGCGCGCAAGTTCAAAAAATATGCCCATTTCAAACGACAGCCACACATTTATTTGATAAATGCAGCACAAAACGTTTGCAATTTGATGAAACAAAAAAGAAAACTAAATTTGTATATAGAGCAGCGCATGTTCGGTGAGAACAGTAATCACATTCTTGGACGTCGCCAAGCCGAGCACCTCGCCCACATCATAGTCCAGTGTGACCAGACTCTGCCTGCCAATCACAACCTGCGGCCCATTGCGATTGCGCAGCCCCTCGGCGGACTCGTTTTGCTGCTTGTAGATGTAGGCATGGCGATAGCTCTCCAGAATCACAGCATAGTCCAGCTCCGGGCAGCAGTCGATGAACTTCTGCTCCCGCTTCGATGCCTGCACATAGCCAAAGGCGTGCAGATTGCCCTCGTGGCGCACACTCCATTCGCCCGGCTTCTCCGGCTGATACGACTGCAGCCACATGGATGCATCCACGCCCTGGCGTGTGGCAAACGCAGCCGGAAAGCCGGCACGCAGTGAGGTGCCGAAGATCGGCGGATTCTTGCCAAGGTAAATGGTGTGCGTTATATCCTTTGCGGATAAATTGAAGCGCACTGCGGAAAAGAGAAGAGGTCATTTCAATTCGGTATATATATATATATGCGTGTTAGAGCTGACGGCGTGTCGTGTTTTCGTGCGTGACACGAGCAAATACGAAACACGTACTTGTTCAAAATTCGAAATATGAAGACTACTTTTGAGGTATATTGTACTACAGTGTTCACTCGAATTAGGTTAATTCAGCAATTGAAATCAATTACAAACATTTGCACTTGAAAAAAATAAATTTTTTTACACTTGTATCAAAGATTTTTAAGGAATTAGATTAAATACCCAATTGAGTGGTAAAAAATATCAAATATCAAAAATTAAATTTGTATTTAACAACCAGCATCGCTTTCGAATTAATCAAATCAGATAATTTGAAAAAAAAATAAATGTTTTGTTTTTAATATGTACAATAATACATTTTCCACCGATACTATGTACATATATACTGATACGAAGCCTCTATGAGTCGTATCCGACTGTAAAATTGGCCCATGAACATCATCAGGCCTAAAATACCACATTTTTTGTTTACTAAAAGTTAATTGTAATTATTTATGAATTGGAATCAACAAACAAAAGCGTTCTTTTGAGCAAACACTGTAAGTGAAATTTTTTTTTGAATACATTGTGGGCATTGTTATGAAATTAAAACGCTCATTGTAATAGCAATCTCAAATTACAATAAACAAAATTATATTACGAATATCATATTTAAAAAAAATAATGGAATGTTGTAAATAATATACATAAATGCTATGATAATAAATAATAATAATAATAATACAAAACACTGTTACCATATTTTGGCCTATTGCTTAAAGACAATCGAGATAGCTTGCTTTTGGTAAATAAATTTAAAATAACGAAATCTAAGAAATTAAAAAAATATTTACGAAATTTAGAATAGACGTTGGAAAACTCGCGACACGCGCTCATCTCTATTGGTGTCTGGTTTCTCTTTTCGTTTCGCTCACCCATTTTGATATCGGCGAAGCTGTCACCCAGCGGGAAATCACATTCCTCAACGGGATCCTCCAGATTCGGTATGGGCAGCTTCTCCTCCGACGGCTCGGACTCGGATTCGGAGTCCGCTTCCACAGGCGCTGACGCTGTCGCTCCCTCCTGCCCTGTCTCGTTCACCAGCTGTGTCCATAGCATCGACTCCTGCTTGACCAGCTTCAGCTTCAGCCGATCGCCGTCCACGCGCCAGGTGGTCATCTCCTCATCCACGGGTGCGAACAGAGTGCCATTAAGCAGCTGCTCCCCTTTGTAGTCAACGATCAGCCAATCCGGACCGCACTGGACGTGGAAATCATTGCGTCCGGCGCCTTCGGGCAAGCCGAAACGCACAACGACCTCTGTGTCGCCCTGCTCCCAGCTGTAGGCTTTCGGTGGGGCAGCGGCGGCAGCAGCAGCAGCGGCAGCAGCAGCAGCAGCTGCCTCTGCCTCCTCGGCAGCAGCGTGCTGCGCCAGCGTTAGGATATCATGATTGGAGCAGAGCACCAGCGACTCGGCGCGCGGCTCAAAGGCGCAATAGTAAATGGAGCCTTTGGTCTGCAGCTGCTCGCAGATCTGATACACCCAGGACGCATCCGGGGTCGCCTCCAGTGACCAACGCGCCCAGGTCAGCCGCATCACATGCGAGCCCGTCTCCAGGCGCTGCACATGGCCGGCAGCGATGGAGATCTGCTTGCGCTCCTGCACCATGTCCAGGCGCGCATCGTACAGCACAAAGCCGCGCTGCTTGTGGTCCGAGTTGATGGGCGTGCGACTGACCAGGCGCCACGGGGCGCCACGTGTGCGATCGCCCGTTTCCAGCAGATGCAGCGTCAGCATGCCGTCGCACAGCACACAGTACTTCTCCGAGATGAAGCGCAGCGTGTAGTTGTAGTCGCCCACCAGATGCGCGAAGCCATCGCCGTGATCCTGACGCTCCATCTTGTACACAACGAGCTGCCCGCGCGGCTGGCCGTTTTGTTCGTTGTAGGAGCAGAGCACCAGTTGATGTGCGGCATTGACGTAGTAGCTGTTGTTGCGTGCCCACGGATCGGAGTGCAGCAGATTGTGCTTGGCGAACAGCTCGACGTGGAGCAGCGAGTATTGGTTGAGGTGCGGCTCCAGTTTGAGGGGATCGCGATCATAGCCTTGGCGCAGCACCGGTATCACATCGAACGAGAGCTTGTAGCCATCGAATTTGGGGCAAATTAGGTTGCGATCAACGTTTAGGTCCACCAGATGCATGATGGCGCTTTATCCACTAGCCAAAATCACCAAACCAAATCTCAAAAGCACAAATAAATTTTGTTGATTTTCAATTTTGGCAGTTCAGTGTTGTTCAACAGCTGCGCAACGTATTCTGGCATCTCAGCACTATGTTAATGAGCCAGCAGTCTTAACATAGCGCGCTGTCAAATTAATATGTTTACGTATTGCGCAGGTCGGCTATCGCTGTTAACGAAAACAGCTGACTCTGTGACGTCAAACAAGACAATAAAGTTTTTAAGAAAATAAAATACTTGCTTGAATTTTAAAATTTGAAAAATTCACAGAATAGTTATGCATTGAATTTCTATTGCATTGCGCCACGTGGTATATCTCAATTCGATAAAAACTGGTAGATTTCTATACGTTGATAGAATTCTAACACTTAAATTCAAAATGGTACACTTTTGGAAACACTTTCAATACCATTTGCATTATGTGAAGCTTAAGTTAAAAGTTATATCTTTGAAAATTGTCTACAAAGTTCAAAATAACGGATCGTTGTAGCGTCGCGTGACGTAGCTACGCAACAGAGCGTCATGTTAACACCAGTTGTGCGCTATCTGTTTTCTTGCATGCATGCTGTCTGTTAGCAAAGAGCATACGTGTTCCTTGCAACTCTGTCCACACTAGTGCTGCACAACGCCCACCAAAAGAGTGTTGACACGTTGACAGAACATTTGGCCAGTGTTTTAATGAGAATATATGATTTTTGTTATATTAATTGTGGGCAGCAAAAGTCAAGCTAGAACCGTCGCCACAAACACATCGAGCAGGTGAGCAGTGGCGTTTTCCACATTTGTCGCACAACATCTCAACATTTGTGTAATAATTGTGTATGTGTGTGTGTGTCTCGTCTGTGTATGTGTGTGCACTTATTTTGCAGTTGAAGCTGGTTGGGCCAAAAAGCCGATATCGACGACAAATAGGAACTTGAGGCCTGTCGCCAGCTGCTGCGTGGCTGCAAACAGCGCTTTTAGTTAATACACTAGCCGAATACCAAATTAGCAACAACAGCAAACGATGCGCAACAACCAAAGCAATAGCTGCAGCAGCAGCCACAACAACAACAACAACTACAACAGCAACAACAGCGGCAGCAAAGTGACAACAAGAATGTTGTTGCTGTCATTGGCGGTGGGCGCTGTGCTGCTGCAGTGCAGCGAGGCGGTTGAGTTCACCTTCGACTTGGGCGACAATGCGGAGGACTGCTTCTACGAGGAGATCAACAAGAATACGAGCGCCTATTTTGAGTTTCAAGTGTCTGCCGGCGGTCAGCTGGACGTGGATGTGGAGCTGAAGGATCCCAACCAGCAGGTCATCTATTCGCTGAAGCGTGCCACCTTTGACAGCCATCAGTTTACGGCGGAAACGAAGGGCGTGTATACGGCGTGCTTTAGCAACAAGTTCTCAGCGTTCTCGCACAAAATCGTCTACGTGGACTTTCAGGTGGGCGAGGAGCCGGCGCTGCCCGGCGTCGATGAGCACGCCACGGTGCTGACACAAATGGAGACCTCGTCGCAGGCGATACACAAGGCCCTCAACGACATACTGGACGCCCAGACGCATCATCGATTGCGCGAGGCGCAGGGCCGCAAGCGGGCCGAGGAGCTCAACCAGCGTGTGATGATCTGGTCCTCGCTGGAGACGGCGGCCGTTGTCCTCATCGGGCTGCTGCAGATTCTCGTGCTGCGCAACTTCTTCACGGATCGCAAGCCCAGCCAGACGCAATATCGACGGCTGTAGGCCCAAGGATCAGCAGGATGCTAGGGACGCAGGGACGCAGCAGCAGGACGCCAACAACCATCTCTACCATATACACATTTATATAAATACTTTTTTTTTTTTATATTACTTTTAATGCAATTGTTGCTCAACAACTGAACTGTTCGTCGCGCTATCGCTAGTATATCCTCACAATGTATTCCATTCCCTGGTCATTTATCAAATCAAATTTATCAAATTCGTATGATTTGTTATTTGTTTCGCCAACACCAATCCTTTTGTTTGCCCAAAACCAGCGAATGTTTTTCTTTTCCCTCTTAAAATATAAAACAAGCGAAAAAAACACGTAAGAAATTATATGAAAAATGGTTATTTCTTTAACGCCAGCTTCCGTAGCCCGAAACCATTGAAGGATGTTATTGTTGCCTTTTTCTTATAACGTAAAACAAGTGAAAATATACGAAAAAAGAAATATATCGAGAATATTGTTATATTTTGTAGCCCCAAGTCCGAAAATACAATAGAGCGAAATATTTGAAAAAAAACAAACAAACAACATATTGCTTTTACAAACGTGAAGAAGAATGTTATTTATCTACTATGGCTGCCAAAATGCGAAACAAGCGACAAAAAAGCACGTTACAAACTAAACAACAAAAATAAATGTCTTGCGTATGTTTTCCCACAGTAAAATTCGTGTGTGCGAAGATGAGTGCGGAGAGAGAATGGCCGCCATAAATGGTTGCCATAAATTATGTACGCTCGTTATGGCACAGGCAGGATGCCGCGCTGTTGTTGTTGTCGCTGTTGTTGTCGCTGTAAATGCAATCGCTGCTGCTGCCGCCGTCTCGGCTTGCAGGAAGACGCCAGAATTACGACACAGGCGGAAACTTGCAGCGTCCATATGCTAGACAAAGATAGCGACTGTTACAGTCGCTGTTATTGTTGTTGCCGTGGCATTTTGCGCTCAAAATCATCATATTTTGATCAAATTACTACTTTTTCCTTTTTTGCCACAGGGCAAAACGGCCGAAATTCGAAAAAACACTACGACAACTGTATCAACAAGACAGCCAGCGAGACAGAGATAGAGAGAGAGAGAGCGAATTGTACACACACACACACACACACATGCTTAGCATGACTGAGCCGCTGTCGCGACGGCGAATTCGATGCGGCAATTTGTTGTCGGGCTCATAGTTCACCCCACGGGCAGCACAATTTGTACCAGCAAACCCAAAAAAAAAAACAAGTTTTAATTCCAACGAACTACATTTTGTGCTGCAAACAACAACAAGAACTGAATGACCTGCTGCTCCACTACACCACAGAGCAGCAGCAACAACAACAGCAGCAGTGGCGCAGATGCCGCTCACTTGCACCAACACAAACACACACACACACACACACACACTTACATGCCAGCTGTCTGTTAAGATGTGCGTATATATGTATGTATGTACGCATATATTTTTACATACATACATAGGTCGAGGTTGTCGCGATTTTCGATGCTGCTTCCTCGTTTCCAGCTATAAGCCGCAAAAAAATAAACACAAACAAAAACAAAAACTATCAGCTAGGTGGCAGACGAAATACCCTTAGCAACTTATTAGTTCCTGGATTTAGTACACTGTAAAAAATACTAGTTTAATTACAAAATGTATTTGCCTGATTTTAACAGCTGAACATTTATTCAAATACATACTAGAGTTATTATTAAGCCAAAATGATTTGTAATTTGACTGTTTAGTTATGCATGTGTTAAAACTATACGATTACAATTTTTTCATTATATTCTACTATAAAAATGTACCATATTTCGACTATGAAATGAAATTTTTTAATACAAATTTTATGTAATATTTCTACACTATGAAATTGGCTCGAAATCTATCATAATTATTTCCTTATCTAAGCTGAAACTATTTTCAAAAGCATTGCATTTATTTTTTAGCAAACCGTTATTATTAAATATATATCTAAAATGTATATATGTATGTTATACATATAGTACATATTGTTTCTCATTTATGATTACTGTTATTGTTCGATTTTAAGCTAGCTAAATTTTTAGTTTTACAGAGAGCTTTTATTTAATATTATCTTTCATATGTATGTAAAAGAAAATTTCTGTTAGCGGTTTATTAAACATAGAAACGGTTTAAATTTATATGTATATTGTTATTTATTGAAGCAAATTTAGATGGATACAATGCTTAAATACTATTACAAAAATTTGAAAAATAAAATCGAAAATTTACTAATTTGTATTCAGCTCAGCAACTTTTAAGTTAAGCGTTAGTAAATTTGTTTGTATAATTTGAAATTTAAAGCGATTATGCAGTTTGCTATTAGTTTTAGTAATTCCTAATAAACAGGTTTTGGTGTGTCTTCATTGATCTCAGCAACTATAAATTTACACTTGAAATAAATAAGAGCTGCCTTGTGTATTTAGTCATATATTATACACTTGTGCTTCTTAATACCAGCTTGTTTCCTGGGCTTCAAGTGCACTTACATGTGAGAGAAACCGACTCCCATACCATTATCATTATGCACAGTGGGCTGCTATGTGAGAAACTCAAACAAGCGGCCTAACGGCATTTTTATGCCTTTGTTGCTCAGCTGTTTTTCCATATTTGTATACTCTTTTCGGAGAATATCGTACATTCACTTTGTGCTGAAGTCTGTAATGCATAGAAGTAAGCGTCGGCGACTCACAAATGCTACCTCCAGTATGCTTAGAATGACAAAACAAATTGATCTGTCTGTCTGTCTGTCTGTATGTATGCAAACTAGTCCCTCGGTTTTTGAGCTATCGCAATGAAACTTTGCATAGAGACTAACTATTCAAAGGTACTACACATTGGTCGGAAACAGCCGGATCGGATCACTATATCTTATAGCTGCCATACAACTCGAAGTCGGTTTTGGCCATATATCCCATGTTTTTGAATCTATCGCGATGAAACTTTGCACATGACCTAATTATTGAAAGGGACAGTACATTGATCGGAACCAGCTGGATCGGATGACTATATCTTATAGCTGCCATGCAAATCGAAGTCGGTTTTGCATATATATTGCATGTTTGTAAAGTTATCGTCTTCAATTTTGAAAGAAGAAAGAAAGTAGAATGGATATCTCGGAAATAGTCGCTAACTATATAGCATAAGTGTTAAATAGAAGCCAGTGAAATCTATCCACAGATTCCAAAAGAGTATAAAATCTTCGACACGCCGAAAATAATCCTTGCCCACTTGTTTTTGTTGTCGTTGTTTGTTTGCTGCATTTGTTTAGGTTTACTTAACTTCAATTACTTGCAACTGACATTACGACTTGGAGGATGACTTTCAGCGTTTGCAGCACTTCACTTTAACTTTGCTGCAATTGCTGTTTTGTTTCTTATTTTCCATTTGATTACAGTCGCCATCTTTAGGTGTATTGTGTAAGACTTACGCTGATTGCAATTTTATGACTATGTTGACTATGCACGTATTTTTTAGAAATATGCAAATAATTTGTAAATGCTCAATATTGTGGCTTAAGTCAATTTATAACTTCTGAATAAATGTTGTAAAAATATGCAGTTAATTTTAATGACAACTTTAAAAACAGACAACACATACTGCAAGCAGTGCAAGCAGTTTAAGCAGTTAGCATGCTTTTCACTTTTCCCCACACAATGGAAAGTTAAATCTTAAACAACTTCTGTGTTAATTATTGACATTTTTTGGGCAATAAAATGTGTGACCAAACCAAATTTCTAGGTCATACCTTCGAAAATTCGGTTTTTCTTATTTTTTGGGGGGATTGTATCCAAAAAGTTAAATATTTGTTAAATGTGTATGCTATTCGAGATTATGCATGTAAAATTTTGTGCTTCTAGCTCTTATAAGATTTAAGCTATATCCCAAAAACGCTAGTCTGAAATCGAAATTTATCGATAGCTTTTGAACGGAACGAGCTATCGATAAAATGAAACAAACTTGATATTTACCGGTACTACGAGAACTCATATTCTAAATATGATGTCTCTAGCTCTTATAGTATCGCTAGATTTTTCTTTGGTTTTTTGTGTTCTTCGCATATCTTATCAGTAACCTTATCATAATTGTAGGGATTGAAGCAAATGTGTCACTTACCTAAATTACGTACTACTTCAAAAACTACGATAGCAAGTGCTACATAATTGAATTGCTTATATCTTAATTATTTTTATCATTGATTGCTACTTTTGTTTTTAGATGAAGTTTTCGTTATGCAATTAAAAATTAGATGGTAACTAAATAATAAACAAAGAGTACATGTAATTTGTGCAAATTAGCTCTTAACCTACTTATAAAATATAAACTAAAACTTAAAGCATTTTTAATTATTTTTTTGTTATGTGAATTTATTGTTGAGCAAAATAAAAAAATGGTGTGCAACAATTTGGTATTACAATTCAAATCTTTACTGATGTCTGAGAAGAAACAAGGGCGAGTGCCTTAGAAGAGTGTGCTCGACTGGGAGATACCCTGTATTCAGTCTTGCATTCATTCATCGTTACAAATTTTGGGTGCATATGTATGAGGTATACAAAAAGTCAATTATTTTTTACTGCTGTAGAAAGTCATATTAAAATTTGAGAAAAAAAACTAATGTCTAAGATCTATCGATATTTTCAGCAATCGATAAAAAATATATGTAAATGAGCTTGATCTGAAGGGAGTATACGGCAACTTATGTATATTCCCAATAAGTCTCTAGTTCTCAAAGTCTGTGATACCCATTTTAAACAAGAATCTCGGACTGATTTAAAGAGTGAGCTAAGAAAATCTATTACTTAGCATATTTTCTGGTGTTTTTTTTAGTTTATTGATAGTTTAATGCTTTAAGTTACTAAAGTTGCTTAAATTTGCACGTCACTTTTGATTTAAGAGGTTTATTTCAATAGCTATAAAAATGTGCAAATAATATATAAATATTCTAGATAAATATATATTTAACATGATTTTTTTTTATAAAATCGTAGGCGCAGCAAATGGTCTTTGGAAAATTCGAACAAACTCGATTTTAAGCATTCTATTTTTATACCCTGAACCCATTAAAAATGGGTAAAAAGGGTATTATGGTTTTGTGCAAAAGTATGTAACAGGCATAAGGAAGCATCTCCGACCATATAAAGTATATATATTCTTGATCAGTATCAACAGCCGAGTCGATTTAGCCATGTCCGTCTGTCTGTCCGTCTGTCCGTCTGTCCGTCTGTCCGTCTGACCGTCTGTCCGTCTGTCCGTCTGTCTGTCTGTATGAACACACAGATATCAGAGACTACAAGAGCTAGAGACTTCATATTTGGAACATAAGTTCTCCTAATCCCGGGACAGATCAAGTTTATTTCATTTTATCGATAACTCATACCGTTTAAAAGTTATCGATAAATTTCGATTTCAGACTTGCGTTTTTGGGACATAACTTCAAAGTTATAAAAGCTAGAGGCTCCAAACTTGGCATGTATAATCTCGAATAGCATACACATGTAACAAATATTTCACTTTTTGGATACCACCCCCAAACCCCCCAAAAGTTAAAAAAATGCATTTTTGAAGGTACGACCTTGCAATTTGGTTTGGTCACACATATTATTGACAATTGTTTGCCCCAAAAATTTCAATAAGATCGGACAATAAACATAGAAGTTATTTAAGATTTAACTTTCCATTGTGTGGGGCTCAGCGAAAAAGCAAGCTAACTGCTTAAACCGCTTGCACTGCTTATACTGCTTATACTGCAGCATGTGTGTGCTTAGATTAGTATGAATGATTGTAAGGACTGGGTTCAGGGTATCTCGTAGTCGGGCACTCCCGACTACAGCACTCTTACTTGTTTCAAGATAACAATTGGCAGCTTGTAGAGTTTTGTATAGTAAAATAAACATTGTTCATAGTTTTCTTTATTTACATTACACATAAAACTTTGGATTTCTACCCAAATTTAAAGCCCAACTAAGTTAGCTGACAATAATTGCAAGTGGCTTTTTTGTCATTCCAATCAGCTGTGTTGCACATCTCAGTGATCGTTGAACAGTCTCACTTAAAACAATGCAGCTGCAATTTGCTTCATTGCCAAGTTGAAGACGCTTTTGCGGTTCTGCAAAACAATTAGCTGAAGGCCTTTGTCGCTCATGATCCCCAGCGACTAACCGTTGAGCACTTAATAACGCTGCACCATCGATTGTTAAGCACCAAAATAAACTCAACCACACTGCTGGCAAACGCTGCGTATGCGTGTTGCACAAATTGCGCATACGCAGCGCGTGGCAGGCGTCAAAGGTGATGCATAGAACAGCGAAATGGCAGCGATAGCTGCGCATTTGTTACGCTTAAACAGTCGCTGTCATCGGGCAGATGTAAATCAAGTAATGGCAACACGTAAAAGGGGCAACAAGTTGCAAGCAGCAGCAGCAGCCGTTTGCTTACGTAATGAGAAAGGTGCAGTAAATGTTGTGGCTGTGGCTGAGGTTGCTGCTGCTGCTGTTGCTGCTGTTGCTGCTGCTGTTGTTGTTGCGGATGCAAAACAAACAAGTCACCACCAACGCTGGCAGATGCTGCTGCTGCTGCTCTTTGCTGCTGATGTTGCAGATGCGACAAATACACAGCACAAAAAAAATGTTCACTTCAATGCAATATCATTGAGCTGATTTTTGTATGCCTGTTGCAAAAAACATGTTGTTATCTATAATAAACAATAAATAATTAAAGAATTAATGTATATACACATAACTCTCTTTTTACACGGTAGATTGGTTCCAGTAAAAAAGACATTGAATAAATTTAGCAAAAATAAAATTTCTCTACAAAATTGAAGCTCAAAAAATTTAAATCATGTAAAAAAAAAATTATTTTCAAACCGTTTAATAAAACCGTATAAAAAGAGAATTACGTGTTTTTTATATTTATTTTTTGCTATACAATTCCAAAAAGATAATTTCACTTATTTCAATTATTAAGAATTATTAATTTCATAAGACACAATTAAAAATTGTAGCTTTTACAGAAAAGAAATATATAGAGTCCAACTTCTTTATTTCGATCTGTCGTAAGTTGAATTTCCTCTAACTATATTTCCTATAGCTCTATATGAATTGAGCAGAATGCAGAGTATAAACTATATTTTGTCTTCAAAACTCAAACTGTTTATCTAAATAATAAATATGTATATATATATATATATATATATATTGTCGTACTCAAAATTTGGAACGATAAAGTGTATAGCTTAATATTCCATATTATAACACTACTATATTAATGGGTACCATTTAAAACTCGAACTTTTTATTGCTGTTTATACCCTGAACCCATTAAAAATGGGTAAAAAGGGTATTATGGTTTTGTGCAAATGTATGTAACAGGCATAAGGAAGCATCTCCGACCATATAAAGTATATATATTATTGATCAGTATCAACAGCCGAGTCGATCTAGCCATGTCTGTCCGTCTGTCCGTCTGTCTGTCTGTATGAACACACAGATATCAGAGACTACAAGAGCTAGAGACTTCATATTTGGAACATAAGTTCTCCTAATCCCGGGACAGATCAAGTTTATTTCATTTGATCGATAACTCGTCGCATTCAAAAGTTATCGATAAATTTTGATTTTAGACTTGCGTTTTTGGGACATAACTTCAAAGTTATAAGAGCTAGAGACCCCAAATTTGGCATGTATAATCTCGAATAGCATACACATGTAACAAATATTTCACTTTTTGGATACCACCCCCAAACCACCCAAAAGTTAAAAAATTTTGAAGATACGACCTTGCAATTTGGTTTGGTAACACATATTATCGACAATTGCTTGCCCCAAAAATTTCAATAAGATCGGACAATAAACACAGAAGTTTTTTAAGATTTAACTTTCCATTATGTGGGGCTCAGCGAAAGAGCAAGCTAACTGCTTAAACCGCTTGCACTGCTTGTACTGCTTGAACTGCAGCATGTGTGTGTTTAGAGTAGTACGAATGATTGTAAGGACTGGGTTCAGGGTATCTCGTAGTCGGGCACTCCCGACTAGAGCACTCTTACTTGTTTATATTTATTTTTTTTTGCTATACAATTCCAAAAAGAGAATTTCAATTATTTCAATTACTAAGAATTATTAATTTCATAAGACCCAATTCAAAATTGTAGCTTTTACAGAAAAGAAATATATATAGAGTCCAACTTCTTTATTTCGATCTGTCATAAGTTGAATTTCCTCTAACTATATTTCCTATAACTTTATATGAATTGAGCAGAATGCAGCGTATAAACTATATTTTGTCTTCAAAATTCAAACTGTTTATCTAAATAATAAATATGTATATATATATAGTCGAACTCAAAATTTGGAACGATAAAGAGTATAGCTTAATATTCCATATTATAATACTACTATATTAATGGGTACCATTTAAAACTCGAACTTTTTATTGCTGTTTTTTAGCTGCAGCTTCGAGTTTGAGAAGTTTGGATGCACTCTGAACAAATATTTAGCTAAATATGAAATATATTCTTTTCATATTATATTAGTGTAATATTATGCTTGAAACAAAAAAGTTAAAAACTCCCGCTAATTTTTTCCAATTCAATTGAGTTGCAAAACAATTATTGCATATAATTAAATGTTTATATTTAATGTAAGCACATTTAGAATTTAAGTGAAAAGCATATTACATGATTACAACAATAAGAATACAAATTGTTTAGTGCATTTAAAGCCGTTAAATGAGTTTGTTGTAAGAGATGCAACTGCAAAACGAAATTTGTTTAGTGTGCCGCAACAGTTTGCCGCCTGTTATGAGTTGTTGTCTGGGCTAAGGGAAAAGGAGTGGATGGTGGGGCCTCGCTGGAGTCTCACTTTCGCCTAATGGCAATGATGCGGCAGCATTTGGCCCATATTGGCAGAGAGGCAGAGGCAGAGGCAGAGACAGAGCGAGAGAGAGAGATGTGGCAGACAGTTGGCAATAATCATGACAGCGGCGGGAAAAAAAAAACAGCAACCATATCGTAGATGCACAAGCTCAGCATAGCGAATGGCGCTAGGTTTTTGGTAAAACATTTTTCCGGTTAATGTGCCACACAGTTGTTGTCGTTGTTGTCGTTGTTGTTGTCGTTGTTGCCACCGCTCTTGGTTTTTTCGGTATAAAAGTCTCAGCTGGCGGCTGTGGTAATGTCAGTGTTGATTCGTACTGCAGTCGAAGCAGGCAGCGCAGGATATACACCCAGAAAAACCAAACACAACAAATCGCAGCTATGAAAGTATGTAACGCGTATACGTGATATTTGTCTGAACGCATATTGCGCATACGCCGCGTGCCACATCAATTTGATTTTGTTTTTTTACAATTTTTTTTGTTTTGTGCTGTGTTGTTTCGTTGTTGTTGTTGCTTGCAGGCCTTCGTGTGTCTTTTGCTGATTGGCGCTGCCAGCGTTACGGCCAAGCCTAAGCCAGGAGGCGGCGGCTGGTCTTCCAGCGGCGGCGGCGGTGGCGGTGGTGGTGGTGGCGGCGGCTGGTCCTCTGGTGGCGGCGGTGGCGGCGGACATGGCGGCGGCGGCGGCGGTGGTGATGTGCAGGTCATCAAAGTCATCACGGAGAGTGGCGGTGGTGGCGGCGGCGGCGGCGGTGGCTGGGCGCCCAGTGGCGGTGGCGGCGGCGGTGGTGGCTGGTCTTCGGGCGGTGGCGGCGGCGGTGGTGGCTGGTCATCGGGCGGTGGCGGCGGCGGTGGCGGACATGGAGGCGGCGGTGGCGGCGGCGGCGATATAAAGCTCATCAAGATCATCAGTCTGGGCAGCGCGGGCGGCGGTGGTGGACACGGCGGCGGTGGCGGCGGCGGCGGCTGGTCCTCCAGCGGTGGTGGCGGCGGCGGCTGGTCATCCGGTGGCGGCGGTGGTGGCGGACACGGCGGCGGCGGCGGTGGTGGCGGCGGTGCCACCAAGATCATCAAGATCATTAAGCTGAGCAGCGGCGGCGGCGGTGGCGGACATGGCGGCGGCGGCGGTGGTGGCGGCGGTGGTGGCTGGTCCTCCGGTGGCGGTGGCGGCGGTGGTGGCTGGCAGCCAGCTGGCGGCTGGGCTTAGGCCTAGGCCCAAAACTCAAGCCTGGCACCTGTAAATACTGTAAATAATTGCAACATTGTTTTCTTTTTTTTTTTTCGTCAAAAATTTCCTATACAGAAATTATATGTTTATGTAATAAATGGCAAAAAGTTGTTGTTTTATACGTTATTGCAAAGACTACCGAATATTTGTCGAGACAAGCAATAAATATTATCAACTGTTATTGAAAGCTGACCTCTGTCTTTGAACTACACGACTCTATAAATCTAAGGATTGGCCCAACACATCTGTTTATTGTATTTAATAATATAAAAGGCAGTCGGGCAAGCGTTTTGTTTTATGGCTTATAAGAAAAGAGTTGGGAGCGCTTTTGTTGTTATCTGTTGTCTAAATGATTTATCAAAGTTACGCTGAAATCACAAGAGTTGAATTGGATCGCATGATTGCATGATACCCTGTAAGAAAATCTAGCAAAGTTAGTTACTGACGTGCTTAGAATATATGGAATATATATTCACAAATGCTTCCCAAATCATATAAATCAATTCTTTTAATCAGCATTGAAATTAACTTATTATTTTTAGATTCTATAATCGAAAAATCCAGAAATTCATTTTTACTGTGGTAATTTATTTTTGCCTCATATTTTTCAGATAATTGACAATACATCAAATTTTCTTTTAATATGTAATTGAAATATTTAATTCCTTGAGTAAATATATTTAATATAATCTAAAATAAGCAAAATATATATAGACACTACTAATAAGTATACATTTCATTAATTTAGCTGTTGTAGTATTCCTGATGTAAGGTTTGAACAGAAGAAGATTCGATTTATTAACAATTTTCTAAAGGCAAATTTCTAAAAACCGCGAATGAAAAGTATGAAAAACATTTCTTTTTGACTCAGCTATGCATTTCTTATAAGAAATGTCTACAGCCTCTGCTGGATATATTTATACTCTTTTCGAAGAAAATAGTATATTAAGTTTGTGCTGGAGTTTGTAACGCATTGAAGGAAGCGTCGGAGACCCCCTAAAGATACTGCCAGTATGCTTAGAATGACAAAACAAATTGATCTAGCCATGTCCGTCTGTCTGTCTGTCTGTATGTATGCAAACTAGTCCCTCAGTTTTTGAGCTATCGTTATAAAACTTTGCACGGAGACTTATTATTCAAAGGGACAGCACATTGGTCGGAACCGGCCGGATCGGACCACTATATCTTATAGCTGCCATACAATGGAAGTCGGTTTTGGCCATAAATCTCATGTTTTCAAAGCTATCGCAATGCAACTTTGCACAGATACATATTATTCAAACATACATCACATTTATCGGAGCCGGCCGGATCGGATCACTATATCTTATAGCTGGAAGTCGGTTTTGGTCATAAGTCCCATGTTTTTAAAGCTATCGCGATAAAACTTTGCACATATACTTATTATTCAAACATACATAACATTTATCGGAGCCGGCCGGATCGGATCACTATATCTTAAAACTGCCATACAACTGGAAATAAATTTAATATTTCAATTCAAATTGATATCATATTATATCAATTTATTCAGATGAAAGTGCTGCAGTTAGCAGAGTGAAAATTGTCTAAAGGTTCGAAAAGAGCATAAAATCTTCGGCACGCCGAAGATAATCCTTTCCCACTTGTTTTATTTTGAATTATTGCCCAGTATTATATAGCAGTTTTAAAAAGTATTAACACGCCATTTAGGTATAAATATCTGTATATTTTTAAGTGCGCTTATCTATTTGCACTCAAAAGCTCTAAGAGCTATTTCTCTTCAATTAAGTGTGTATTCCAAAATGTACCATAATACTGAATCTTCCCCAACTGCTTTCTCAAGTCGAAGAACATTTTCTAAATAAATACTTGCATATAAATATTAATATGGAAAAATTCTTCTTCAATGTCCTAATAAATTCTTTGTGTCACATAAACTCAATATAAGGGAAATTTCGATTCCACAATGTACTTTTAGCATCCAAAGAGTCTATGTCTCAGGTAAGAGTTATATGGAACTTCATCCTACATATAGCGACACTATGTGTCGGATAAGTAAGAGTACCCGACTTTAACTTTTTTTCGTCAGCCCTTCGTATTTGGTTTTTTTTTTATTTTTTATTTTTGCAATTCGTTTACCTTTTGCTTACATTTTACTGTATCGAACATTTTTTTCAATTATGTTTTCGATATTGAACTGCCAGCAACCTGTTACAAAAAATCAGAAAAATCAGAAAATTTCTTGCCAGCCATCAACAATTTTTGCCATTCTCATGTAAAAGTGACATATAAATTTAATTGGCTTTTGGGGCATTTTATCTGAGACATGCACATATGTAGGACAAAGCTTTGTATGATTATATTGGGACATTGAAGAAACGGCCCTAAATGAAAATGTAATTGGATTAGAAATAGTTAAAGGACATTCAATACTGGGTATCTCTTAGTCGAGCACTCTCACGTAGTCTCTCTCTCGCTCTCTCTCATTCTATGTTGGATGTTTGGCCCTGGCTTGGCTATTGTTGTAAATTGCTCAATTTGTTAATAATAAATAAATAGTTAATAAATGGCAATTAGCAAATGGCAAATGGCAAATGGCAGCTGAAAAAAACGCGCGCGTGCGTGCGTTTTTGACGCGTTTTTGCCCGCTGGCGTTTTCTGTATTGGGCCACACACGTCAAAGAGCATTTTCCAGCAAACTGAAAAGCTGACAGCTGGCAACTGGCAACTGAAATTTGATGAGCAGCTGCAGATGCAGATGCAGAGGTGAAAGGCCGCTGTTGATGTGAAGGACATGTGCAAATGGTTTTGGATTTGGGACCGAAAATTGGTGCGATTGGAGTGATTTGATTGATGTAATTGGGGCTAATCAAACTGGCAGCACAATTTGCATGCTAATTATGAGAGAGACTCGAAGGCAAGTGCGGGGCCCCAGTGGGCCAGAAAGCTGCTGCCAAGCTTGGCTTTGCCACATTAAAAGCCCATTAAAGACCCCCCAGTTTGTAGTTGCCCCCCACCCCTCTCTCTATCTCTCTCTATCTCTTAAAAACACGTCTTTATGCATAAATTATATATACTTGTGTGTGTGTGTGTTAGTGTGTTAGTATGTGACTGTTTCCACATCCATTCAGATTTGCATCCATAGCATGCATAATAGATGATGCCAATCAATGGATCTCAGGTTCCAGCCTCAAAACTATTCAAGTAAAACAAAAATAAAAACAAAACACGCCCCAAAGCGCAGATTTGACAAAACTTTGCCGCCGCTTTGGCTGCTGAGTCTGACAATGCTGCAGATACCCTGTTCAAAAGCTCGATGCTTTATGTATCAATTAGCTGGCGTTGCTAACCTAGCTAGTTAGACCGAGGGGGCGGGGCTGGGGGCGCGAGAGAGCGGAAGAGGTGGGCAAGTCGACAGCCCGAAAAAAAGTCAACTGACAACTTGCGCGTCCAACGAGGGTCGTTCGAGCGGTTTTCTTATTTTGAAACTGAATTCAGCTAGCGAAGAGTTGTGAGAAAAACATGGAATATTTAGAACTCTATGACTAGCCATGCATTTCGTTTTTTTTCTTCTTCATTTTTTCAGTAATTATATATCACATTTTGATACTTATAACTTTTTGTGTTTGATCCGATTAATGAAAATAAACTTCATCTGAAGAAAGGAAATTTGTACATAATTGGTCGAATTTCAATATATTATTTTTACATTTATAGAGTATCTTATCCTATTATAAACAATGGCAACTACAAATATCACTAGCCGAGCATTCAGAACATCATTTACCTTGTTTCCATGCTCGAAATGGTTTTTTTTTCCAGTCTTAAGTCTTAAGCATGAAATCAAAGATGAACACTGAAATACCGAACTTAGAGCCCAATACTCCCAAATCAGTCAGATTAAGGAAATAAATTTGTATACTATGATACCAAAGGTATTCATAGTATATTGAGTTTATGCAATGTTCATCACGCTGTCCGTCTGTATAAGCTCAAGTTTTTTAGACGCTGTTAAAGATAGAGACTTGAAACTTTCACTATTATGCTTGTTGTTATCTCCTTCAGACAAAGTGTTAAGCTTTTTGTGCCACGCCCAGTGGGGGCTAGAAAATCGATAGAATGTCGATATACCTCAAATCTCAAATTGATAAGGAGTGAATATTTCGCAACAACCTTAAAGCTAGACTCATAAAATTTTGTAGATAGATTTCTAGTTACCTCGCCAAAGAAAAGGGGTTAAGGTTTTCCGGCCACGCCCACAAAAACGCCCATCAGCACCCCCCCTAAAATAGTTAGACATGGCTGTCTCTCGCACAGTTTTAGAGGTAGTGTTACCATTTTTAGTTTTCTCTATATATATTTTAATATATTCTATTTTTTGTCGACTAAAGACAGAAAAATTCCATTTAAATTATATGATAATTATAAGATGTAAATTAAATCTTAAATTTAAAATATAAAGTTGAAGTTACGTTCAGTTCTGGGGGTATAAGAAATAAAAATTGGATTGAAGAATGACCAGAAACAACTACAATCAAAATAAACAAACAGTTAGTATTAGTATTTTTTTAACAAAGAAAAGGTAAAAATGAAGTATGAGTATAAAAAATTTAGATTTAAAAAGCGAGCGAGAGATAGAGAGAGAGTGTAAAAGAGTAAAGAAAATGCTTATGATATAATATATATTTAAGAGTTTATCAATAACGAATTGAGTACCCCTCGCTGCGGAATTTCAATTTAAATGTTCAGTTTCCCTTTTCTGTGCATATTATCGTATAGGGTTTTTTTTTTATATTTTGTTTGCTTTTTGGCCGTTTATTGGTTTTGGTTTTTTTTTTTTTTTTCTATCAATTGTTGTTGAAACAACTTTGGTATTGTTTTACGCGTGTTTGTCATTGTTGTTGTTGTTGTTGCTGTTATTATTGTTGCTGCTTGTTGCTACCTTATTGTTGGGCTGTGGCTGTAGTTTGGGATTGGGTTGTAATACCCGCAGATACAATGGCTTTACGAGTATCTCAGATGACATTATCACGCCACACACTTAAAAATTGATAAATGGCTTTACAAAACAATTCATGTATATGCAAATTGGCAAACAAAAATCATTAAACAAAAAAAAAATATGTTAAAACATGTATATTGGGGATATTAGATATCCATAATTGTGAAAAGCTTTGAAATGTATTTATGGGATCTTAGAGCTTATTTTCAATAGAATGCTATCAATGGAAAACTTGGGCAATATAATGCTAATAAAAACGATCAACATTGCAGCTTCATTCAATAAAACGACTAAAAATAAACAATTAATTTTGACCAACACATTTGTTGCTGTTGTTATTGTTGCTGTCTCTTAGGGGTGGTCAGGTCTGGTCTCTATTTTATTGACCAACTTGTTGGCGTTTTTGTCTCAAACAGTTACAGCTCATGGGCCAAGGTTAATAGCTGGGAAAGTGACACACACAAAAACCCTAAGTAAATAAAACATAAGAAAGAAAAATGATTGGAAAATATATTTGTTGTTGTCGGTTTATTGATTGACATTGAATTTGGTTTTGAGTGATTCGGAAATGAAGACGAAAATCAAAAGTGAAAGTATACAAATTGAGTGTGTGAACATCTTCGCATGCTTACCCCCCAAAGAAATCTATTTACAATATTCCCACAGCATTCGTAAATGTAATCTAAAGGTCAAACGATAAAAAAAGTAAATGTGAATGAAATGTGATCTGATTTAAGCGCAAACCAATTCAAATTCGTTAGTTAAGCATTGTGTCGATAATCGGAGATTATTTCACAGTCTTCCATTAGCTTAAATACCAAATATATTTACTAACAAGATAGATGGTTTCATCTCTGATTCTATAAAAAATATGTATAAGCATTGTAAGGGAGAAACAAATCACGCTGATAAAGCTATTTGCTAATTTTCACATTTACTTCAATGATTTCTATATATTTTTTTTTATATAAAAGTTACAAATATGATATACCACATTTCTTTTTAAATTGCGATGATTTTTTTGTTTAAAAATCGTTATTGACTGTTTTTTTCAACTTTATTATAAATGTCCAAAAAATAACTATTTGTTACAAAAATTATTTATATTTGCGTTTTTATTAAATTTTTCAATAAATTTACTTAAATAATTGATTTTATGTGCAGTATAAATATTTTAGATACATCTTTGTTTGTGTCTCTTTTATAAACGTACACATATATAGTATTAAAAAAATTATTATTTTGGTTTTTAAGTTAATTTTTCCAAGTCTCAATTCAGCCATTGTTTTTTTTTTCAAATAATAATAAATATATTTTTCTTTTGATTAGAAACTGAAACAAATAATTTTTCTGTTTTTGCTCATAGACACTTGTGTAAAAAATATAAAAATGAGATAAATAATTGTTTTAATTTTAATCCAAAATAGCTTTAAAATCGCTTACATTGATATTCTGTTCTCTATAAATAAAGTTCACATATAAAAGTGAAAACGAAAAATTCTATTATTTTTTTAATTTATCAGCTTGTGTGAATTTAAGCTTGAGGCAAAAAGTAAAGAAAGTTTTGCATAAAAAAACAACTGTTTAAATACTCAATGGAAAACGATTATTGTTAATTGAACAGCATTTGAAATGGGATTGCCTATGAAATATGATTAGTTGAGATGTCCAATAAATGAATATTAATTAAGTTTAATTAAATTATTGCTGCTGCTGCTGCTGCCTGTTTATGATATATTAGATAATGCATGCCATACGAAATTCCTTCATTAATATTTATATGCATAGATGATTCGGCCCAGAGGCACAGAAGGCACACCCATTGCCTAGGAATGGACTTGGATATACAACGATACAACGATACAACGATAGGCGATAGACTCGCATACGCATCGATATCACTTCCCTAATGAGCCGACACGTTTATTAGCACATAATTAATGGGGATAGATAGCCACAGCTACTAACTATGTAAGTTTAGATATGCATATGAGGGCAGTCCAACCCCTTTGCTGCTAATGATATAATCATCTTCTTTTTTTTTTTTGGCACTATGAGGCAATGACAGAAAACTTTAGCAAATATTTTCGTAAGACGCAATCAGAGTAGATTGGCCGCATGCATATTGATGTACAACTTACTAAGAGGAAATCCAATACAACATCAGATTTACTAGAAGATACTCTGTAAGCGGTACAATATGAACTTGGACTCACTAACGTACCTACTTTCAAAGATCGCTGCTTTACTATCGATAATAATATCGATTTAAGATTTAATATGAAAATATTCTGTATATTTAGACTACACCATTTAAATTTTCATAGCCTTCTGATAATGATACAATATGCGTAGGCCTTAATTTATTTTTTAGTCACTTACATCAGCTCATTTTTAATTAATTATGTTAATATCATCACCAAATATCGATATTTATGCAATTATCGATAGCTATGTAAAGAGTCATATCGATAACTGTCCATCATGCGACTTAATATCCGATATTGATCACTATATAAATTCGATAATTATCGATCATAATATCTAAGCTATCGATAGTTTGCGGTACTGCAATATATATTTACATATATATGTATATATAATGCGACTTATTGATCACAATATAAAACGATATTTATCGATCATAATAGCTAAGCTATCGATAGTTCGCGGCACTAATATTCTTAGTGACTCTTGCTTTGATCTGAAATATATATATTTATGTAGGCTATGGATATTTATAACTTTTTTCCTTATCTATTTTAAAAGCTTTCTTAAAATAATATAAGATGTTTATTTTTTTATTCTAAGAATTCATTTATTTTATGTAATTTTTAGCAGTTCCTTAACGATTAAATGTATTAATATGCAAATATCGATAACTATATAAAGAGTCGAAACGATTCCGCTGAGCATATCGACAACTGTCGATCATGCGGCTTAATATCTGATATCGATCACTATGCACCAATTCGATATTTATCGATCATATTAATTAAAATAATGACGCTTACGTTGAACTGGAATATGGAAATATGTATGTATATTTACAGCTTTACCCGATTTATAGCCATTTGACAGGTCATAAAAATGCAAAACTTTGCCCAGAAATTCCGATTTGATAAATTAAAACAAGTGGCCTGAATTTTGCAGATTATGCAAGCCGTAAACCAAGAGAGAGAACAGTTGGCGGCCTAGCCTATGTGTATATTTTTTGTTTATTATTAACCTTATTGTTGCTATTATTATTATGGCTGATGCTGTTGTTGTTGTTGTTGTTTGGCAGTCATAATAATAACATCCGCACAGCGGAATTCGCATAGTGTCGAATTTCGAAGCATTACGAATGAAATGTTTGTAATAACTCAATAAACAATTTGCATTTCAAGCGAAGCAGAGGGAACGAGAGTGAGAGAGAGAGAGGGAGAGAGAGAGATGGATAGAGACTGATAAAGATAAAAGTTAAAAAAGAAGACTGTTGCGCAGGCGCCGATGAATTAATGAAAGGCCAGCGCACTGTTTGGGCCATGGCTTTTTGGGATGACTCCGAGACAGATACAAACACACACACACACACACACACACGCACACACAGATACACACCAATACAGATGCAAGTGAAGCAAATGCTGAACTAATGCGCGCCCTTGTATAAAATGCGTAGTCGGGTCAAGCTGGGCCATCATTGAACGGTTGGACATCGAGGGCTTAAGCACGACCAACGTGAAGATGAATGTAAGTGCAGCAGCAGCATAAAAACCAATCAAATCAAATCAAATCACAACAACAATAACAATAACAACAAGTGCCAGTGACAATATCAAATACACAAAGGACTCTCTATCTATACAGTGTTTTTTCCAAATATTCCATATGCAATATTTTTTTGTTTTGTTAATGTGCAACTCCTTTTTTTACCTGTGCTTTAAAGTTAATTGGCGCTTTGTTGGCGCTCGTCGCCGCCTGCTCGCTATGTGGATTAAGCGCTGCGGACATCTCGCTGAAGCATCCATCGAATCGCTTCGAGGAGAGCAGCTATGGCAATTCGCGCTATCAGATCTTCGAGGTGCACAATCACTACGAGGGCAAGAACAATGCCTACCTGCCGCCAGTTGCTGCTGCAAACAGTCACGAGGAGATACACATACATCAGCAGCAGCAGCACAACAGCAGCAGCAGCAGCAGCAGCAACATGTTGCTGCCACAGACGATGACAACTTGGATGTTTCCTTTCTGGACTTTGCCGATGGCGGCCATTTGCAGTCGCCGCCAGTGGCAACTGTTGCCCAGCCAGCAACTGTTGCTGCTGCAGTGCCTGTGAGTGTACCTGTGCCTGCGCCTGTGCCAGTGCCAGTGCCTTTCCCCTCCAGCTATCAGCATGACTTTCAGCGCAAGCAGCCCCGCCAGCAACCTGTTGCCTATCGCGCTCCAGCCTATCTGCCGCCCACAGCTGCCACGCCCAGCCACGCCCAGCAGATCTACCAGTCGACGGTCAGCTCCAGTCTGAGTTCTACGGCACCGCAGGTATTCTCACAGCAGCCAGAGAGCTATCAGGCGCCCGACTATTTGCCACCCACCGGAAGTAGTAGCGCTGTGCAACAGCATCAGCAGCATCAGCAGCAACAATTGCAACAGCAGCAGCAACAGTTGCAGCAGCAGCAGCAACTCATCTCTAAGCCTGTCTACAGAGCCAACGATTATCTGCCGCCAACAACAACAGCAACAGGTGCTGCCATTGTCAACTATTCGCAGCAACAGCAACTGCCACAACAGCAACAGCTGTCACAGCAACAACTGTCACAGCAACAACTGCCACAACAGCAACAGGTCTATCGCGCACCACCTTATTTGCCACCCAGCAGCAGCCACAGCATTGCCAGCAGCAACATCATTGCCAGCAGCAACAGCATTGCCAGCAGCAACATCATTGCCAGCAGCAACATCATTGCCAGCAGCAACATCGCCAGCAGCAGCTCGAACTACAATGCGCCTGGTTACCTGCCACCTGGCTATGAGTTTGCCAATCCTGATATTGTACAGCAGCCACAGCAGCAGCCACAACCACAACAGCTACAGCCCGCAACAGCAACATTGCCGCAGTCAGTCGGAACTGCAACAGTTGATTATAGCGCACCTGGCTATTTGCCACCTGGCTATGAATACAATCATCCCGATCAGCTGCCAATCGATCAAATTATTGAGCAGCCCGTGCAGCAGACAGCACAGCCAGTTGCTGCCGTGCAGCCAGCAACAGTTGTTGACTATCGCGCACCCGACTATTTGCCGCCCACTTACGAAACGGTCAAATCACAGCCACCGCAGCAGCAGCAGTCGAACATTATCTATCAGACGCCACAGCAGCAGCAACAGCCGCAACAGTTGCAGCTGCAACAGCAACAGCAACTCAGTCAGCCAGGCGCCTTGCCTGAGGGCTATGAGTTTACCAAGCCTGAGAACTTTGAGGCGGCCATTGCCGAGCTGCATAGCCTGCAAACACAAACGAAGTTGCTCAAACAGCAGCAGCAACAGCAGCAATTGCAGCTGCAGCAGCAACAATTGCAGCTACAGCAACATCAGCAGCAGCAGCAGCAGCAGCAACAGCGACAAGCAGTCTTGCCCAGCTCGAATATTATTTATGGCGTGCCCAAGCAACAGCAGCAGCAGCAGCAACAGCTAACGACAACAGCAAGGGCAACAGCAACAGCTGCTTATCAAGCGCCCATTGTGGTTGCTGCACCACTGCCCGCACCGCCAACCACACAGCACACAGCCTTGCATGCGCTGAGCAGCTATATGAACACAGTGCAGCCCTATGCACGCTACGGCCAGCCACAGCAGCAGCAACATGTGCAGCAGCAGCAACATGTGCAACAGCAGCAGCAATTTGTCGCCGTATCGCCCATGTATCGTGAGCAATCGAAGCGTCCGCGTTTCTATGCGCCCGCCATGTCCTATGCACGCAATGCGCTGCCCACGCAGCACCACCAACACCACCATATACATCACGTGCAACGCCAGCAGCAGCAGCAGCAACAGTTGTCGCTGCAGGCGCAGCAGTCGCTGCAAAAGTTCATGCCACGCGAAATGCAGCTGGCGGTGAATGTGGCCGTTGCTGCCACAGCGCCGGTGGCACGTGGCAGCTCCAAGGTGCGCACGGTGCAAATAGTCAAGCCGAATGCGGTGCGCACGTTCAAAGTGCTGGAGACACTCGATGCTGCCGGCGTTAAGACGATCAAAATACTGGGCGCCAGCAATGAACAGCCGCGCGGACAGCATCACATTGTCAAGGTGGTCACCCAGGATGCCCACAATGTGGAGAGTCATGTGCAGACGGTGAAGATCTACGATGAGCCGCAACAGCTGCTGCTGCCACGCCCAGCCGCCTACTTGCCACCAACTGTGGCACGTCCGCGGACACGCCTCGTGCGGCAGGCGGCGCCGCTGCGTCTCTTGCCAGTGCATTGACGGGGGCAGCACCCATCCAACAACCATTTATCCCTCTCCCCCCCCCTCGCCCCTTGTAGCACTGATTAGTTGTTTAATTTCATCGAATTTGTTCATATGTGAATTTATATATATCTATATACTTTTTTTTTTGCCTCCGCCCAAACGATTTCTTTACCAATAAATCTACTTATATATATGTACATAATGTGTGTGTGTTTGTTATTATTATTAAATTAAACATACGCAGTTCCAGTTCGCACTTTGCTGACCTTCACCGCATTGTTGTCGATGGGGGGTTTTTTTTTTTAGTTTGTTTGTCGATTTTGGAATTTAATTTGTTTATCTTTATAGGTTGGCTTAGCGAAAGTTTAACATAGTATGTGGCCCTCTTTTGTTGTGACATGCTTTTTGGCTATGAAAATTCAATGAAAAGCCCACGAGCAAAATGCAACAAAAGAAAACTCGAACAAATGCCAATCAAAACTTAATCAAAGCTCAATCAAAGCTGCGTCTTACAACCGATTTATTGCTTTCGCTATCTCACTCGCTCTCGCTCTCTCTCTCTCTCTGTCTCTCTTTCTTACGCTATTGCTTCTGCTTCCGCTTGCAAATTGCTTAACGCTTATCAGCAGCTGCTGCTGCTGTGACATAACCGACTGTCTGACACACAATTGGGTTACACCCAGCTACCAAATGACAACGAGCCCAATCATTTGCCAATGCTTCCCAATGTCAACATGGTGACTGGGTTTATTTGTTTATGTGTCAGCTAGTTTGTTGTCTTGATTTGCTTAGCCTAATACTCATTGATCTCGGCAACTGTGAGAGCTAGACAAATTCAATTTGGTTGTTTGGGTTTCATGTCTGCCATCGATTGGATTGTTGTGATTCGTTTGAGTAAAGGGTATCAACAAGTTGTGCAAATATCTCTAGTGGGCAGCAGGCACAACTAAATTTGTCTACAGATTTTAAAGTCTCTAAAAAATTTAGAGATTTTAATTTTTTGTAATATTGTTTCCCTATTAGCAAACAAGTCAAAGCTTATATAGAATTGTCAGCTGCCGAAACATTTTTGTTTAATCTTAACTCCATTTTATTTGTCTTTTCTGTAAAATAGGTGAATTTTTTATATTTTTGGTAACATAATATACAAAAAAAAAATATGTATAAAATTTTTTTTTAAGTTTTTCAATATTTTTCTAGATATTTTCTAAATTACAAATTAGCTCAATGAAAATAGATTACATATGACATCAATAATGAATCATCAAATATGTATTTACGTAAATCTCTTTTAAGAATAGTTAAGATTTGAAACCATTCAAAAGATATGTCTGGGTCTGGGGCACAAACTTATATATCCATCTAACAGCTCGTCTGTTTATTTGTACTCATTGGTCTTAGGTCAAAAACGAATTTTGACATTCATCATATGAATGAATAAGTTGTATATTAAACATTAAATGAACTATTAGGTAAATATGTGTATGCATGACTAATCAAGAAGTTAATCTAAATATGTTTATGATATGTATTTGTATTCTTTTAATAATCCTTTGTGATCCCTGCTAAAAGCTATACCATCAAATCTCTAATTTGATGGTTTTTAGTTATAATAATTTTCTAAATAAACTTTACATCCAAAACAAAAAAAAAATGCATAATAAATACATAAGTTATTCAAGAGATTTCTGAAATGGGAAAGAAACAAAATAATATCATATAATTTATAGGGTATGTGCTAGCCAATCAGTGCTTGCGTCCGGCCCGAGCGCGCCACTAGGTCCAGCCAAATGCCGCCCTTGTGGACACCCACAAAGATCAGCGGATCCAGCTCGATGCCGTCGAGAGTGCGTCCATTGATCCGCACCTCGTAGCGACGCACAATGGCCGCCAGGGCAGCCTTGGTCTGGGTGAGACCCAGTCGTATGCCCACACACTGCCGGGGCCCATTGCCAAAGCCGAGGAAGACGCCCAGCTGCTGGAAGCGCTTGAGGCCGCCGTTGAGGAAGCGTTCGGGTCGAAAGTCCTGCGGCTCCGGATAGTAGCTGGGATCGTGGTGCAGTCCATAGATGGGTATCATCACATTGTCACCCGGCTGCATTTCCAGCGGACGACTCTCATGGCTGCCATGGAAGGTGTACGCCTCGGTGCAGGTCTTCGATGCCCAACCGCCAGCCGGATAGATGCGCAGGCTCTCTGCGAGTTAGGAAAACATATTTAATGATTTTTCATTTCATCTATTTTAGGTTATACATTAATTTGAAAATTTCTAATATTTAGTAATGAATAGATCTTAGATGTACAATTTATCCAGATGACAAAATTGGATCAAAATGAAACACATTTGTAACATGAAATGCGGCAGTTATTTTGAAAAATGTATGTTTATGAACTTATTAAGTATACACAGAAAAACAAGATATTCGAATTTGAAAACTTTAAAGACCATATGGTATTTAAATTCAAAACTTCTTTCAAATAGTTTAGTTTAGCTATTTTGAGCTTTAGCTAAGAAAAGCATGAGGCCTTTTTCAGATTTACCCCAATCCTTGCAACAAATATTGAACAATAAGTGGAAAAGTGATAAACTTTCCTACACTTTTAATATTAATTTAAAATCTTCGACATTTAATGTAAAATTATAAAATAATTCTCAATAAATTGTTATTTGTAAGCTCGACATTTTGTGATTCTTAAGCTCAATATTTGTATACCCTGAACCCATTGAAAATGGGTAAATATCGGTAAATTTCAATTTCAGACCAGTGTTTTTTGGCCATAGCTTCAAAATACTTCACATTTTGGATACCACCCTCCAATCCCTCAAAAGTTGAAAAAAACGCATCTTTGAAGTTATGACCTTGCAATTTGGTTTGGTCACACATTTTATAGCCAATCTTATGTCCTAAAAATTTCAGAAAGATCGGACAATAAACACAGAAGTTATTTAAGATTTTACTTTCCATTACATGTATGTATACACACTGATAGATTAGTATGAATGTAGGGACTGGGCTCAGGGTATCTCCTAGTCGGGGACTCCCGACTAGAGCACTCTTGCTTGTTTACTGTATCGATCGCTGCTATTCGACATCTAATAAATAAATTTCAAGGAACATCAGAGCCACTCTATAATCAAAAAAAATTGTAATTCTTCTTTTTATATACTGAATCCATTACAAAGAATATAATGAAGCTGTGCAAAAGTATATCACAGGAAGAAAGCATATCCGACCATACAAAGTAGTATATTTGCATATTCTTCTCTAACATCTTTGCAACAACAAAAAAACATAAAATCGAAAAAATTAACTTTTCAAAAATTAGTTTTAGACTAAAACAAGCCTTAAAATCAGTTCAGTTTTCTTCAAAGGTGTGTGTCATTTGCCAATTGGACTTGTCAATGTTGGTAACATACTCACCATTTAAGCAGGCACTCAAATAGGGCAGCTCATTCAGCACCTCGAACTCGGGCAGCAGCTGATCCTTGGAGCAGGCATTGTCGAGCTCCTGGCACAGCCGTTGCTGGCACGAAGGATAGCGACCGAGCTGCAAGGAAAGGATTAAGAGAAAGCTCTATTGGGCAGTTGGTCCACTCACCAGTAGGAGACAGTGGGCTATGGTTGAGGATGTGGTGTCCAGGCCGTCAAACATGAAGGTCATTGCGTGCGATGTCAGCTGGGCCTCACTGAGCTGATGCTCCTGCTGCATGTCCAACAGATGATTGATGAAATCGTTGCGCTCCTGTCGTTTGGAGCTCCTCAGGCGGAATGCCTCGCGCACCAGATCGCCAAAGAAGCGATCGTATGTGGGCGGAATGACCTTGGGGCGCAGGCAGCGGGGCAGGCGGGGAAAGAGGCCGTTTAGGGCGCCAGCGAGGGCCAAACGGCGATTATCCTCGGACATGTCCTTGTTGTGCTTGGCCACTGGCAGCGGCGAATCACTGAAGCTGCGCGCTTCAATCCCTAAGACGCAATCGAAGAGATTCTCGCTGGTGAAGCGCAGTCCCAACTGCAAGGATAAATTATATTTATATTGAAGTGAGCTTTCTTATACACATTGCTCAATAGTCATTGTTACTTAAGCCTTTAACTTCAAAATGAACTATGCACATAGCTTATAGCTTGTCTGTGAGCTTAAGCGAGCTTTAAGTGAGCTTTAAGTATACCAATTTCATATTTAGATTGAAGTGAGCTTTAATATTCTCATTGCTTAATAGTCATTGTCGCTTAAGCCTTTAACTTCAAAATCAACTATGCACATAGCTTACAGCTTCTCTGTGAGCTTAAGCGAGCTTTAAGTGAGCTTTAAGTATACCAATCTCTCTTAGCACAATAAAATGTTAATATGAGCTTTCAATCGATTTGCAGGCGCTTTCAGCTGTTTTGCTTAGCAAATTGGTCAAGCTTTAAGTTTTTAATAAGCTTTAATGCATATTCTGTATATATATATTAAATTAACTTCAAATTTAACTTAAAGCTTTAATGTGAGCTTTAAGTGACAAAATTTCACTTAGGTTAACAAATTTACAGCTTCCAATCGATTTGATTTCATTTGCAGCTTGTTTGCTTAGCATAATAGTTTGGCTTTTGAGTTATAAGTAAGCTTGATTGCATTTTGTTCTTTTTACATATTAAATTCACTTTAAGTGTAGCTTAAAGCTTGTATGTGATAAAATTTTTTGCTTCTTGTTTTTTTTACGCTGCCCTTCTGAACATATTGAATCAGCCAGCTTTGAAGTACTTGGTCTATTTAGGAGCACTTTACTCACATCCATGCCATTCTGAGGCTCCCCGATAGCCGACATCCGCTCAATGTAATCACAGAACTTGCCGCAGATGCGCTGCATATTGCCATAGGCATTACGTATACGCCCGCTGGTCAGCAGGGGAGAGAAGATCGCGCGCTGCTCTCGCCACTCGTTGCCATCGAGCACGAAGGGATTGCAGGCGATAAGCGGATCCTTTCGCGTGTCAATCATGCGCGATGCATCGTTGTTCTCAAAGTGCCGAAACGCACTCACGAACACCTCGTTGATCAGCTTCGGCTCCAACAGCAGCAACTTGGGCGATCTTAGCAGATAGGTTCCCACATAGCTGTCTGTCTCGCGATATTTCCTGCAAATAATATGCAATTTCAGAGTATTATCAATATCGTTTTTGTATATAACTCCTTTTGGGCGTTTAATTTTGTTTAGGGAACAACTATTATATATAGGTCTCTGATATATACTGAATCCAGCGCATAATAAGTGTATATACATTTTTGCGGTTTTATTCAAAATCTATATAAATGTATATTTGAATATATATATATTGAATATGTATATTTGTACATATATTTGAATATAACTTTTATACTCTTTTCGAAGAAAATATGATATTAACTTTGTGCCGAAATGTGTAATGCATAGAAGGAAGCGTCGGAAAACCATAAAAGTTACCTCCAGTATGTTTAGAATGACAAAACAAATTGATCTAGCCATGTGCGTCCGTCTATCTGTCTGTATGTATGCAAACTAGTCCCTCAGTTTTTAAGCTATCGCTATGAAACTTTGCACAGAGGCTTATTATTCAAAGGGACAGCACATTAGTCGGAACCGGCCAGATCGGATCACTATATCTTATAGCTGCCATACAACTGGAAGTCGGTTTTGGCCACATATCCGATCTTTTGAAAACTTTCGCCTTCCATTGCCTTGTACTTTTGAACATCTTAAAAATTCATCAATGCTTAAGATTTCAAACCAATTGAGCTATAAACAGCAAAGATATACGTCATTAAATATTTTGAAAGAACATCATATATTTTTAATTTTTTTCTAATTCTTTTTTTTTCAAATATATTATAGCTTGAATTTAACATTTCAAGTGAAAATTTTAAATTCATATGATACCAATTCTAAGAAGAACAAAAAAAATAATGTTTCGGTACGCCGAAGATAATCCTTCCCCACTTGTTTTAATAAATTGTCTACCAAATTATCAATTTAACAATTATGTTCTTAAATTTTAAAACTATAAATTGATTGCTGGGACAGATTACTGCCGTTAAATATTGAAAATTCGATAAGGCTTATAATTGAAATCTGAAATCAATCGATAACTTTTGAACAGGACGAGCTATCGATTAAGTGAAACAAACTAAATCTAACCAGGGAAAACGAGAACTTTTATTCCAAATATGAAACATCTAGCTCCTAACTTTGAGACATATTCGACTGTGGATGCTGATCAAGAATATATATTCCATATATGTTTGGAGATGCTTCATTATGTCTTGTATATACCCATTTTGAATGGGTTCCGGGCACAATAAGTAAATTGCTGAGACTGTGACTAGTTTTCAATAGACTCACTTACATGTAGAGATCACGCATATCGTTCGAGAAATGACGTCGCGGCCACACGATGTTCGGGAAGGAGCCGAGGAGCGGCAAGGCGTGTGGCTCCCGAATGCCTCGTCGTCGCCAGTGGCCAAAGTTCCATACCAGAAAGCCGTACAGCAGCGAGAGCAGTGCGATGAGGCTGAGCAGCAATGCCGGATACATGCCGGGCAATGATCAGTGATTGCAAGCGTCGAGCAGCAACTGACTGGAAGCTGACTCAATTGCCTTCAATTGAAATCTGGCAAGTGGGGCATAATCAACGCATTTAGCTGGAGCTGCGGAGTCTACGCCGCCCATCGTGAGTTGTCAGTCTCCGTTCGTTGGACTTGTCACCCACATCTGAAATCTGTCGTTGCGCAATGCGAATGCAACACGACAATTTTCATGATTGAGTGACGTTTTGGGGAAAATTGGTTGATTTGTATTAGCAAATTAGACGCTAAGTGGCTTAGTTGAATCAACATGGAGAACTTGCTAATTTTAAGCACTTTACGCGTGTACGCAGCATATTATTTATCGATAAATTAACTTATCGACTGGTTAAGTATCGCTACTCGACTTTGTTTCTGTAGCTGACTAGTATAATCAACAGCTATGTCAGTCAATTTCAAATGACTCCTTTAATTGATCGATTTATCGTATATAATTACAATATATTCTTAATATAGAAATTATCGATAAACAATGCTTTCATATCGATTATTTTAATGCAGTTTATTTTCAATCCATATTTTCTCCATTTTCTCAACCCCATGGCATAACGAAACATTGCTCTCTTGTAGCTTAAAGTTTTAACCAGCTTAACGTGATCCGATCTCGTTTCGCATTTTAGGATCAATTAATCATCTGAATCGTTTAAGCAACGGCAAATATCATTATTTGCTTTGCCTACATGGATTGATAAACAGCTCTCTTAGCCTGGGCGCTGACAACATTAATCATATACTCTGGCATGGACGCAACTAATTCGCATTGCTAGAGGAGGTCAGCGGTGAAGATTCCCATTTCACCTTTGCACTGATGACATTGACATTGTTTCGCTGAACGTGACCAATTGACCGTTAACCACATTTACATAGATCCGCTTTTAAAGTCACTTTTATTTAGTTATTGTATGATTGCCTTACTACTTATATGTGCATGATGCATCATTAGCTGCGTGTATCAGGTTTTTGACTGTAACACGCGATAGTTGAGTAAGTACTAAGTGAATAATATCTGTCAGATTATATATGTGATGAGTATTTATTAAATCCGAACGTTAATTTAGCTCGTTGCATATGTATAAATATATACAATTTTAGTATTCAACTAGACAGCGTTCAACATTGGCATTAAGTCTGGATAATCCAGACAGAATTGCCATAAATATATACTAAATATTTGCCATTCAAAAGTTTTTCCAAAATTATGATTAAAATATACATATTTAAAAAAAAGCCCAATTGTTTTTCACAGCAAGTTTAATTTTCTGAATATAATAAATTAATGAAATTATAAAATAATATAACTTTTTAAACAAACCAAGTGTTTCCCACCACCAATATTTACTAAGTGCGTAAAGTAGGTAAAGTTTCCTTCTGAAGTTTACACTAACATAATCAGATTGGCTTTGCGTCAGTTTCAAACCTGAATCAAACATAATATGCACAAGTAAATAAAAGTTAACTTTTAAATTACATTAAACTCGATTCGAATATACGCTAAATTGAAAACTCCCGCTCTAAGCCTGGTGGCGCCATCTATTGCGAACGATTGAGCATTTTCACTTAGCGATATATGAAACTATCGCAGCTGTCGCGCGTAACACAGCCTTGCATTGCCGAATACATCGCTTTGCAGTGAATGCAATCAGTGCATGCAATCGATGTGCGATATTTTTAAAAATAGTATCAACAATCACAGAGTACATCGCCATTTTTAGGTTGACCGAAGCATATCGCATTTGATTGACATTCACGGAAATTGAAATGGTAAGCAAATATAATAAAAAAACAAAAATTAAATTATGTGCGTTAAAATCCATTTGTTACGGCGCACAGTTGCAAGTGAATTGCCTGGCCCTTGTGGTTTTAATGATGCTCTGGCCGGCGACTTTGGTCAGTGGCTATGACAAAGAGATGACTGTTTATGTGGATGCCGGCAAGAAGGAGTGCCTCTATCACAACGTCAAGGCCGGCGAAGTCATTGATTTTGAGTATCAGGTCATTGATGGCGGACATGGTGATCTGGACATCAGCTTTGCGCTGCTAGATCCCATAGGTCTGGTCATTGTCAGCGACTACAAGAAGCCAGAGAATATGCATCAGCACGAGGTGCAGAAGGAGGGCGACTATCGCTTCTGTTTCGACAACAGCTTCAGCATGTTTAATCGCAAGACCGTCTTCTTTGAGTTGATCGTGGAGCGCGAGGGCGATCAGCACCATGGCGACGCACAGTGGCAGGAGATCAATGAACTAACCGGCTTGACGCCGGATGAGTATTACGACATGAAGGTGCAGGATATTATGGACTTCATTGGACGCATTCGCATGCAGCTGACGAAGGCGCGCCAGCTGCAGGATGTGCTGCGCTCGCATGAGGCGCGCGATCGCAATTTGGCCGAGGCCAACTTCCAGAAGGTCAACAACTGGTCTCTGCTGCAGATTAGCGCCATGATCGGCGTCGGCCTCATTCAGGTGTTCATGCTCCGCAGCATCTTCGAGACTCACGGACGCATGCATCACTTCTGGCGCAAGTTGGGCATATGATTTGCGACTGCACTCGCTCCCAGCGTTTACCAAAGATGTTGTTCGCATTTAGTCAGCTTTCTTGTATTGTTAAATATCAGTCACAAACTCCTTATCAGTGTCAACAACATAGTTACTAGCTCTAATTAGGTGTGTGCGTGTGCGTGTGTGTGTGCGTGTGCGGGTGTGTGTGTGTGTGTGCGGGTGTGTGCATTTATTATACAAAAGCAATTATAAATGTAAGATTTATAATCAGGGTTACTTCAATTAACTTTATTGAATAAAGCATTGAAACGAACTTATACAACTGCATGTTTTGTTCTTTTCTAAGCTATTGTGCCCTATTTGGGGTTCTAGGAATCGAACTGCATCATACATTTTTATACTCTGATACCGAAGGTACTCATAGTATATTGGTTTTGTCGAATGTCCGTCAGGCCGTCCGTCTGTCCGTCTGTCCGTCTGTCTGTCTGGATGAACGCGCGTATTTCCGAAACGATATTAGATAGACTCTTGAAATCTTTTGCGTTATGATTATAGCTATCTGCTTCAGATCAAGTTTATTCCAAATTTATGCCACGCCCACTGGGAGGCTGGCAAATCGATAACATGTCGATACACCTCAAATCACAAATCGATTAAACGTGAATAACTCCCACAATTTTGAAGCTAGAGTAATCAAATTTGGTAGGTATATTGCTGGTGACCTCCCGAAAAAATTGGATCCTAGGTTAATCGGCCACGCCCATTATTACGCCCACCAGCCCCCCTCCAAAATTAATTTGAAATGCTTATATCTCCCGCAGTTTTAGAGCTAAAGTCACCATATTTGGAATATATATTACTGGTGACGTCCTCTACAGATTACAGAAACAAAATTTTGACCACGCCCACTCCCGCCCCCGTAATCGCGAAAATCGATATACATGAATGCACAATTCGATAACACGTGTATATTTCCCGCAATTTTGAAGCTAGAGTCCCCAAATTTGGAATTTAGACTAGGGCTGACCAGCCCAAAAGATTGCGTCCTGGATTTTCCGGCCACGCCCACTAGAACGCCCCCCAGCCACCCCGCCCCCACGAAACACGGAAGCCTATATCTCGCACAGCTTAAGAGCTAGGGCCACCAAACTTTGAGGGTAGACTTCTGGCCAAGTCCTCTAAAGATCGGACAAAAAATTTTGGGGCCACGCCCCCGCCCGCCCCCAAAAATCGCGAAAATGTATATCTTCCACAGTTTTAAAGCTAGAGTCACCAAAATTGGAGGATAGACTTATTGTCAGCCCCCCTAAAGATCGGCAAAAAATTTTGGGGCCCCGCCCCCTCCCGCCCCCAAAAATCGCGAAAATTTATATCTTTCACAGTTTCAGAGCTAGAGTCATTAAACTTGGAAGATAGAATTCTGGTCAGCCCCTCTAAATATCGGTAAAAAAAATTTGGGGCCACGCCCCCTCCCGCCCCCAAAAATCGCGAAAATGTATATCTTCCACAGTTTTAGAGCTAGAGTCAAGAAATTTGTAAGATAGACTTCTTGTCACTCCCTCTAAAGATCGGCCAAATTTTTTGGGGCCACGCCCCCTCCCGCCCCCAAAAATCGCGAAAGCTTATATCTTCCACAGTTTTAGAGCTAGAGTCACCAAAATTGGTAGATAGACTTCTGGTCACCCCCTCTTAAGATCGACCATGCCCCTCCCGTTCCCAAAAACTTGGAATGCCGATTTCGGGTCACCCAAACACCAGCAAAAATTTTCTGTTCACTTGCTTTCAGCTGTTCTTAAAATGGTATCAGAGTATTACGCAGTCGGCTCCGCCCGACTGCAACGTTCTCACTTGTTTAATTAGAGCTATGGTTTCATAGACAATTTGCTTGCGAAGTTTTTTAATGATACGGTGCATTTGTAGGTCTATAACTCTTTTTGTGTTTACTTTTTCGAAATATCATCTTCGGCAAAGTTTTTCGAATTAATACAGATATCAACTTTAACTAACCCTCAAAATTCTGGTCTTGTTGGTAATATTGGGCTGGAATTTTGGAAAAATCGAACACATCCTCTTTTTAGTTTTTCGTCTGTATTCGATTTCTGAGGTATAACAAGTGGGGAAGGATTATCTTCGGCGTGCCGAAGATCTTATACTCTTTTCGAACCTATAGGCAATTTTCACTCTGCCAACTGCACCACTAAAATTTCATAAGCTGTAAAAAATCGTTTTGTCGCGTAACATTTTTTTTTGTTCTAAAAATATTTAATTTATTGCCAGTTGTATAGCAGCTATAAGATATAGTGATCCGATTCAGCCGGCTCCAACCAATGTGATGTCTCTTTGAATAATAAGTATCAGTGCAAAGTTTCATCGCGATAGATTAAAAAACATGGGATATATAGCCAAAACCGACTTCGAGCTGTATGGCAGCTATAAGATATAGTGGTCCGATCCGGCCGACTCCGACCAATGTTCTGTCCCCTGGAATAATAAGTGTCTGTGCAAAGTTGTATCGCGATAGCTCAAAAACTGAGGGACTAGTTTGCATACATACAGACAGACAGACGGACATGGCTAGATCAATTTGTATTGTCATTCTAAGCATACTGGCAGTAACTTTTGGGGGTCTCCGACGCTTCCTTCTATGCGTTACAAACTTCAGGACAAACTTAATATACTATTTTCTTCGAAAAGAGTATAAAAACATTATTTTTGGCATTGCAAAGTGTCTTTAAATAATCGATTCCTTTTCAGTCGCTTTTAAATTGTTAGTAAATCCATATAAATAAAACTGTCCTGATTGGCAGGAAAATTTGATCAACAGGCAAAATTGTTGGACAACTGTCATATGACCCATTTTTTTGTTTTGTTTTACATTCTCAAACGTATAAATGTACATACATAGTATGTATAAAAACATATGTGCATGTACCGCATCTTTCTGAGAAAGTTTAAATATAGATTCAATGCGAAAGTTAAGTTTTTGTGCGACTAACCTCAAAGTTTTTTTGTAAAACTGCGAGTTTTACAGATCTAAAAATGAAAGTTTCAAAAGAAGCATTTCCCCTGCTTGGTTTATAATAAATCGAACTTTTCTAGCTCGAACTTACATAAGTCGTATTGCTGAAGCTCTATCCAAATTGATAGTCTATAACGTTCAAAATATTCTCCATCACTTCAAATTCTCTAAAAAACCAAAATTTGCGACGAAGTCGAATTTGCAGCTGAAAATTCTGATTGTGTACAGAAATAACCATTAGGAATTGTTTTAAATTAAACATAAAACTAAAAACGGAAAGTTCTTCATGCAATCATATAGATTTATGGGTGTTCTTCAAGAGAATGCAACGAAGGCATATATTGAAGAATATGTAAAAAGTATCTTTTGATGTAAAGGAGTGGGTTTTACTTTTAAATCCACATTGAATTTGCATGTAGATTGAGTCCGAATCTGTCTGAATAATTGTGTCCCTAGGTACAGTTTGTCTTTGCTCACGAAATCTCGTTGTTGTTGGTTATTTACGAATCGACACTTAAGAATTACACTTTGTTAACAGTTTTTTTTTGCATTTAATTTACTAAAAAAAAATAAACAGCTCCATATTATTACTAGGCATGGTATTTATTGAATTTCCGCTGGCGACGGGCAGTGTGTGGAGTTCTGTGTGAAGGATTTGCATTTAATTGGTTGTTGTTTTTGTTTTTGTTGACTGCTCCCGCTGGAAAAGCCGCACACCGTAACAACTGATCTCTGCTTGACTGCACTGTACCGAATAACGCTTAAGCTTAGGCCTGCTTGTTGAGACGCTTCTGGCGCTCGAGCAGGCGGCGCTCGCGTTCGAACTCCTTCATGCGGAGCACGTAGTCCTCGTATTCGCAGGTGAGATAGTCGTGCTTCTCGTGCGCGCACTGGTAGACGAAGGGGAACTTGTCGGCGCGGCAGGACTGGTAGGCGATCAGCTTGTGAGCGCAGTAGTCGCGATCCTCGAGCGGCAGCTTCACCGATTCCATTTCCTCTTTGGTGGCAATCATGATGCGCTCCTTGCGGGACTCGAAGCCCAACATGGGATCAAAGCTGGGCACCACATCCGGCCCGGGCGTCACATCTGGCTTTATGTAGTGGTTCAGAGCGTTGCCCATGCTGTGCGAGCGATAGAATTCACATTAAGTCTATGCAAATGGCAATCGAAATAACAAAATATAAATTACGTAAAATGTTTTTCCTCGGTTGTTGCTGCTGCGGCGCTGCTGTCAGTTCAGCTGTTGTTGTTGTAGGCCGTTTGACAGCTGTTGTCAGCCAGGGCTACATTCAATTCAATTGACTCGTACAAATATCGATAGATGTGATTTAAATTTTGTATTTCATTCAGCGATTTAATATTGCAAACAATACAGTGAGATGCTATTGGAAGCTACATTTAACTGCAATTTCACTTACGGATCCGTAAGTTGCCGGCAGTTAAAGTGCAAGTGCAGAATATCGATAGTATCGCATGCTGCAGGCTATACTATCGAAAAGCGCGACAATGTCCTGTTGCCTTTTATCGATAGTTTTTATTGCTCGCAAGCGACAGTGGTGCAATCATACAACAAGAAATATGCATTAAGTTCGCAAGTAGAATACTTAGTTAATTCTTAGTTATTTTGTAAATTTTTGTGCAATACTACTTAGCCAAAAATATAGCTGACAAGTGTACAGTTATTAAATTCTAGTTACTCGTCGGCACGCGCGCGTCACCGACAAAGCAAAAAAAAAGTGCCGAAGGTGTTAACGGTATAGCTCTCTATAACGGCATACTGATGTACATACATATATATATGTATATGTAAGCGCATACATAAAATCGATTTTGCAACATTCCCAAAGGTGCACCAACGCAATGGTTGGACTACTGAATCCAATGAAATATGGCGATCATTTCTACGAATTGTACACGAGCAATACACGCAGGTAATGTAAATAAGCACAAAGGACTATTTCGGCGGGGTGGTGGTGCGGCTGGTGGCGGCGGCATCAGCAGCAGCAGCAGCAGCAGCAGCGGCGGCGGCATCGCCTACGTTGCATTGGGGTTGGAAAAATCGATCGAAGTGCCGTGCAAATGTATGTAGGTCTTCAACCCCTAGCGACGGCTGCTGCTGCCATCGGGGTTGAAAGTTTGGCGCCTGCTCCAGATCGATAACAGCTGATCCGATAGCAGCTGAGCTGAGAGCCAATTTGCTGCCAATCGGCCGGGCGATGCGACCTGCATTAATTTTTTTGTTGTTAAATCGATAAAGCTGCCATGTATATGAATAAAGCATGTGGAAAATAGCTAAAAACAAGTGGGGAAGGATTATCTTCGGCGTGCCGAAGATTTTATACTCTTTTCGAACCTATAGTCAATTTTCACTCTGCCAACTGCACCACTGAAATTTCATAAGCTGTACAAAATCGTTTTGTCGCGTAACATTTTTTTTGTTCTAAGAATATTTAATTCATTGCCAGTTGTATAGCAGCTATAAGATATAGTGATCCGATCCGGCCGGCTCCAACCAATGTGATGTCTCTTTGAATAATAAGTAGCTATGCAAAGTTTCATCGCGATAGATTAAAAAAACATGGGATATATGGCCAAAACCGACTTCGAGTTGTATGGCAGCTATAAGATATAGTGATCCGATCCAGGCGGCTCCAACCAAGGTGATGTCTCTTTAAATAATAAGTATCGGTGCAAAGTTTCATCGCGATAGATTAAAAAACATGGGATATATGGCCAAAACCGATTTCGAGTTGTATGGCAGCTATAAGATATAGTATTCCGATCCGGCCAGCTCCGACCAATGTGCTGTCCCCTGGAATAATAAGTGTCTGTGCAAAGTTTTATCGCGATAGCTCAAAAACTGAGGGACTAGTTTGCATACATACAGACAGACAGACAGACAGACAGACAGACAGACAGACAGACAGACAGACAGACAGACGGACATGGCTAGATCAATTTGTATTGTCATTCTAAGCATACTGGCAGTAACTTTTGGGGGTCTCCGACGCTTCCTTCTATGCGTTACAAACTTCAGGACAAACTTAATATACTATTTTCTTCGAAAAGAGTATAATAAACAAAAACGATAGCTAAACCCTAAAGCAAAAATCTGAAATTCAAGCATAACAAACTTCACATTTAATCTAACCATATTTTTCAAATAGTCTTTATCTATTTCTAGCCTAAATTATTGTTTTAATTAACGAACAGTTTTTGTTTAAATTTTACAAATCAAAATGTTGGCCCATTTTAATAGAAATAATTATATTTTCCGCATTTTTTGGGCAACAAAAATAAGGCACAAAGATTCAGGTGTATATTATTTAATTTTAACGTTTATTCCCAAGGAAAAAAGCTTTAACACAAAATTTATTAGCAGCTTAACAGTATGTTACTCCATTTTTGTTTTTATCAGGAGCCAAAAGTAAAAGGTGTTGCTTTTAATTTTTTCAAAATTGTCAGCTCTTCAAGATTAACTTATATTTATGGCACTAGTTACTATTGGGTGTATAAGAAATTCGTTTGTTTTTCAAATTTCTAATAATAATGTATTTCAATCCTATTTTTATTTAATTAATATTCTATTGATATATTTAGAATCATTGTATTTCGATTATTTACTGTTTTGCAAATATATTTGTGTATTTTTTAGTTGAATGAGGGGATCACACAAATACATACTAGTAATTAAAAAAAATCATTGAAATAATTGTTAATTCGCAATGTTTACTATAAACACTATACAGGTATAAGAACCCTCGGAATTTATACTTTTCAGAAATTAGATCGGTCAGAAAATATCTTCAAATTCTATTTCCGTATATTTTTGTTTTTCTTGTATTTTTTTGACCAATTGAGAAACCGAAAATATTAAGCATGTTTAAAAAATAGAAAACAGTTAAAAGACAAGCAACAAAAGACATTACAAACTATGAAAACTTTACATTGTAAAAATCGGTAAAAACATACAACAAAAAAAAATTATTTTTTGAAGTTATTTTTTGAAATGGTTGATTAGGCTAATAAATAGCTAGTATTTCAGCTAGTATTGGCAGCTCTGCTGTGAAGTATCGATTCCTTTCCCTCTTTCCACTCACTCACTCACTCTATCCTTCTCTGTTGTTATTGCAGAAAGCTGCAAAATGAGCGGAAGGCGCTCACGAAACGCAAGAGCCGCAAGGAGAAGTCGGCAGCGGCAATGGCAGCGGCCGCGGCAGCCGCTGTGCTGGAGGGGAACGTTGGTGGCGCCGGCGCTGGCATTGTGAATCCCCTGGATCCACCGTTGGTCAAGGATCAGCTGCTGCTCATGCCGGCATTTCCTGTGGCGCACATTGAGCTCGATCCGAACGCCTCGAAGTTCGCCGTCTTTTCGGCCATACGCTCCACGGTGCTGGAGGCGGAGACACGCTTTGCGCTATTCCACGAGGGCAACGGACACGGTGTCATCACGGCAGCAACGGCTATCAAGAAGTGGAGCGGCAATATGGGCTCATCGTGTTGTCTCGTCTGCGCCGGCAGCTGCATGGTCAGCAACCTGGTCGATTGTGCCTGCCACGCCCCGCTCGCCATGGCCGGCGGCGGTGGTGGTGGTGGTGGTGGCGCCGGAGCCGGCGCAGCGGCTGCCATTGGCGGTGCGGCTGTGGTGGCTGCCGGTGCGGCGGACAAACGGACGACGAACAGCGCGAATAGCGATGCCGACTCGGATACGGATGAGCCGGAGGAGCGTGAGCCGGTCTATGCCACCGTGCCGCTCATTGTCGGCGCCGGGCTGCGCAGCCTGTTCGAGCTGATTGCGGACGCACGGCACATCCAGCCGCTTCTGTGCACCAAGGCGCTAAAGGCGCTGCTCGACGTCATCCAGGGCCAGCAGCCGGAGTCGTTTAAGCTCGAGCCGGAGGACCTGATCAATCCGCTGTACGATCTGCTCCTGGATCTGGCAACCATGCCGGCGGCCATCAGCAGCAGCACAGGCGCCGAGGCCAACTGGTCGGCGATGGCCTGTGCCGCTCTACTCGGACTCTGCATCGCACGTGGCGACACCGGCAAGATGCTCAAGGCCATTGCCGCCATGCTGATGTCGCCGCGACAGCTGTCCGCCCAGATCGTTCAGCTGCCCGCAGTGCTGGCGGCCCTGCAGCATACGGTCGTCAGTGCGGCACTCAATAAGCCAACTCGTCCTGATTTCCATAGTCATGGCGTACCGCATAATTCATTGATTGATGAGGTCAGTTTACACATACATATGTACATACATACATACAGATGTACAGTGGCTCACTTTTTATTAATATTATTCAATGTATCCTTATACGAAATATGCTTTCCATCCCCAATATATATATTTGTCAAATCTTAGTTAGGAAGTTGTTGGTTAAATAATCGAAATACCCAATGTGGCTCATTGCTATGTAAAGTGACAAGATCAACGCATTTAGTTTTTTGTTTATCTAAACATTAGCATATCTTCCAAAGTATCACGAATCTTTCGCCCCATCAATGGGGATAATCATTGCAGGGATGTATTATAAGTTGACTAAAGCTAAGGTTTTAAGTTTGCTGTGTCAATTTCTGTTAGTTTCGGGCAAAAGAAAGTTTGCCAGTTGGTAAATGTGTGTTTAGCATTAAACCTTAAACAAGAATTCCATTTTTAGCTGGATGTACAAAATCAATACATAAGTAATGTGGGCAACTTGTACTAAAACTAAAATAAAACTATGAAAAGTTGAACAAAAACTAATGCAATGTTGGTCTTTCCAATGCTCTAAAGTTTGAATGCATTAATTCGTGATTATATTACAAAAATGTTCAGAAAATATACTCATTTTCAAACGTTGAAAAACGAGTAAACCCTAAAAAAACCCTTCTGTATCAGACCATAGGAAAAAATTTGAAAAATATGAAGGTTTGAGTAGTTATTTGCTATAAAACTATTAGGCTTTTAAGATTGTAATAAAAAACAAGTGAGAACGTTGCAGTCGGGCGGAGCCGACTGCGTAATACTCTGATACCATTTTAAGAACAGCTGAAAGCAAGTGAACAGAAAATTTTTGGTCGATCTTAAGAGGGGTGACCAGAAGTCTATCTACCAATTTTGGTGACTCTAGCTCTAAAACTGTGGAAGATATAAGCTTTCGCGATTTTTGGGGGCGGGAAGGGGCGTGGCCCCAAAAATTTGGCCGATCTTTAGAGGGAGTGACAAGAAGTCTATTTTACAAATTTCTTGACTCTAGCTCTAAAACTGTGGAAGATATACATTTTCGCGATTTTTGGGGGCGGGAGGGGCGTGGCCCCAAATTTTTTTACCGATATTTAGAGGGGCTGACCAGAATTCTATCTTCCAAGTTTAATGACTCTAGCTCTGAAACTGTGGAAGATATAAATTTTCGCGATTTTTGGGGGCGGGAGGGGGCGGGGCCCCAAAATTGTTTGCTGATCTTTAGGGGGGCTGACAATAAGTCTATCCTCCAATTTTGGTGACTCTAGCTCTAAAACTGTGGAAGATATACATTTTCGCGATTTTTGGGGGCGGGAGGGGGCGGGGCCCCAAAATTTTTTGCCGATCTTTAGGGGGGCTGACAATAAGTCTATCTTCCAATTTTGGTGGCCCTAGCTCTTAAACTGTGCGAGATATAGGCTTCCGTGTTTCGTGGGGGCGGGGTGGCTGGGGGGCGTTCCAGTGGGCGTGGCCGGAAAATCCAGGACGCAATCTTTTGGGCTGGTCAGCCCTAGTCTAAATTCCAAATTTGGGGACTCTAGCTTCAAAATTGCGGGAAATATACACGTGTTATCGAATTGTGCATTCATGTATATCGATTTTCGCGATTACGGGGGCGGGAGTGGGCGTGGTCGAAATTTTGTTTCTGTAATCTGTAGAGGACGTCACCAGTAATATATATTCCAAATATGGTGACTTTAGCTCTAAAACTGCGGGAGATATAAGCATTTCAAATTAATTTTGGAGGGGGGCTGGTGGGCGTAATAATGGGCGTGGCCGATTAACCTAGGATCCAATTTTTTCGGGAGGTCACCAGCAATATACCTACCAAATTTGATTACTCTAGCTTCAAAATTGTGGGAGTTATTCACGTTTAATCGATTTGTGATTTGAGGTGTATCGACATGTTATCGATTTGCCAGCCTCCCAGTGGGCGTGGCATAAATTTGGAATAAACTTGATCTGAAGCAGATAGCTATAATCATAACGCAAAAGATTTCAAGAGTCTATCTAATATCGTTTCGGAAATACGCGCGTTCATCCAGACAGACAGACGGACGGACGGACAGACGGACAGACGGACAGACGGACGGCCTGACGGACATTCGACAAAACCAATATACTATGAGTACCTTCGGTATCAGAGTATAAACAGGAAAGTAATGTTTGTGTATAGAGAAGATAAACAAGTTCTTAAAAGAGCAATTAATGCTACAAAGTATTGCAAATTAAGATCAATAGCAATGTGCAAAGCATTTGAAATCAGTTAACTATAATGAATGTGCACTGTACCTAGTATTACCTATCGGTAATAGCTCTAGACAACTCTGCAGCATCGTCATTGTCATTCCACTAAACTGCATCCTCTCTTTTTGCAGTTTGCTTTGAAGATGCCCTCGTGGACGGCTCCACAGCATCAAACGGCACCGGCGATGGCCTGCGATGGCGTCTTTGTCTACTTGCTGTATTGCGGAGCGCTATTGAAGATTGGCACTGGCTTCGGCGGCTCCTACAAGGGACACATCTATGCACATAACGAGGAGTTCAGCCGCGAGCGCAACGCCTGGCTGGGCTACAGTGGCGGACAGGTGTATTTCCGGCGCAACTGCAAGCGGAGCGCCGATCAACTGCAGCTGGTGGGCATGGATACGCTGGCGGTCAAGTCAATGAATCCCCTCAACATGCTCTCGATGCGCGAGGGCCTCAACTATGTGCTCTTCACGGACGATGATTCACTGCATGCCATTTGCAGCAATCGGGATGTGAGTTTGAGTCTATGGATTCGAATCGATTGAGTTATACTATATTATTTAGTAATTAATTGTATTGTTGTATTGTAGTAAACCTGTTGCTACAAGTATGTTTTTTCTAATGTACTATTTAGATGTATGTGCTTATGTATTCATTGAGAAAATCCTTTTCCTTTATTGCCACATCAATTTCAAGAATCCTTGCTGTCTATGCTATAGCAAACTAATTGAAAAGCTTACGAATCAAGTGTATTTGGCGTTAAAGAATATTACAGACATAGTTTATCGTAAACTAGTTAGAAGTTATATAATTGATGTTGGGAGACTAGGCAAGGATATATGGCACACTAGTTGGCAGGATTATAAATGTCTACTGAGCTTTGAGTTTGGTATATTCAACAGTTTTTATATAATTTTTTTTTTGCAATTATATTTTAATACTATAGCACTGTCCGTAAATTAGCCTTATATAATATTTAATAGATATTAAACACCGTTTTCTTCAAAATATATTTATTTATATTTGAATTTGAAGTGGTAACATAGTGAATAGACATTAAACTAAACCAATAGAATTAGTTGTTAAACGATTCAATGTCAAGTCAGAGAACCTTTGAATTCTCTAAGAGAACTCCCTATTATGTTCGATTTATAGTTTAGCCTAGTTTTAACATTAATCATACTGACTGAATTATTATAATTCTCATATTAAAAAATAACATTAAAGTTGACAGTGGACGCTCAGAATTTTTAACCTCTTTGTTGCTTGGATGCTTCTAATATTAATATATTAAAAATAATTTCTGAACGTCTTTTGTTGCTCATACTCATATTAATTTATTTTTTCAAACGGTACTCAAAAAATTAAAAACATTTTAAGCTCATTTTAGTTTTAATAATTTTAAATTCCGTGCTTCCACTGTGCCTATATTTTTTCAATATATTTTCTATTATTATTCATATTAGTATACATAAACCTTATATACATAATTTGTTAAAGTGCATTGAGGATATTTTGTCATACATTCTAATACATGTTGAAGTTAAGAAATCGTAGAAATTAGTGAATTTCTCAGCTAGAGCGAATTTCCCGTATCAATATTTGAAGTGATGAACCTAATCTCCTAATGCTCTTACATTTGCAGGACACTCTGGTGGTGAAGAAGCTGAATCTCTATCACAATAGCTACAGCAGCGAACCGCCGCCGTTTGAGCTGCCGCTGCAGCTGGCGCGCAAGAAGTTTCGCACCCTGGGCTACGCGGCCTTCGAGGATGAGCTGCTCAATCAGCAGCAGATCCAGCGCATTCAGTCGGCCCACAACAGCTTCGAGCCGAAGCTGCCGGCGCCGTGTCGCGATGCCGACGTCCTGGGCATGGCCTGTGGCAAGGACTTTGGACTGGTGCGCGCCAGCAATGGGCGTGTCTACTACTATGGCAAATCGGCGGCGCTGGGACTCAAATGCGTTGGCCGCACGCCCACACTGAAACTGACGGAGCTGATTGTGTCGAAGGCGGCGCATATTGTGCATGTGGCCGTTGGGCATGATGGCATTCATGCGCTGCTCGTCAACGATGATGGGACCGTCTATTTTGCGGGCACCGCTCGTCGTGGCGAGGATGGCGACAGCTCCAAGAACCGGCGTCAACCGAAGGCGATCAAACCGAAGAAGATGAGCAAAATCGATGGGCATGTTGTGGTGCATGCGGCCTGCAACAATGGCACCTCCGCCTTCGTCACCAAAACGGGCAAACTCATCATGTACGGCAAGGACACAGCCCACTGCGATACGATGGGCTTCGTCAGCGAACTGCTCGATCAGCATGTGACCAAAGTGGCGCTGGGCAAGGCGCATTGCGTCGCCCTCAGCGCCAAGGGACAGGTCTACACATTCGGCCTGAACAACAAGGGCCAGTGCGGTCGTGTCTTCAACAAAATGTTGCCCGTCCGCGATGTGCCCAGCTCATCGTCGGCCTATGCCCTGCTCAGCCTGCACGCGGACAAGCTGCGCCACAAGGTGGACTTCTCGACGCTCTGCGACTACGACGATCACAATCTGGTGCAGGGCCAGTGTCGCGTCTGCATCATGTGCCGCGAGTGCACCGGCTACAATGTCAGCTGTGTCTCCTCCCTCAATGTGCCGCTCGAGCAGCGCCTGCCGGGCAGCATCTGCCCCTGCGGGCACGGCGATGCCGGCTGTGCCAAGTGCGGACTGTGCGCCGCCTGCGTCGGCCTGCAGGAGAGCGAAATAAGTAAGTTGCCAGCGGCATACATACTATATGTAAAAGGCATGATCAGTCTATACAGCCAAGTAGATATAGGCATGTTCGTCTGTCCTTCCGTCTGTCCAACTCGCGAATACTAAAGACTATAAGAATTGTAGTCTTCATATTTAGAATACCAGTTCTTGTAGTTCCTGGTCAGATCAAGTTTCTATCATTACATTCATCGATAACGCGTCCCATTCAAAAGTTATCGAACAATTTAGATTACAGACCAGCGCTTTTGAAAATTTAAGCGCCAGTGGCTCGAAATTTGGTATGTTATATCTCGAATAGCATACACATGTAGAAAATATTAATCTTTTTGTATACTATCCCCCCAAGCTCGTAAAAGTGTAAAGAACGCATTTTTGAAGATATGAATTTGGTATGTTCTCACATTTTTTATCTTCTCAATTTTAGAAGCCAAAGATTGGAATGTAGATTTTCAGCTAGCCAGCTTATAACAACAACCTTCTTCGCAAATTCGAAGAATATAGATTTTATTCCGACTTTTAAGCTTATATATTAAGTATATTTAAAATGTTTACCTTCCCCCTATTTCCAAAAAACAAAAACGCATTTCAATAGATATAGTTTTGAATTTTTGGCCATATTTGTGGTCTGCAAACGGACAAACTAACCCTTAACTTATAAATGAAACAATTTTATATACAGTGAAGCTAAGGAGTATGTATGATTTGGGCAATCGAAAGCAACGTAAGGAGTATCTCCTGACTAAATCACTTTCCATTCTTGCAGTTGCTGCCGATGCCAAAGCAGAGCTGAAGCCGCTGCCCGGCGAATTGGCCCGCCAGCAGCGCTCCAAGACGCTAATCATGCGGCGCGGCAAGGAGAAGAAACCATCGGAGCTGGAGACGGGCGCCGCTGGCTGCACTGGCGGCGGTGGCACACCCACCGATCTGGAGAAGGATCCACCGCGTGTGGCACCACTGGCGCCACAGACGCTGCAACTGCCGAGCGGTTCGCCGGTGGTGCAAGTGGCCTGTGGACTGCACCACACCGTGGTGCTGACGCTCGCCGGCGAGGTGTTCACCTTTGGCAGCAATCAGTACGGCCAGCTGGGCAGCGGGGATCTGCAGGCGGTCACCGGACCGATACGCGTCCAGGTGCAGGGCGCCATTAGCCAGGTGGCAGCCGGCAGCAATCATACCGTGCTGCTCACTCACAAGGGTGTCGTCTACACCTTTGGCAACTATCAGAAGGGTCAGCTGGGTCGTTTGCCCAGCGACTTTGGCCAGAAGCCAGCGCCACCAAACGTCTCTGCCCAGCAGCAGCAGCAACAGCAGCAGCAACAACAACAACATCCGCCGCCGGCGCCGCAGCTGCCGGAGGAGGAAGCTGAGCCACCGGAGGCCGTCTGCATTCTGCCCGGTGGCTCCAAGGAGTGCATCCTTATACCGCCCAATACGGCTGCTCTTATAGCGCAGCGTCAAAAGTTTTTATGGAACTGTGCGCCCAGTGCCGTCTTGTAAGTTTCCTTTGAATATCGCCTACGCACGATCTTTTTATATATATTATATATATATATTCTATATGTTGCAGCGGCCTGGGTCCCAGCTATGGCAAAAAGGTTACCTGGATCGGTGCCAATGGCGACCAGACCTTCATCAAGATTGACGAATCACTGATTACCGCCCAAATGCTGCCCAAGATGCATGTGGTGGCCAACAAAAAGACCATATGTTAGTATCCACTTGTCTCGCCTTCCTTTAAATATATGAAATTGAATTGACGAATTTCAAAAACTAGTTCAAATAAGATTTGAAACCAAGTTAAATATGCTTTGAAAGCTAGAAACTGTTTAGTTAAATCAAATATTTGCTAACAACTGTAATCATACAAATATTGAACGATTTTTCATCCGACCAAAGCATTAGTTTATTATTATTTAAATTATTTTACATTATTTCGGAGTGCTAAAATATTTGCACACATATTAATCGAATCGGAAAAAAACACTACTAAAGATTGATCTATTAGATTACGAATGTTTTTATAAAATTCTCAAGCTGTCTTAGAATTGAATTAAAGCATTTCATAAACTAGTTCAAATAAGATTTGAAACCAAGTTAAATATGCTTTGAAAGCTAGAAATTGTTTAGTTAAATCAAATATTTGGTAATAACTTTATGATTACAAATGTTGAACGATTTTTTATCAGACTAAAGGATTAGTTTATTATTCTTAAATATTTATTATTATTTAAATATATGCACGAACTATTTTAAATTATTTCTGAGTGCTAAAATATTTGCACACAATTAATCGAATCAAAAACAATAAAAACTGCTAAAGATTGATCTATTAGATTACGAATGTTTTTATAAAATTCTCAAGCTGTCTTGGACACCGAATACAAACACTTTGGTTCGTTAGCATTATACATCTGTAAAACATAACTTTATAGCTTAAACTTCCATTGATCGAATCTTCTGTAACTCAAATGAATCTGAGTGCTTAACAATTTTGTCGAACTTTTCGTCTCGATTATTTTTTTACGATTATTTCATAAGTCGAATTCCTAACTGAACCAAATATCTTTGAATATAGTTTAAAATTTGGGAATGTGGTTTATATTATTTTAATTTATTTCAAAATATTTAGTTGCTGTGAAACTCATTATTAGATTATTATAGACTTTAAAACTAAATGTGCTTAACAAAATGCAAAACTTATGCATTCATTTATTTACTAATGGCAAATGGAGATTCGTGTTAGAGAAGTTCATCCGTATATACATATATTTAAGAGTCTATTTCGAAATGGTATAGGTTTTTAACTGATTTGTCTCAATTCTTTGTTCTAGTACTGATACCCAGCATACCGCTGTCATTTCACACGCTATCCATAAACCGAAGTGATGGCAGCTGCACTCCGCATTATCGCGGCCAAACGAAGTTTGCTCAGCTGACGCAGATGCAGCCGTCACATGGCCAGCCGGAGATCAATCGCAACGTGGATGTGGCAACGCCGGTGGCGGAGCTGCCCCTTTCGAGTGGCACAACGGCGGGCGTGCCCATCAATGAGCAGATGTCTCGCAGCATGCACGAGGCGCGCAATCACATCTTCGAGGATCAGCAGAATCTGGAGGCGGTGCAGCCGTCCTCGCTGACCGCCTCGCCGCGACTGCAGCGACGCGTCCGACCGCGCCAGGAGGCAGCAAGTCCTGCATCGCCGGATCAGCAACTGCAACTGCAGCCGCTGCCGCTGCCGCAAATCGCCTTTGCCATGGATCCCAGCTACAATGTCCTGTGGGTCTTCGACGGCGCCTCCCGCAAGCTGCGCTGTCACAATGTTGTGGCCAGCGAAATAGCCGAATCCGATGTGGTATGTTATATAACATATATGTACATATATGTTTGCATATATATATAAACAAACTGAACAAGTGGGGAAGTACGTTATGCTCTTTTTGAATCTTTTGACAGATTTCGCTTATGCATTTGCTATATAATAGTCTTTGACTAATTCGCAGCTAAAACTCTTCATCTGTTGCTTTCAAAATATCTTGTCTTATCGAAATTTTAAGCATTGTTCAGTAATAAGAAAATTCAAGTTTACAATTGAATTAATATTTAAAAACATACTTAAAAAAATATATGTATAAATAGTTGGCTATAAGCATTCTGCATTTAAATCTGAAGCACTTTCGAATCTCGGCTTATCTATGTTAGCCCAGCCCATATAAGGTTTGGCAAGTTCCTGAAAATGCCTTTCAAGCATCTAAAACTCCCATAACTTGGTCAAAACCTATTCGATTTTGTATATTGAAACTGCATTTACATTTTAAGCATTTTCGAATTTTCGATATTTAACGGCCCCAGAAATACCGTTATAACATCTAAAACTCCCATAACTTGGTCCAAACTTATCCGAATATTTTACGCAAGCCATTGTAAGACTCTCTAGAAATACCTTAAACTCCCATAACTTTGTCAAAACTGAACCGATTTTCCATTTTAGGGCAGTTTTGATTTTGGTTTGGCATCTATGTATATATTTAAACTGTATTTAAGTTTTTTCCACTAAACACAAGCAGCCAAAATAGAAATGCACTTCAACACCTAAAACGCCCAAAACTTTGTCACAACTGATCCGACACCGAGATATTTTTGATCATGGCTTGGGTTCTATAGTTGATCTACATATGTTAAATTTGAAGCAATTTCGAATTTCTATGAAACACAAGCCAAGATAAGGCGCGAGATTAGGCTCCAAGTGCCTGAAAATGCCTTTCAAAAACATCATAAGCTCCTATAACTATTATCTTGTCAAAACCTTTCGTTTTTTCAAATTATGCTCAATTTTAATTTATATTTTGTATATTATCTATATTTAATTTAAAAGTTAATTGTAGAAAAAATTGCTTAGTAATATGCGTTAATTTTTATTCTATTTGATTTAAATTATATTGATATTTAAAATTTTGTATTTTTATTTTATTTTTTTGTTTATTTTTGTTTTGCACGTAAAAAAAATGTTGACGATGACTTTTAAGGTTATTCTGAATACATTTTGCTTCACCATGGGGTTATTTTTGAGCTAAACGATGGGTCGTTCCATTTGCTAGCTAACGACCTGACCAAACATCAAAGTCCGAGCTGGGCGGTAAGCTGCCCACATCGGCTTTAATTGTGTAGTTCGTTCGATTGATGCTGTAGTGGATGTTCAGATAGTGTCCGGTTTGAATGGGCAGCGCATAGTAGCCCTGTTGTTTGATGGCATCCTTGTCGCTGCGATGGTACAGGACGTGTCCGTTGCTCAGCACCACGCTCACATCCTGTGAGCCATCCTCGTTGCGTCTGACATTCTGCTTGAGGATCTGAATCAGCTGGGATTCCGTTTGCCGGGACGGCAATGATAGCAACTGGGCCAGGGGGCAGGCCGAGCCGCCTGCGCCAGCTGGCTTGGAGCTGCCCAGCTGACCCAGGTTGCCGAGATTACCACCCAGCTGGCCCAGGTTGCCAAGATTGAGGCCACCGAGCAGATTGGCCAAGCTCTGGAGCGGCAAGTTGGTCCACAATTGGCCCACAATGGGCAGATTCTGTGACCACGCTGGCAGAAAACCAGGTGACTGCTGAGTCACCGGCGTGACCACCGCAATTGGTTGCAGTGGTTGCACGGGCTTAAGCGGCTGCAGTGGCTCCAGCGGCGGCTTCGCATTGAATGAGTCATAGTAGATGGGTATGCCGACTCCAGCGTTGCCCTGTAGATTGTCTAGCATTAGCTGGGCAACTGATCATCCTCATCACAACAACTTACCCCAATGAGCTGACGTTTGTTCCGTTCTTCTGGTGTCTTCGATGTCGTTGTGGTCTCGGTTACTTCGGCAGCGGCTGCGCTGATTAGCAGGATAACACTCAGATAGCTTCTCATGTTTGCGGCTCTTCCAGTTCTGGCTGCATTCCCAAAGGGTCAGCGCTTTTATATGCCTTGCGACTGCTCCAAATTGTTTATTTTCAGCTCTTAATGGGCCCGCAACCAGTTGCCATTATGTGTTATTATTGTGCATTCAAAGTGGGTCAAATCGAACAGGTATCCAGCCAGAAATGTTGTGTGTTATGATCTGTTGTGGATTCTTGAATACAAGGAACGTTTTTATTAACACTTATTTTAACAGTTATTATAATGCAAACTCCATTTTTGTGGATATACTTTTTACATCTGTATGCTAGCTGAGATTCGACATATCAAATTTGTTCCATCTGAAAGTATGGAATACTTTGAGCGATGATACTTTGATGATTGATGATTTATATTTATATATATATACATATATATACTTTTCCACTCCCATAACTTTGCCAAAACTAAACAAGTTTGCTATAGATTAATACTCCATTCTTAACTTACAAAATGGCATTTGGGGACGGCTTAAAATGATTCTCAGCTATATTTTTGTTGTCAACGCTAAAGCGATTTCGAAAGCCTTTCGCTTTTATTATTATCGATAGCTTTTGAACGCGGTTAGTTATCGATAAAGTTAAATGACACTCAAAGCATAAAATCCTTATCTGATATCCGTTCATTGTTCATACTCTTGTCTAAGAAAATAGTATATTAAGTTTGTCCTGAAGTTTGTAACGCATAGAAGGAAGCGTCTGAGACCCCCAAAAGTTACTGCCAGTATGCTTAGAAAGACAAAACTAATTGATCTAGCCATGTCCGTCTGTCTGTCTGTATGTTTGCAAACTAGTCCCTCAGTTTTTGAGCTATCGCGATGCAACTTTGCACAGAGACTTATTATGCAAAGGGACAGCACATTGGTCGGAACCGGCCGGATCGGACCACTATATCTTATAGCTGCCATACAACTGGAAGTCGGTTTTGGCCATATATCCGATCTTTTCAAAGCTATCGCCTTAAATTTCCTTGTACACTTGAACATCGCTATAACTCATCAATGTTTAAAATTTCAAATTGATTGAGTTATAATAGGCAAAGATATGCGTCATTACATATTTCGGTGGTGCAGTTGGCACAGTGAAAATTGCCTAAAGGTTAGAAAAGAGTATACAATTTTTGGCATTTGGAAGATAGTCCTTTCCCACTTGTTACCCATATAATAATAATATTGTATGTTTCGACCTCTGTGGCTATTAAACTGCTTCCAATCCACAGAACGCTGCCAACTATCGGGCACTGCTGTCGCCGGAACTGTCGCTGCCCAGCAAGGCGGAGGCGCGAGTGTCGCGCTCGCAGGCCTCGCTCAATCTGCTGGCCTGCCTGGACATACTGACGTCGGCCCAGGACAATATACCCGGCTGCTTTGAGCAGGCGCTGCCGCAGCAGCCGCACCAGGCGGCCGAGGCGCAGAACGGCGAGTATCAGGTGGTGAATCGCTTCGATAACTTTGGCGGCGGCTGGGGCTACTCGGGGCACAGTGTGGAAGCTGTGCGCTTCTCGGCGGACACGGACATTGTGATCTGCGGCTTTGGCATGTTCGGCGGACGCGGCGAGTACAGCTGCAAGCTGAAGCTGTACGATCTGGGCACCGATGGCGGCGGCTACGAGAAGGAGGGCGTCCTCATCAGCGAGACCAAGGAGGTGCCGTATGAGTGTGCCGCCCGCAGCAAGCATCACATTCAGCTGACCAAGCCGGTTAGCGCTGCCGCCGGCCGCTGGTATCTGGTGTGGGCACGCATCGCTGGACCCTCCTCCGATTGCGGCTCGTGCGGCCAGGCATCTGTGACCACCGAGGATCAGGTGGTCTTCTCGTTCAAGTCCAGCAAGAAGGCGAACAACGGCACCGATGTCAACTCGGGCCAAATACCGGCCATACTCTATCGCCTGGTCACGCAGGACTGCAAGCAGCCGCCGCTGCCGCTGGACGCCGATCCGGTGCAGCGCATCTCGCGCGCCTTTGCCAACAGCGTCAGTCGCGAGTGCTTCGAGAGCCTGGTGGTGCTGCTCAGCTGGTCGTGGGACTGCTTCAAGGCGCAGCTGCGCGAGCAGCGTGATCGCACCCGTCCGCTCCAGCTGCAGCAGACGCTCCAGTATCTCGGCTATGTGAACAAGTCCTGTCTGCGCCTGCTGCGCAAGTACACCAACGAGATCTATCCGCAGCGTCTCAGTCAGGCGACAGCGGCGGCTCCAAGCAGCGCCGTTGCCGCTGCCCTCGCCAAGCTCCAACAGAAGCCAAATAGCAAGGGTAAGCCCAAGTCAAGTCACCCGATAATCGGCCCCAGCGCTAATCCTCCACCGCTTCTCGCAGACAAGACGCCCAATCGTCTGTTCAACAGTGCCTCCGCCTCCGCCTCCGCGCTGCCCAGCTCGTTGTCCGCCGTGGGCTCTGGTACGCCGGTGACACGCAAAACCAATCTGGAGAACATTCAGCTGGCCGAGTGCATTGGCAATGTGCGTGCCCTGCTCATTGGCATCTTTTGTGACGACATCTTCAAGGACATTGCCACCGATGAGGGTGAGTTTTCAGATAATTATTATGCTTTTGTGCAAAAGTATGTAACAGGCATAAGGAAGCATCGCCGACCATATAAAGTATATATATTCTTGATAAGTATCAACAGCCGAGTCGATCTGTCTGTCTGTCTGTATGAACACGCGAATATCAGAGACTATAAAAGCTAGAGACTTCAAATTTTGAATATAAGTTCTCGTAGTCCCGGGACAGATCAAGTTTATTTCCTTTTATCGATAACTTATCCCGTTCAAAAGTTATCGATTACAGTACAATTCAGACCAGCGTTTTTGGGCTATAACTTACAAGTTTTAAGAGCTAGAGGCCCCAAATTTGGCGTGTATAATCTCAAACAGCATACACATGTAACAAATATTAAACTTTTTTTGGTACCACCCCTCAATCCCCCTAAAAGTGGAATTTTTGAAGGTATGACCTGCAATTTGGTTTGGACACACATTTTACACACAATAATATCGCAAAATAAACACAGAAGCCGTTGAAGATTTAACTTTCCATTGTGTGGGGCTCAGTGAAAAAGCAAGCTAACTGCTTAGACTGCTTGCACTGCTTGCGGTATGTGTGTATGTACACTGATCGATTAGTATGAATGGATGTAAGGACTGGGTTCAGGGTATCTCCTAGTATGGAACTCCCGCCTAGAGCAGTCCTACTTTTTTCTTCATAAATAATAATAAAAACTTTTGCTCTTTCAGGCTACGCCTTGGTGGCGGAAATCCTCGACGAATGCCATTTGAGTTTTGTGGCCTGCTTCGATGCCTTCTATCCGACATCGTCGCTCAAGTGGAACTGCCTGTGCGATCTGCTGGCCCAAATGGATCGCGGCGCCTTGCATTCCCGCCTGCTGAGCGCCATCCTCGCCGGTCTCTGTTCGCCGACTGTGAAACTGAGGGCGACATTCTCGCTGCTGAATGCGGCTGGCAATGAGCGCCAGTCGATCATCAGTCCGAGCGACAATTCGGGTCTGCCCATGCTGTCGTCGACGGAGGCGCATCAGTATCCCATACTGGTGGAGCAGATGATCTATCGCACGCAGCAGGAGAAGAGCGACTTTCTGAGCAACTCGTGGACTTTTAAGGATGTCCTGGTGCGACTGTTGGACATCATTGCCAGTCCGATACGGGCGCGCATTGAGTCCATCTACAGTCGCTGCCTGGGCGGCAGCTATGCGGTTAGGGAGTGCGTCAATCAAGGACTCATCGACAACTGTTGCCATCTGCTGGCGCGCGTCCTGGCCGAGATTGTCTACCAGACGGCGCTGGGCGAATACGATAAGCTCTTTTTGCCGCCACGCACAATGCACTCGACGAGTTCGCGTTTTGCGCGCTGCGATTTGAGTCGCACCTGGAATACGGGCAACTTTGGCCCGGATGCGATTGCCTTCTCCGTGGATCGGGCGGGCATTGCCATCGCTGGCGCCATGGTCTATTCCGGGTCGGGCAGCTACGACTATCAGCTGGAGCTGCTGTATGACAACACGGTCGATTTGCAGCCGCAGCACAAGTGGGAAACTCTGGAGTCCATTTCGGGCAGCTACGAACAGGAGGCGGTGCACAACGATCTCGCTGAGATTAAGTTCGAGCATCCGGTGCACATCAAGGAGCATGCTCGCTATGCCCTGCGCCTGTGCTCGCAGGGCGCCCGGACCTGTTCCGGCGATGGCGGGATGCCCTCGGTGCGTGGTCCTTGCGGCGCCAGCTTTCATTTCTATGCCTGCGATCTGAGCTTCAATGGCACAACCCCGGCACGTGGTCAGCTGCCCAGCGTGCTCTACTACAGCACGCCCATTAAGCAGCAGCAGCAGCAGCATCAGCAGCAGCAGCATCAACATCAACATCAACAGCAGCATCAACAGCATCAACAGCATCAGCATCAACAGCAGCAGCATCAGCAGGAGGCAGCTGCTTGCAGCTCCACAGATCCTGCTGCACATGCTCTGGCAGCAAGCAGCGAGATCTCCACACGCGACACCGCCTTGCAAATTGCCGCAGATATAACCAAGAAGTGTACAGAGCTGCTCATCCTGGCGCGCAATGCGATGGCCGCATCCTGTTCACCCACGGACAACTCGTCGTCGAATCACACACAAACTATTGACTCGGAGCACAATATAACGCCCATTGAGGAGCACATGGACATCAATTGGGCAAACAATTCGCGCACCGCAGCGCTGCCCGGCGATCCGCAGCTGTCGACAACGGCCAGGGATTTGGGCAAGCGCATCGAGAGCTTCTCCAAGGGCATTATGGAGACACTGAAGTTCGATAAGCGCTCAACGAATCCCTTCGAAATGGAAATCGAAATTGGCGCCACCGAAATTGGCGTCGAGGAGACCGCCGAACTGAACTTCTCCAATGTGCAATTGGCCGCCAAGCTGAATGGCAATGAGCGACTCGAGTATGACTTGGCCTCGGAGCAGCCGCTCGTCTCCCAGCAGCAGCAGCAACAGTTGCCGGCACAGCAGCAGACGCCACAGCAGCAACAGCAACAGCTGCCGCTACAGCAGCAACAGCAACAGTTGCCCGCACAACAGCAATTGCTGCATTCGGAGTCGGAGGAGGCTCACGTGGTTGGCGGCGGCGGCGGCGGCGGTGGCGGCGTTGCTGCTCTCCAGCTGCTGGAGGTCTTCAATTTGGCCGCCTCGAATATGTTTCATACGCTGCTGCCGCTCGTCTATGCGCACATTGCCAATCTGGCCTGCAGCGATCCCAAGAGTTCCGTGCAAATACTCGGCTTGATCAAGGAGATACTGCCGCACATTGCCGCACTCAATCAGCTGCATGTGTCCAAGGAGCAGCGGCCGGAACAGCTGCGCCCGGAGCCGCCTATCTCTGGGCCACCCACTCCGCCAGCCACCAGCAGCACCACCAGCAATCACTATTGCGTTGTCGAGAGCGATCATCCGTATCGCAGCGCCAGCATCAGTTGCTATCGCGTCGAGTTCCCGCCCTGCGTCCAGTGGCTGACCATTGAGTTCGACAGCCAGTGCGGCACCGCTCAGCTCGAGGATTATCTGCTGCTCTCGATACCGCTGCGTGCGTCCACGGCTCCACAGCAATGCCAGTCGACGGCAGCTGCATCGTCGGCGGCCGCCGCTGGCGAGGATTACTTCGACATGCTCGACAACAACATAATCGGACGACGTGCCCACAATGCCCAGCTGTTCGTGACCAGCTGCAATCGGACGCCGGGCACAGCGACAGCGGCACCGGTTCGCAGCCAGGAGTCCGTGGAGCACGATTGGATTGTGGTCAAGAAGTTCAACACGTAAGTGGCCCATAGATGGCATAGTTTTTATGATTTTATGATTTTCTCATGGATAATAATCGAATTAGTTTCTTACGCTTGAAGCTATCCTAACTATCAATTTAACTAACTTGGAATTAAGAACTTCCCGAAATCAGAACATCCTTATCGGTCAACATTTAGAACCATTCTTTAACTTTTTTAGAATTCAACACATTTCGAATACTTTTTTAATAGAAAGCAACATAAATATACTCACCAAAAGACATAGTTAATTTCATACAACTAAAATTGGAAATAATAGCTATTTATAAACTAGAACCACCTCTCAAACCAAGAGGTTCTCATTTCCTAACCTTAAATGAGTGAAACTGGCAAAAAAGGCTTTGTTATTGGCATCTACTATATTGTTAATCGATGAACCTGTGGAAAAAGCATATTTTTGTAAAAAAAAAGACAGAAACTAAAAAAAGGTTACAGGAAACTCAAGAATAAATGTCAATTTTTAAAAAAAGCTTTGAAATTGTAAAAAAAACCGTTAGTATTTATTAACTTTTGAATTCAAATCTTAATTCTTTCAACAAAAAACCTATGAGCAAATTCCAATTAAATATTGTAAAATTTTGAAATAAAATTTCAAAACAAGAAAATTATTTTTACAATGTAATTTTTTTTTTTACTCAAATATGCTTTTACTTGAAGATTGTGCTTTAGAAAGCTGTTGCACTAATAAATTATTGCCCCTCAATTTAAAAGCCAGGAAATCAAGTTATTTTCGTTCCTTTCTACTGTATATGGTATTCTGCCAGACGAATCGATCCACTTTATCATATAGCTGCTATATCTATTGGACAAAACTTGTTGGTTTTTCCAAATACAGCAATTAAAATTGTCTTATTCTTAATTCTTATTTTTGTGATTTCTTTTTATTATCTTCAATTGCTAAAGAGTTTTGAATAGAAAAAATTTGAAGCACTCAATTCTAAAATAAATTAAAATTTGCTGAATTTGGAATTCTTCGCAAAATTTCAAACAGCTTTAAAAGCGAAACATTTTAACTCCCAAGTTAACTAAAAACTTCAACAAAACTTACCAGATTGGAGCAATATTATGTTTCTTAAATCAGAAATCGAACAAAATTGATCAAAATCTGAGATTTTGTATAGAATACTTTTGTTTTTGGAAATGTGCTGCAATATTTTTGCTAGCTGTTGATTTATGCATATCATATTATGTTTGTTTCATCCGTTTAATTGCCTTTCCTCTTCTTTGCTTGCAGTGCCTCCAATTGGCTGCAGAACGTTCTCATCCTGCCCGGCAACTGTGTGGAGTTCTCTTTGGAAACCGCCTCACTATATGCCCAGGATCCGCACAATAATCGCTATGGCTTCAAGTGCCTGGTGGTGGGTTATGACAATCCCACAGCGGTAAGTGGTTGCCTTTCTCTTTCTCTATCTCTGTCTCTGTCTCTATCTGACTATCTCTATGCAACTATTGCTGTCTCGCTCAGATCAATGCGAGCAACTCGTGTCTGATACGACTGGAACAGGAGCTGGCGTATTTGGGTGGCATGTGCAGTGCCAATCTGATGAAAAAGGATCTCAATCTGCCAGGTAAGTCATGTACACGAATTTGTTATTTGGTGGCCAACCTGTAATTCTGGACCTCGACTTATACAGATGACAAGGATATGGATGATTTGAGCGGCATTGAGGACACAATAAGCGCACATCATGCTCTGCTCTCCAAGGGTTTTGCTCTATCCGAGCCACAATTGACGGTGCATCAGGCATTGGAATCATATCTGCCCATTGGGTAAGTCAATTCATTCCAGTTGTATTGTGTTCAATTTTGATGTTGGTCGCCAGAAGTGCAATTTTACAGTGGGCATATTTGTGACTTACAGTTATGCTGACAATGTTAGTTTACATATTTCATTTTCTGCTAAGCTAACATAACATAACTTCACGATTAGTGTGTATTGAAATGAACCTATGTTTTATGTGCAAGATCTAGAAAATAAGTGAAGAGCAGATTTGCATCTGAAAGAATCGGAAAATGCCTAACGCAAAATATGGTTAATGTTTCTAATTATTCTTATTGCCTTAATATACACTAATAACAGTTATTATTATGAGTCTAACATTCTTGGCTCACTTTCCAACTGTTAATGTAATATATTCTATTAAAATAAGTCCGTTAAAATGAATCAAGCTATGAATCGTTGTTAAGTGATCCACATTAATGAAACAAGCCTTCTATAAAGGATCGAACTCAAAAGTGAAACATCTTGAAAGGTCTGCAGTGAATCATTTGATAGCTGATAATTATCAATTAAGTTTAAGACAGTGAATTGAAGCTTTTAAAATAACAATATGGAAATGAGAGAGGAATTCTACGCTGCTAAAGATGAGAAATCTGACCAATTATGAGTTGAGTGAATTACAAATTGAAAATAATTGTAAGACTGAGCGTTTCTTATGTACAGCTTATATTCATTTTGATAACATAGGATACAATGTTATGGATTAAATGATAGATAATAACGTTAAACGATATACAAACTAAAAACGTAAGCTAACAATTTGGTACAACAAAAGGTCACTCTTGGTGGTTCTTGGTGGTGGTGGTGGTGCTGGCGCCGCTCCGCTTTAGCTAGCGTCTGTCAGCTGTGTGTGTGTGTGTGTGTGTTTTTATGGGTGTGTCTGTGTGTGTGTGTGTGGTTTGTAGCTTTACAAATCAGTCTTGAGCAGGCCAGCGTTCTCGATTTGGTATACAATCTGCGTCTCCTTGTAGGTGCGCGGCTCCGGCTGCACCACATCCAGTTTGCGACGTCGTCGTCGCTGCGCGAGTCGCCACCAGAGCAACAGGAGCAGCAGCAGTAGGAGCAGCGCCAGCAGCACACTGCCCACAACAATGTATGCGACATAGCTGCTGCGCTGACACTGCTCCCCAATTAGCTGGCGCAGCGGCACAAAGGGAGCTGCTCCAGTTCCGACTCCTACTCCTGCTCCTCCTGCGGCAGCTGCTCCTCGGAACAGCAGCTGTTCGCTGTGCTGTCGAAAGAAGTCGACACGTGGCTGTGGCGGCTGTACGTTCATGTCCAGCTGCTCACAGCTCCAGGCGTTCTCATAGCACAGCTGGCGAATGCTCAACGCGAAGCGCTCATCGAAGCGCAGTGGTTGCGGTGGCGCCACCAAATCCACGCTCTTCGCATTGCTGGGCGGCAGGCTGTGCACCGTATTGTTGTGGAAGCGCAGCTCGAGCCGCTCGCTCAGCTGATAGTCGCGATGAACGGTCAGACTGCGAAAGGCAATGTCGCTGGTGGCCCCAAACTGATTGCCACGCAATGTGACCGCATCCCGAATGTGCGCCTCCAGCCACTCGCCATCGACGGCAGCGAAGCGATTCTCGCTCAGGCTCAGCTTGGAGATGACTGCAAGGAATAAACGTGTTTAATATTGAACCAGGGATAGTATAGTAGCATAGGTCCTATATTCGTTAAGCATCTATGGACAAATTTTCGTAAGCTATCGACTGCCTCTTTATAGCTTTATCTTTCCAAAATAGCTTATGACGCATAACTTCGCTACTTATGACTCAATCGCTTTGAAATCTTAAACATTGATGTGTAATAAGGCAATTTAGGTGTACAAGCTAATTGAAGTAGATGGCTCACAAAACATGGCAAATATGCCAAAGACCGACTTCCAGTTATATGGCAGTTATAAGATATTGCGTTCCAATCTGGCCAGTTCCTATAAATGTACAGCATCTTTGAGTAATAAGCCTGTGTGCCAAGTTTCATCACGATAGCTCCAAATCTGAGGGACTAGTTTATGTACATACAGACAGAAAGACAGACAAACATATGCGCATGGCCACAATGGGAAATTGGAGCATGGCTGAATATTTATATCTTTTGTATGCTATATTATTTCTGTACTGAGCCTAAAGATATTCTAAACCGAATTTGAAGCTCAAATTCTTAACACAACATTTTAAAAGTTATAATCAATAGCGAGCATAGTACAAAAAAAAGTCTGATGATTGAATAATTTGAGACACAAGTGGCAATCTAAACGCTAAATGCCACACTGAACCATAAAGAGATTCAAATAACAGCATTTTTCGCTCAGTAAACAAACTATAAAGTGCAAAATGACTGAAATGTATCTAGAATAAAACGAGGAACTCCAAAAGCGAAATAAACTTGAATTGAGTATACAAAAGACACCAGTCTGTGGCTCACCTAATCTAGAATGTATGCCCAAATGTTAATCGATATCTAAAGTAATCGATGGATAGATTACTTTTTGTTTCTACTTACGCTTGAATGAGAAGGCATGTGAATGGACCTCCTGGAACTGATTGTTGCGCATTGCCAGCTCATTGGTCACCTCCAGCTCATAGAAGGCACGCGTCGGAAGATTACCAATGAAATTGCAATTGACAATTGTCATCTTCTCAACGGCGAACTTTTTAAAGGCCTGCAAATAAGGATACATAATTAGATATAATATTCGATAAAATTACAATTTGAACAATATTAATTTTATTAATAAGCTCTTGGCCAAATTTCTTTACTAATCCGAACGTTTATATTGAAAATAATATAAATATATAATAAGGAACTCAACGATTTTTTTTTTATTAAAAAATTGCCAAGTCTTTATCAAACTAATAGAGCTGACAAAATTTAGTTATACATTGTCGAATTTGAAAGCTAGAACTAGCACAAATCTAAAATATATTTGTGCTAGTCTAATATTTGCAGTGTATGTGTGTGTGTGTAATTCTATCTAGCTGGCAAATATTTAACAGCTGGCTAAAAACTGCCAGCTACATTTGTGGTTGTTAGCTAACCTTAGCAATCAGCTGGCACTCACCTGACTTTCGATATGCTGAATGGTGACACCATCCAGCTTGAGCAATATGGCACTATCCTTGATGGTGGTAAAGCCAAATGGATGCATCTGTTCGATGCGGCCACCCGTAAATGAGATCTCCTCAATGTTGCCGCTAATTGCATGCGAATCGATTAACTGTATGTTAACCTGCTCGAACTCAACAATCAGCGCCTTATTGCTGGCATAGCGCGACACGCTCAAAGCGTTCTGTTGCAGCACCAACTTGTCCAGATGCGTAAAGCTAATCTTGCGCAGCCCCTCCGTATTATCCAAGGCGTTCGGCTCAACGGTCAGATCGCGACAATTGCGTATTTCCACTTGGAAAACGGCGCCACTCAGTTGCGGCAATATCAAAGGCTGTGGAACAGCCATTTGAGAAGGTGTTGCATTTGGGTTTGCCTTCGAACTCACCTGCTCCACGTTTTGGCAGTCGCAGGTGATGGTTGTGTCATGATCGTTGCAAATGACCTTAGTGCCTGCTCGTGTTGTTCCTTGGCAGTGGCAGCTGAGCAATCCAAGCAGCAGCACCACCCAGCAGGTGGGATCTTTCAGATTACTGATTATCATACGCATCGTTGTCCGTCTGCTCTTCGCTGTTTCTGACTCTTTACTAACTTTATGGCAAATTATTCATAGTAGCAAACATACACATGTGTCTCTGTGTCTGTGTGTGTGTGTTTGTTTTTGTGTGTATTTGTGTTTAGTGTTCCGTTCCCGTTAGCTGACGACTTGTCTCTGTACCTGTTACGGTTTCTATTTAGTGTTCTATTTCGTTTCACGCTTCAGTTCTATACTCGAATATGCTCTCTCTCTCTCTCGCTCTTGTTTCTGTTTCAGTTTCTGCTGTTCCGTTTGAAACGTTTCATAAGCGCTGCTGATAAGAAAGTAAGTACAAAACAAACAAACAATTGGTTTTTATCGCTGAAGGTGTTTTTGCTTATCAATGCCTTTGTGCGTATGCGTAATATGTCATAATATGTGTGTGTATTTGTTGCTATCAAATTGAGCGCATTTTCCATTTGGAGCTTCTGACTCACAACTGCCCAACTGCATACTTACTTTTCTTGTATACATTTTTGCAAGTTTCGAGTTACATTTGATGGAACTAATGTTTGGATTGTCCCATTCACTTTTGTTTATATTTATTTGAATGCAATTGCTACTTGAATCACTAATTTGAGTAGCTCATGAATGCGAATCTTTTCAGCATTCAATTGATAACGAACCTAATCAACACAGTACAAACATTGATCAAGTTTCTATATACATTTTTTTCTAGTGCACAGAAAAAAAAGTTACTCAAGTTATCTACCTTAAGAAATTCATTGATACATTTGTCAGTCATTTCAACTAGGCACAAGATCTAATTGTTATTAAAAATAAATAAAGCTTCAAACAATATTCCAATTATTTTGCACAAAATTGCCAATCAAGATTGGGTAAAAATGGAATTTATTAGGCAATTATGTCAATTATGATTAGGTTAAGTATATTCACAAATAAACGCAAATCAAATCGTATAGGCAATTTAACCAATTAGGATTAGACAAATATCCAATCTTTAAGATAACAACCAAATCTGATTAGACAAACTAACAAAAAAAATCTATACAAATGATTACATTTTTTATTAGACCAACTAACCAATGTTTTAGGGAAGAGATCGAATTTTTTTAGATAACTTAGTAAATTCTGATTAGATAAACTGACACATTATTTATGCAGAATGTAAACAACATTTGATATATCAATTATTTATAGCATGTATTTATACATATAAAAATTAAATATCTTAGATATTTATTTTTTTTTAACCAGTAATGCTACTCCATTGAAAATGCCGTGTCCTGAGAAAATTCATTCAGCGCACAAATTGCCGTATTTTAAATAGTTGAATGGTAAATATAGCCAAAAAAAATGATCTATTTAATTTAAAATTTGAAATTAGTTGAATCTAAATCTCAAATCAATTGAAAACAAGTGGGTAAGATTTCCGAAGATTGCTTACTCTTTTCGAACCTTTAGGTAATTTTCACTCTGCCAACTGCACCACCGAAATATTTAATGACGCATATCTTTGCTATTTATAAGTCAATCGATATGAAATTTTAAACATTGATGAGTTAGAAGGATGTCCAAGTGTTTAAGGCGATAGATTTGAAAATATCGGATATATGGCCAAAACCGACTTCGAGTTGTATGGCAGCTATAATATATAGTGGTCCGATCCAGCTGGTTCCGACCAATGTGATGTACCTTTAAATAATAAGTCTCTGTGCAAAGTTTGATCACGATAGCTCAGAAACTGAGGGACTTGTTTGCATACACCAAGACAGACAGACAGACGCACATGGCTAGATCAATTTGTTTTGTCATTCTAAGCATACTGGCCGTAATTTTTGGGGGTCACCGATGCTTCTTCTTCTATGCGTTACAAAGTTCAGCACAAACTTAACTTACTATTTTCTCCGAAATGAGTATATTTAGTGATTAAAGCAAGTTTTGTTTCTAGCACAAAAAGAACCATTTTCTTTGACATTATAGCGCAAAGACTTTTAGAAAGTTAAAATACATTCTGATAAGACTGAGTTTAGTTGGTAACTTTACCAAGGCTATTTTGTTTATTTAACTGTTTAAATATTCCATAGTTTTTGTATATAAATAACTTAAGAGCTGCAATTAGAATGTTTGACTCACAAGTTCAGTGAAAACAAATCACGTAAGTGCAAATAGCTTTTTTCTTAAGCTATCAACTTTATATGTTGCTTAAATGCCAATTGTCAAAGTCAAAGTTCATGCTGTTGAAATCTTGCAAACGATTGCAAATTCAAGTGTTTGTTTTTAACTTCTTTTATTTTGTAGATCATTGATGATCGATTACATTATTCCAAAGAACTGCGTTGCGACAAGTGTCCATCATCATTATCAAACATCATCTAACGATCGTATATTGTTCTAATTGAATCAGTTACTAACGCAGCACTTCAAGCAATGATTCCTAATATATATGCATATATATATATATATATACATATATATATTCATATATACGTACACACATAGTTGGTGGCTCCAATCAGCGCCAAATGCTGTTAATTGAATTTGGAGGTCGCCCCAGCGAGACATTTTAGATAGACTTTGGGTTCGGATTCGGATTCGGATTCGTTGGCATAGCGCAAACATGAGCAATTATGCTTTGTTATTTGTTTATGGACATTTCTCATTTGTTTATAGAACTTAATTTATGCGAGAAAATGTAGTCACCCAGCAGCTGTGTCAGCAGCTCCCCTTGCCCCCTGCCCCCCGCCCCCTTAACCCTCTTCCTGCTTCTTCTACAAAGTGAAAGAGTTGTTCAAATATTTGCGCAGTGTTCATCAGATTCTTCCACTCAGCAATACAGTGGAACTTTTCGAAAGTCGAACGAAGCCAAGTTGAAGTTTTCTGTAACTTGTACCAAATAGGCCTTTATATATATTATCGTTAGTATATTTTCTCTATATTATTCCATAAGTCAAATTTTGAAGTTACATTTTTTTTGTTGAAGACTTTATTCATTCGAAAGTCGTAATTCTGGTTGGAAAAGTTAAAAAAAAGCTACATATTAAACGAATTTTTTTAAAGTCGCTGATTATTATACAAGTGTATCATAACAATGTGTAATTTGAAAATTTCTCTAAATAAAATCTAACGATAGACTGGGAAAAGAATTTGGTGAAAAGCGTTTTTGTATTTGTGTCAAATAGTGGTTCGTGTTAGAGAAGTTCGACTGTAGCTTAAAGCGCATAATTAAAATTGCTTCGCGGTGCAACATTATCGATTACACTGTACAACAAAATTTATAGCTATGATCAATTTTAAGCAAGTTATGGTCAAATATGTAAAGTAAACCCAAAAAGAAGTCTTGGGAAAAAAACCAAATTTTTTAAAGTTTTTTTCAATTCATTGCAAATCTTTGCGCTCAGTGTACGTAGTGTAATCGCACACACATATCGATAGCTGTTGTTGTTGTTGTTGTACAGCATTCCTCACTTGGTGTCAAACAAAATAGCAATGAAAAGAGAGAACAGATGCGCCTTTAACTAGCTGAAGTCAGTGTGTTAGAGCGAGATGCACGCAATGCAACACTTTCTACTTGGGCAAACAGAGCTTTCAACTGAGCAGCGGATGCGAAACAGACGCGCATTTAAGTTCGGCTCTGAAGAACCCTTCAACTCCGTTCTTAAATGGGCTTTATTGAATAGGAAATTTAATAAAAGCAAAAATGCATTTCCTGTGCGACACTTTCTCCCTCCCTCCCTCTCTGTCTCTGTCTCTCCCGCACTCGCTGTCTCTTTCTCTATGAGCTCAAGTGGAGCCCAATTAGTCGACAATTATGAGCACATTTCATGGTTTATATCAAAATCGCAAACGAGCCACGACTCGCTGCAAATTCGCAAACACGCCCATTAAGATTACCCATAAGTAACGCCCAGGTTTTTTGTTTTTGTACTCGATTGCTTATCGCAAATTGCAGTAATCTTATCTTAGGTAAAAACATCGATTAGATATGCACTGAGTCAGTTGAGAGTACGGAAATCTTACGACACTTCCTGCTGAATCATCCGTAAGTGTGGACACAAATTTCAAGGTGCTCGGAAGATGCGTCTTTAAACAAACATGGATAAAGAAAGTTAACAGCGAACAGTGGAATTGGAATTGGAATGTAACAGTAAATCGTGAAACATGTGGAACGAAGGAACTTGGCACAAAATAAATGTTAGTGGGCAATAGTGGAACTTGAGGCAAGCTAGAACTAAATAGAAAACCGGAAAGAGTAACATGTAAGGAGTAGGATAATGTGAACAGGCAATAGTACAAAAACGAAGATAAATTTGAAATATGGAACTGTGGAATGTTAAGTAATCGCAGCTAATAGTAAGACACGACGAGGCAGTGGAATATGAAACAACGGGAGTTTCGAACATGCTACAGTAAAAGCTAAAATAGTAAGACTTGCCAAAGGAATATTCGAATATTTGAAATGAAACAGAGTCATGACGATTCGATATGAACTAAGGAACAGTGGAATGCGAAATACTGTAACAGGATATAGCAGAACGTGACAAAGGCGTTTTAAAACAAGTGGGGAAGGATTATCTTCGGCGTGCCGAAGATTTTATACTCTTTCCAACCTTTATCACTCTGCCAACTGCACTACTGAAATTTCATATGCTGTAATAAATCGTTTTATCACATTCATTGCCAGTTGTATAGCAGCTATAAGATATAGTGGTCCGATCCGGCCGGCTCCGACCAATGTGCTGTCCCCTGGAATAATAAGTGTCTGTGCAAAGTCTTATCGCGATAGCTCAAAAACTGAGGGACTAGTTTGCATACATACAGACAGACAGACAGACAGACAGACAGACGGACATGGCTAGATCAATTTGTATTGTCATTCTAAGCATACTGGCAGTAAGTTTTGGGGGTTCTCCGACGCTTCCTTCTATGCGTTACAAACTTCAGCACAAACTTAATATACTATTTTCTTCGAAAAGAGTATAAAAACATAAAACTCTAGAATCAGTCTGTAAACTCTTAACTCGAAACTGTTAAAGGAGGATCTTCTTTCCGTCTCTTTTGTGAGAGGCACGTGTTGCGCTCATACTACATACAACATCATATACATATTGCCAAAGCAACAACAACAACAACAACAATGGGCCAAGCACTTGACACTGCTAATGTGTTTTGCTTTCAGTTTAGTTTCGCTCGTTTTCATTCTGCTGCTTTGCTTTGTTGTGATTTATTGTATGTTGCTTGGTTTTTTGTGCCTGTTGCTACAAATTTCGCTGAACTTTTCATAACTTTGACTTTGACTGCTGCTGGCAAATTTGTAGTGTCTTTTTTCTCAACGTTTTGCGTTGTTCTTCTATTTTTCGCTGTAAGCGTATTTCAGCTTTTTAGCATTTTTATTGCCCGTCCAACAGCGGCAGCAAACTAAAAACAGATTTTGTTCGTCATACTTATAACCTTGAAAAATCGAAATAATTTGTTTTGGATATGGCAATATGGCAATAAGTATGGAAAGGTGACAACTTCCAATTTCTGTGTGCAAGTATGTACATATGTATGTATGTATGTATGTACATACATACATACAATTACGTTAGTGTGTGTGTGTGTGCGGATTAGCGTAGAAATGTCATTTGTTTTCCATGCTTGTGCCTTTCTTTGCGCTTCTCACAGACGCCGCCCCTCTCACTCACACACACATGCAAATTCCATAAGCATTTTTGCTTTTGTGTGTTTCGCTCTTGTTTGTTTTGTTTTGTTTTGCTTCTCGTGCGTGGGTGGGTGGCTGATCTCAGTTCACTGTTCTCACCGACTTACGCAACAGACACACACACACACACACACGCGCACACACAGCGATCAAGTCAAAGCTAAGAAAACAATGTGAGGCAGACAGCGAGAGAGTCAAAGCAGGAGTGGGGGAGCGCACAATCCTGTCAAAAACAAAAATCAAATGTGCTTTGCAAAGCATTTTTGCAGCTGCGCTGTCAGCGTCGCTGCCTTCGCGCCCGGCTATTTGCTGTTAGTTTTATTTTGTGCGCACTCTCTCTCGCTCTCTCTCTCTCTCTCTGACTACTCTTTCGCTTGGCGCTCATATGCCTGTTGTTGTTGTTCTTCGTCTTCTGTGCTCGTCGGCATGCAAAAAAAAAAACAAAAAAAAGGGAAAAAAGCCATTTCTGCTTGTTGCAGTTTTTATTGCTTTGAACTTTTTGTGGCCGTTGGCCGTTGGGCGCAATGTGGTTTTGGGGGCGACACAAAAACACATACACATACACACATTCTCACACACTTATGTATGTATGTATGTATAAACAATAAATTTAAAACGGAATATGACAGCAAACAGCTAAACGCTAATATTTGCATTAGCTATGAAATCAGCGCACAAATTTAAAGCGCGCCGTTCAAGAACACAAACAAATCAACAACAACAACAACAATTACGGCGATAGCGACAACCACAACAAGAACAACAACTAACCAGCGGGCCGGGTCTGAGCTTTCGTTTGGCGCGACCGGCGTAAGCGCGTGCAAATGTCAAACTGAGCGCCAAAACGGACAGCGAAACATTTACAGCCGTAGCAGCAGCAGCAGCAGTCGCAGTCGCAGTCGACGGCGACAGCAGCGTCGGCAGCAGCAGCAGCGCCGTTAAATTGTGCTCTCTCCATCTCACTCTCGCACAGCGCTCAATATGCAGCAGCGCCAAAGTGGCTGCTGCGACTGCGCAGCTTGCTGAGCTTTAAGAATGTTTGCGTTTTGTTTGCCTTTTGCGTTTTTGTTTGTATTTTGAATACGCTGAAACCATAAACAATGCTGCAAAGGGGTATATTGAAGTTGTGCAAACGTATGTAACAGGCACAAGAGTATAAGTATATATATATAAAGTATGTATATTCTCGATCTAGCCAGGTGTGTTAGAGAGTTCCCATTTGGGCTATATAAGTGCTAAGAAGTTCTCTGCCGGAATTTGGAATGTATGTTATAGCATATAGAAGTAAAGAATATTCGAATTCGTTGTATTAGCATGACTTTACAATTTGATTGTCAATTTTATGCCTTACAAATTTGATATGCAACACATACGATATTAATGAGAATGGAGAATGAAGAAGAAGATAAATTTGTTTGTTTGTGTGTGTGAATGTTATTACATGCCATATCGTAGAAAAGTGAAGATAAGCCTAAAGGGTATACACTAGTCGGGCACACTCCTTGCTTGTCTTTTTCTCTTTGCCATTGCGTGTGTTTGTGTGTTTGTGCTTTTGGTGTGCCTCAATCCTCCTCGATCCCGCACGGTGGTCTCATTGGCCGCTGCTTTGATTGCTCGTGTGCCGCGTTTAATTGAATGCGCGAGCGGCCGGCGCGACTGACACGCATCGCTTGACACTTGCTGCTGTTGCTGCTGCTGTTGTTGTTGTTGTTGTTGTCAGTGGCTGTAACGTGCCCCCGCAAACACACACAAGAAGTAGATATGCCTCGGGGCCAAACGGGGGCCCACTTAGAGCGCTTGTTAAGATCCATCATGTGCGGCTTGTGGTCGAGTACATTTGCCCATGTCAAAGACTAGGCAAATACCACTTGGCTTAACATAACATAGCTAGATATGTTAGCTGCTACTTACATACATGCACACAACTGTTAAATGATAGCTGTGATTAACAGCACGCCACAACTAGCATGAATCAGCTGAATTAGATAGCGCGTTATCTTGAAATCAATGGGTTTAACATTGTTATCTTATCAGCATGCTTGCACTTAGGGTGCTGATGTTAACAACCAAATACATTCTGCTTGCTAATAACTTGCATTAGTTAGCTAATAACCTTCATATCTTTTTAATAGCATATCAACAATTACATACAGATGGCAACAGAGTGCTATGTTAAGACTTAAGACTGCTTAAGAGCTAACATTTTACAGACAAATGTAAATTCCAAGATCATTAATTCTAAATACACATATTAACTGAGCCCAACTAAAGTTTAGCCACAACTGTTAGCTAAAGTGTTAGTAAAGAGTCGTAGCAAACAAGCAACAAACCATTAAACGAATTTAACATTTAGTACACTCTGTTAACCATTCATACTTATGTTAACTGATCTTAACATATGCTACGCAATGCCTGCAAAAGCTTGTCGAATGCAACTGAAATTACATAATCGGAAAATGCTTACAGCAGCTAAACTATATCATACTAATTGCTAGGTGTGTTATCATTAATATTGTGGAAAAACATTAGCTATATCTAAAAGCTGACTTAGAATCCTTAACCATCTGCTAAGTGCTAACAATAATAGACACTATGCGCAAAACTATCGTAGACTGAAAAATAGACAAGGAAAACAATTGCACAATGATTGCAATTAACATATTCTCCCGGACCAACCATATAAACAAATATTCAAATCGAAATCGAAAACCAAAACCAAAACCAAAACAACAACTGACAAGCTGACTACGCTTGCAAATCAAGTTATTCAACATTTCAAAATGCACATATAGAAGCAATCATATTAACGAGCTAACCAAATCCAAACCCCACTCCCAACTTGACGCTAAATGCTCAACGGACTTTAACTTTAACAGACTTGTGGCGAGTGCAAAAACAAAAAAAATATCTCATTAATAAGTATGCCACACGCGACGCGGCTTTTGTTTATGCAACTAAAGCATTTTCAATACAATATAAGTTGAATGAGGAATAAATGAGTCAGCGTCAAGAGGTTTTCGCATTGCTAAGCCCAAGAACTTCTGTTTTGTGGGTATACCCTATAAAATACATATGGGTAATACAATATAGCTTAACTAGAAAAAACCCATCGCCGGATGTGCCATCGCAAAGAAATCAAAATTTATATTTTAATTTAAAGGATTTACTATTTCTTAGCTTTTGACGTTTTTTTTTTTACAAAACAAATTGATCTGGCAATATGTGTCTGTCTTTCTGGCGTATGTATGCAAACTAGTTCCTCAGTTCTTGAGCTATCGCTATGAAACTTTGCACTGAGACTTATTATTCCAGGGGACAGCACATTGGTCGGAGCCGGCCGGATCGGACCACTATATCTTATAGCTGCCATACAACTCGAAGTAGGTTTTGGCCATATATCCCATGTATTTTAATCCATCGCGATGAAACTTTGCACAGATACTTATTATTCAAAGAGACATCACATTGGTTGGAACTGACCGAATCGGTACACTATATCTTATAGCTGAAAGTCGCTTTTGGCCATATATCACATATTCTTAGGGCTATAATAGCCCTCAATTTCCTCGTACACTTAAACATCCGTATAGCTCATCAAAGCCGAAAAATTTTGTTTTATTATTATAATGACAACATTCTAAATATTGTTCGGTTTTAAAAAGTGTAAAAACTAAAACCAAATAAATAAATTCAGGAAAATGTAACTAGTGCCTCTAGAAACGTTAATTTGTTCTGATTGAATTTCTAGAATTTCTGGAATTAACTTGCCGACGTTGATTATCAATAGAAACATTTGTTATATGTTTTTGTTGTTGTTTGTTTTTATTTTTTTGTATTAATATTCGCTTGAATATGCTTGAATATCACATTATTTTGGTTTCTGCTGCCCTTGCCCGTAGCAGACTTTTAGGCATCGGCATAGTCGATGTCATCGATTTTAACAGTCTCATCGCTGCCGCCGGAATGATCCGAGTTGGAATCCGGTGGCAATCCAACAGCGCCACGCATATCCATCAGCTCCATGGCCGCCAAGCTGGCTGCACCATCCAAACAGAAGCTGCTGCTGCTGCTGCTGCTGTTGTTGTTGTTGTTGTTGGGGCGACGCGAATTGCTGGCGAAGCGGGAGTGCAGCTGATTCTGATTGCGTGCCGAGCTGAGCTGATCGGGATGAAACTGTGGCATCGCCTCCAGATCCTGACACAAATCGCGCACATGCCGCGGCGCCATTGTTGCCACACTGTTGGGCGTCTCCCGCCACACGGGCGTGGCATAGCTGACATTGCCAGCACTGTTGTGTGGATGCAGCACATCGGGCAGCTCCTGATGATAGCGCCTATCAGCGCCTGTGGACGCCAGCTGTTGTTGCTGCTGTTGCTGTTGTGTGAGGGGCGGGCGCAGGGGCGTGGCATACTCGGGCATATCCTCGTAGGCTGGCGGCATATCATTCTCATCTGCAACAGCAAGAAACGAGCATTAGATCACTTCACAAAATACAAAACAGTGAGAGAGAAAAGTATACAAGCACACAACCAGACAGATGAAAATATGTGAAGTGAGCTACAAACAATACCAAAATATTGAATAACATACAACTAGGAAACTTGTAATTGGCAAATACAAATATAGAAACAATTTAATGAGCTGTCCTCTTTCTCGCTTTTTAACACTTAACTTTTAATTTTTCTTAAACAAAAATACTAACACTTTTACTTTGATTGGGTTTTCCCCAAATTTATTTATATTTTTTAATACCTCCAGAACTTAATGTAACTTTTACTTTATATTTGTAATTTAAATATTTAAAAACTTTTATTTTATATTTTGTAATTGCTTTGTAATTTTAATTTACTGTGTCAACTGTAATAAGTCGACAATAAATAAAAAAATATTTTGAAAATAAACTAGGAAAAGCCGAAATTTACTATTCAATTTTTTTTATATTTTCCAAAACTCTTCTTATATTAAATTAAATTAAAAACAGGGTATCCTTAGCAATTTATGGGAATTGTCCGAGTTAAGTATAAACAACATTTATCGGGTCCTAAACTTACCTAACCTCCTTTCTAAATACATTTTTCTCAGTTTGGTTTCCTGATTTTTTTTTCCAATTACAAGTTTCATAGTTTTGTTTTACTAATTTTATTTATTTATATTTTTCTTCAGTTTCTTAAACTTGTTAAAAATATTCGGAATGTGGGTGTGTGAGAGAGCGAGAGAAAAGAGATATTAAGAGAGAGAGAGAGAGAATGTACCCATCACTAATGTTAGAGAGAGCCATCACCAAGTTTAGCTACAAGTCGAAAAGTACTTATCAAATTTTATACCTTTTTTAGTTAATGCGTTCCATAATATGTGTGGCTTGCCTTTAAGTACCTGTGTGTATTTAACTACGGGTGTATACATAGATATATATATATATATATATATATATATTATCGGGTTCTAGCAACTACAGTGGATTGTGTGCTGTAACGTGTGTATCGTATGTGGATCACATGTGCTTTATTATTTTTTTTTCTTGTTTTTTTGTTGCTTTTTTCTATAAATTTGCCTTGTGCATCATTCTTCAATGTTCGTTAAGAGCTAATACAAATACATAAATATTAGTGAGCATATAGAATAGTTTGTTAAGTGTGATACAACATAAATATACTTATATGTAGATATATTATATAAATTAAACAGTTTCTCCTCAAAAAAAATAAAAAAATCAAATGAAATCCCCATGGGCCAGGTTTTTTTTTAAATTTAGTAGATACAATTATAATATTTGTTAATTTAATTAGAACATGATGCTTAAGATCTCAGGGTGTTGATCAAAACATATAAATAAAAAAAATAAAAAAATTGTTTAATTAAATAAAAGAGAGAAAGAACTTTAGAATGTCAGCCACATATATATTCCTAGTCGCAGTCTAAAGCTTATAACCTTATGTTATATTACTGATACTTAAGCTTTTATAATGAAAACTATATCTAACTAACGTCTAGTCACAATAAACAATAATCGTATTACAATTGTGCCCGCTTTTTACATACTAGTGGAAAAAAGTTGATAGAAAACAATCGAAAAACAAAAAACAATTGGGGAAGAATAATCTTCGACGTGCCGAAGATGTTGAACTCGAATCTCTGAACAGATTTCACAAAATTATATTTTACGCTTATGCATTATGCTGAAGAAATAGGACCAAAACCGACTTTCAGTTGTATGACAGCTATGAGATATAGTAATCCGATCCAGTCGGTTCCGACAAATCTAAAGTATCTTTGCAAAGGAAGAGTCTGTGCAAAGTTTCATCGCGATAGCTCAAAAACTGAGGGACTAGTTTGCATACATACAGACAGACAAACATGGCTAGATCAATTTGTTTTGTCATCCTAAGCATACTGAAGCTAACTTACAAACTCCAGCACAAAATGAATATATATATATATATATGTACATATATATTTTATATTTTCTTCGAATAGAGTATAAAAAGATATAAGCTCACAGCCAATAGGAAAGTGCAAGGAAATACACACAAAAAACACGAAAACTGAGCCCTAAACATACAAAAGTGGGCGATGCTCAGAAGCGGGAAACTTACTGGCTGAATTGTAGGGCTCCGAGTAAACGGACATGGCCGCTGGATCCTGTGAGTCCGATGGCATGGAATATGGATTCGGCAGCAGCGGCTCCGCATAGATATGATCCTGGACGGCAGCTGGAGCACTGGGCAGCGGTGAGTGGGCCGCGGTGGCATAATAGCCATCATCGAGACTCCGCACATCATGTGGCATTGTCTGCTGGGGCACAACTTTGACGTGCACCTGCTGCATATGATTGGCTATCACTTTATTGGAGTTATCTGGCAGACCCGGGCAGTTGGATAGCTGTATGATGGTCTTGGCACACTGCTCCTTGCTCAGACTGCAGCCGATGAGCTTGTCGAACAGCTTGCGGATCAAGCGCTGCTGTGCCGTATCATTCGGCATCTGGCGCAGATCCTGCCGCAGTATCTGGCAATCGTCCGGCGACAGGCGGCAGTAGTAGTTCTGTCCCTTGGCTGCCTGGAATTTGGATATGGCACACAATAGCGGGACAGCGATGGCAATTAAGGCCAGCACCACTGCCAACGAGATCAATATCGCCAGCCAGTTGGAGATGCCCTTCTGCTGCTCCTCTCGCTCCTTTCTCGTGTAGAAGCCATCCTTGTACCACTCCAGGCTGCTGCCGTCCACACATCGCAATGTGGTGCGATTGATGCCACATGCCTCATTCGCATAGCGACGCAGATGCACCCGGCTGGCATTGAAGCATCTGTCCAGGCGCTCGCCCAGCTGGCAGTACAGCTCCGAGCTGAGATCGTGATCGGTGAGTGTGGGCAGCCAGTGTTGGCTATCGTCGCAGTGGCACACGCGATCCACAACGATGCCGCGCACCTCACAGTTGCTAAAGTTGAGGCTGCTCGGCTGCGGATTGCCCAGCCAGTTGTTGGCAAAGCTGCAATTAGAGCGCTTGGAGCGATCTTGGTTCAGCTGTATGGGCGCAAAGTTGGCAAAGCGATTGTCCTCGATCGCAATCAGTTCGCCATTGTTCACATGCAGCCAGTTCTTGCCCTGATGATTGATCCGGTTCCTCTCGATATACACATCGACGCTGTATACCAGTATGGCATCCTCCTTGATCGTTTCAATGCTGTTGTGAAATACAGATCGAAATTGGTTTTCAGTACATAATTCAGACAAACTTGACACTAAAGACATATATCGATATATTTCTTATGAAATATCGACAATTTTTGTTTTTTTTATTCTTACATAAATTTCTATCTGACTGTTTTCAGTCGACATTTAATAACATAAGTTGTAAGCTTATGACTTTTCCACCTTCCTGTACGAGAATTGCGATATTGCAATTGAAAACTTACAAATGTTCGTTACTATCGTTAAAGTATGTTCTTATTTATTCATATATTGCAATCAAAAAATAGAGCAAGTGGGGGATGACTATCTTCGGAACAATGAAATTTAAGGCGAAAGCTTAAAAAATATGAGAAATATAACCAAAAGCGGCTTTCAGTTGTATGGCAGCCATAAGATATAGTGGTCCGATCCGGCCAGTTCCCACAAATGTGCAGTATCTATGCCTAAGATGATTCTGTGCAAAGTTTCATCGTTATAGCTCAAAAACCGAGGGAGTAGTTTGCATACATACAGACGGACAGATGGACATTGTCAGATCAATTTCTTTGCTTCATTCTATACATTTCAAATTTCAGGACAGATTCAATATTTGCTTCGATAGAGTACAAGTGTAAACATTGTTTTTCTTTCACAAAGTATAAATCAGGCCATCCCAAGAGAATCCTCACTATATCTTCCAGGATATTTGCACGGAGTAACTCGTCGGTTTGTCATCAACTTACGTATTCTCTCTGAGCGTCAACTTGGAAATGCCGCTGCCCATGATGGCCTTGCTGTCGATGGTGCCAATTTGGGTGCCTGTGATGGAGACATGCTCGCTGAGGAGCTTGCTGGTGAAGGCCCTCGCCTCGACCTTGTCGATGCGGCAATTCTCGAAGCACAGCTGATTGATGTTCGTCACATCGAAGGCCTGACTCTGAACGCTGCCAATGGTGCAATTGACGAAGACAATCTTGTTCATTGACACATCGAATCGATTGATCTGATTGATGTGCGAATGTTCGATGTGTAGCTATATATATGCAGGAAGGGGGGGGAAACTGTTTTAGAGACTCTTCATTTGAATGCGAGGACTACTCACGTTCACATAGGCCTTGGCGCTGCGATCTGTGCTGGGATTGAAGGCCTTCTCATTGATCTCCAGGCTGCGGATGTGCGTAAAGCTGACCGACATGTTCATATTGATGAAGGCATTGGAGGACAATACCAACAAATCGCTGTGCTCCACACGCAGCTTAATTTCACCACCTGCCAAGAGAGATGAAGAGAGGGAGAAAATATAGTACTTCTAAAGACAACACTTTCATCAAGTAAAATTAATGTGTCAGATAAACCCAATAATAAGAAAATTTCAGTTAACAGCTATCTGGAACATAAAGTAAAACAGCTGATCGCTTTAATGAGCGCTTTGAGTTTAGATTTTTCCTCTCTAGCAAAGTGTTTGAACAGCTATCTGCTCATTTTGTTTTCACGAACTGTTGTTTTTAACAGCTTTGTTGCCAACCCTTAAAAAAGTTTGCCATTCGCATGTAAACGTGACGCATACATCTATGGGACACTTTATCTGAGAGATAATCTTATACGAGCCATAGCTATTATGGTTTATTGGGACATTGAATAGAATGATTAGTTGATTCAATTGAAGTCAATTTGAGTTTGAGTTTGCGTTTAAAGCTGTGATTTATTGTGCTTTCAGAGCTGTTCTTCTGTTGGTTATTAAATCATTGATTTATGCATTACAGAGCTTGCATCACTATGTAAAGATTACCGCAATTATGCTCACTTAAAGCTTCTTAATTTGAGCAGGTCTCACGCTTAAAGCTCAAATCGAAACTCGACTTAGTCTTAAGCTTTTGTGAAAGCTCAACTCACCTGAGAGGGCATTGCTGCGCACAAAGACATAGCTCACGCCGAGTATCTGCATATCGGGATAGCCGGCGAGATTGTCGTGGAAGACCTTATCGACCAGCTCCACCTGATCGTTGCCATTGGGTATGTGGGGTCCCTTTATGACGAACCGATTGACACGATTCTGGCGAAAGAGACCGCGATGCATCTCAAACTTTGTTCCATCCGTCAGCTGCAGTTCCATGCCGGTCGTATTTGCCGGCACTGTGTACTTGCTGTTCCATATGGGCGACAGCTGTGCAAAGAGAGAGAGAGAGAAGAGATTCGAGTCAGTTGGTATAAACGAAATGTTTAGCTTGAGTAAGGGGCGGGCGCAAGGGGGCGTGGCAGCCCAGACACCATCATCATCAGTCACTTTTCGCATTGCTGATTTGTTGCAGATATTTGCGATACTCTAGCCAAAAGTTGATCTTACCATTATGTTAGGCATAATAGAAAAAGACGCTGAGAGCATTTAATATAAAATATATATGGATGCCTTTCTAAAGGTGATAATGGTAGTAGAAATAATAGTAAAAATAAATGAAAATAAATAATAAAAATAATCATAACAGTAATAGTTATAATAACGAAAATAATAATATTTTTAATAATATTTATAATAATATTAATAATAATAGTGATAATAATAATAACAATATCAGTAAAAATAGTTATGTTAATAATGATAGAAATAATAATAATAATAATAATAATAATAATAATAATATATAATAATAATAATAATAATAATAATAACAATATCAATAATAATAATAATAATAATAATAATAATAATAATAAAAAATAATAATAATAATAATAATAATAATAATAATAATAATAATAACAATAATAATAATATTAATAATAATAATAATATTCATAATAATGATAATAAAAAAGTTAAAAGAATCAAAATAATGGTAATTAAATAATAATAATAATAGTAAACATAATCATAATAATATCAATAGTAAAGATAATAATAATAATACTAATACTAATAAAATAATACAAAATTCATATTTCTAAATATGAGAAGTAGAAAAACATGTTCATCGATCAATCGATATTTAGTGATGATCTCATTTGTGATAACTCAAACGCTTCATTTGGCAAACTGTATATATTGATTTTAATATTTTAACATTAGATTCGTAGATCTGCTTTTTACGGCTGCTGACGAGGTGCATTTGTCTAAAGTGCAAATCCGATAGTTTCAGGCTGCAAAGGGTATTTACAGTGCGTTGCAGTTTTTGCCTCTCTTATTTGGTCTGGCTTTTAGTGCCGTTCTGTTGTTGCTGTGACGCTTGACTTACATTTCTTGTGCCCGGTACTTGGTATTATTTTTAAATGTCTGTCGTCGCGACAGCAGCAACAACTGCAACAATAGCAACCATAGCAACAACAACAATTGCAGCACTGATGCAGACAAACGGCAAGTTGACCGCAACGTTCATTGCTCCAGCCCCCCAGTCGGTGTCTGTCTGTCTCTGTCTGTCTGTCTGTGTGTCTCGCTTTGCGAGCAATTAAATTAAAAGAAAATAGTTTGACTCCAAAGTGCTGGGGTGACAACAACAACATTGTGCTGCTTGCTGGCGATTGTGTTGATTGTGCGATTGTCGGACACAGTCTCTCAGAAAGAAGCAAGTGCAACTCCCCATATATGTATATACATTACATACGTACATACATGCATACATACATACACTCATACATCCACAGAGGTACACTCATACATCTATCTTCATCTTAACAGTCGCGAAAGTAGTGCAGACTTTATGTTAAAGTAACGCCATTCATATTAACAGACCACTAATAATGACTTTAACATAACGTGTTAACAGTGGCTGTTAATGCGTACAGATCTTTTATGTAACAGCGAGTACTATAGATATTACTAAATTATACCATTCGGAACTTTATTTCAACTTTAATTGAATTGCTTTAATAAACTAATTTTTAATTTTGTAAAACTTTTTTACATTTTTGCCTTCAATATGATTCATACCTAATAAATATGCAAATCAAATATTTGTTTATGGTTTATCTGTAGTGACATTCCTAGACACTCATAAGAAGCCAAGAGGCGAAAACAGCTGTTAACATTAACATATAACATTAACAAAAGTTAACATGTTAAATTGCGGCTATTCGCTTGAAGTTTTTGTCAGTTTAACATCAGTGAACTTCTTAACAGTGATTGCTCATACGTACATATGTTAGTACAGCATATGTGTTGCTGTTAAAGTTAATCGTCGCTGTTAAAGCTTGCATTGCTTTTTTATTATTATTTTTTTATTCGTCAGCATATTTCGTGATGAATTGCGATCAATTTTGATGGCACACAAGTTTCACTTTGCAACGGTTTCAAGTGCAATTGCTGCACATTATATAATCAACAGCACACGCACACACACGCACACACACACACACACACATGTGTATGTATGCATTTATGCATGTGTGCGTAGTTCTATAAAGTTATCGTTGTGAAATACTTGGAGGAGCAGGTCTACGTGCTGGCCTGAGTGTCTGCTTGACTTCCGCATAATTGTCGTGAATTCAGCAGCAACAACAACAACAACAACAGTGAGTTGCCCATATTTGGTTCACAATATGTGAGGGAGGGGTGGAGTTATGTGGGGGAGGTATTGGAGGCGACAGCCTATTGTGTGCTACAGTACTGCCAGCTGGCACCTGACCAATTGGCCAAGAGATGAGCGCATTGCAACTTCAATATAACCGTTAATTAAAAAAAAAACAAATGGGGAAGGATTATCTTCGGCGTGCCGAAGATTTTATACTCTTTTTTATAGGCAATTTTCCCTCTGCCAACTGCACCACTGAAATTTCATAAGCTGTACAAAATCGTTTTGTCGCGTAACATATTTTTTGCTCTAAGAATATTTAATTTATTGCCAGTTGTATAGCAGCTATAAGATATAGTGATCCGATCCGGCCGGCTCCAACCAATGTGATGTCTCTTTGAATAATAAGTATCTGTGCAAAGTTATATCGCGATAGATTAAAAAACATGGGATATATGGCCAAAACCGACTTCGAGTTGTATGGCAGCTATAAGATATAGTGGTTCGATCCGGCCGGCTCCGACCAATGTGCTGTCCCCTGGAATAATAAGTGTCTGTGCAAAGTTTTATCGCGATAGCTCAAAAACTGAGGGACTAGTTTGCATACAGACAGACAGACAGACAGACGGACATGGCTAGATCAATTTGTATTGTCATTCTAAGCATACTGGCAGTAACTTTTGGGGTCTCCGACGCTTCCTTCTATGCGTTACAAACTTCAGCACAAACTTAATATACTATTTTCTTCGAAAAGAGTATAAAAACTCAATTATGAAAGTATTTTTTTTGGAATTTGATTTTATAATTAAAGATCTTTGATTTTCTTGTCAGACAAAAACCAGCAACAAATTTTTCAACTTGAGTCAACAAATTTGTCTTTTACTTCTCTTTAAAAGCTTTAACCAGTCATATGTTAGCTAAAAGTACTCAGAACAAAACTGCATACCTTATCATATCTTATCAAATTTGCCTGTCTTTTTAACATACTTATTGAAAATTTATATAAATTATAAAAAACACAAAAGTTGCATGTATGTTCGTGTCGTGCTTTTGTGCTGCTGCCTCGTGTCACGCGCTCATCTCTAGCGTCTGGGGTTCAATGTTTGCTGTGCTGTGCTCTGCGCCCAGCTGCGACAATTTCGAGAAGCAGCCTCAACTTGTTGTTGTTGTTGTTGTTTTGGCTCCCTTTTGGTCCCCCCGACCCCCAACCGAAGTACTTCAGCTCCCCCTAACATCATTCTGCACAGATTTTTCAGACATTTGCTGTTTATTATTGTTGTTATTATTATTATTGTTGTTGTGTGTGGTGTGTCTTTGCCCCTTTTTTCCCCTCTCGCCACTTGACTGTTTTGTTGTTTGTGGTGCATCATTTGTGCGTCCAACAGTTTGCAGTTGGTTTGCCTTTGGATAAGCAATATATCCACATGCACTTAGAGAAAATCTTCAGTTACTAATTTGAGTACTTACTTACTTATTTTTATACCCTGAACCCATTAAAAATGGGTAAAAGGGTATTATGGTTTTGTGCAAAAGTATGTAACAGGCATAAGGAAGCATCTCCGACCATATAAAGTATATATATTATTGATCAGTATCAACAGCCGAGTCGATCTAGCCATGTCCGTCTGTCTGTCCGTCTGTATGAACACACAGATATCAGAGACTACAAGAGCTAGAGACTTCATATTTGGAACATAAGTTCTCCTAATCCCGGGACAGATCAAGTTATTTCATTTTATCGATAACTCGTATCGCTTAAAAGTTATCGATAAATTTCGATTTCAGACTAGCGTTTTTGGGACATAACTTCAAAGTTATAAGAGCTAGAGGCCCCAAATTTGGCATGTATAATCTCGAATAGCATACACATATAACACATATAACTAACTTTCCTTTGTGTGGGGCTCAGCGAAAAGAAGCTAACCGCTTGCACTGCTTGTAGTGCAGCATATGTGTGTTTAGATTAGTATGAATGATTGTAAGGACTGGGTTCAGGGTATCTCGTAGTCGGGCACTCCCGACTAGAGCACTCTTACTTGTTTAATTATGTATATACAAAATATGTATAACATTCCTTTTCAGTGTTGAATAACATATTGTTTTCGGCTTAAAAATATATCATTCTTATAGCTGTTAAAAACTTGATGTGTAACATGAGAAAACAGGACCTAATTCACGAACTTAAATTTTTCTATTTTTACTTGATTTAAGAAATATTTGGGCATGTCTTAAGAACGCAACTGTTTACAATTGGGAATAAACTCTCTCTGTAAACTATAATCTCGATAGTTTGTACATCTATTATTATCTATTGAAAGCTTTGTTGATCTCAAAAATCCACACTTATTTTCCACTTTATAAAAAAATCGAATTTAACAGCTGCAGATTATTTTGGGATCGTGAAACTTAAGGGTTTTTGGCAAAGTTATGGGAGTTATACTACTTGGAAGGTGATATTACGATGGACTAAGCAGCCTTATAATGCCGGGACTTTAAAGTTAAAATGTAGTTATATGAACGTTTTAACCATATTTATGAAATACGCGTCAAGTTTTAGTCGAATTTAGTTTACAGATTTTTGTATGTCCGTAAAAATGTTTGAATTTTTTCTGAGTGCATGAATATTGGGCGCAATTTCTTTCAATTGCTCCAGTTGTATTCTCTCGCTCTCTCTCTTTCTCTCTCTGTTTCTCTCTTCACTCTTTTGGTTTGATTTTTCTTGATCTATGTGCTCTTCTTTGGCTAAAGCGGAAATCTCAATTACATGTTGTTTGTTTTCTTAATTTACTTTGCCTGCACCCTCCCCCCCCCCCCATACACACACATACACACACACACACACACACACACACACACACAAAGTGACTCATAAGTTTATCAAATGCCAAACAAAATAAAGTGAGCGAAAGGGAGAGAGAGTGAGAGAGAGAGAGAGAGAAAGGGCAAGCTTTATGAATTTTTTAGGGGCCTGAAACTGAAGCGAATCGACATAATAAATAAAGCATAGATACAAAAGATCGCTACAGCTTTAGCTATATCTAGTATATATGCCCACTTGTAATATATGTATATATATATATATATATAATCTATATTTAGAGTGCGTTTCTATGCGTGCTTTTTTCCCATTTGTGCACGGACTGCACTTTTCCCCATTTCCATTTCCATCTCCAGATTCCGTTGCTGCCCATTTTCCGGCGCATTTTTGTCGCCGTCAGCTGATTATTTTTAGAAAATGGACTTAAGGGCGCTGGGTGTATGGATATATGGGAATATATAGGTGTCGAGGCGGTTGGGGCAGGCGGAAATAGCAGCCTGATATATGGCATATACATATGTATGTATGTATATGTAAATAAGCCAAACTGAAATCCAATTAAAAATAAATTATAATGTGCATTTGCGTTGAAGATTTGGCGGCACATGGTAAGAATATTTCCTCTCGTTTTCTTTTTGACACACACAACACACGCACACACACACACACATTGGTACACACATATGTGAGCGGCATGGTGTGACAGGATTTTCCAACAGCCAGCAGCGAGGAGCGCGTATCTGAGAGATACAATTGTATCTACAAGTCTACGTGACGGCCGCACGTTGCAGTAACACACACACACACACACATGAGTGTGCACACACGTGTGTGTTTGTTGTGTCCAGCAAAAGTTGCTCATTATCTTGTAGAAGATATCGTCAGTCAACTGAACACAGGGGATTCGGTTTTGATTACCCATTCTAATAGCTAGATTGTTAGCTTATATTATATACATATAATAATAAAATTCTCCATTTTCAAGTGACGCACTTATATTTCTTTCTTTTGATCTGAGTCAGTCCAAATTTTCAACTGCACCTTGCTATCAGTAATAAAAACAAGTGGGGAAGGATTATCTTCGGCGTGCCGAAGATTTTATACTCTTTTCGAACCTATAGGCAGTTTTCACTCTGCCAACTGCACCAGTGAAATTTCATAAGCTGTACAAAATCGTTTTGTCGCGTAAAATTTTTTTTTTTGTTCTATGAATATGTAATTTACTGTCAGTTGTATAGCAGCTATAAGATATAGTGATCCGATCCGGCCGGCTCCAACCAATGTGATGTCTCTTTGAATAATAAGTATCTGTGCAAAGTTGTATCGCGATAGCTTTAAAAACATGGGATATATGGCCAAAATCGACTTCGAGTTGTATGGCAGCTATAAGATATAGTGATCCGATCCGGCCGGCTCCGACCAATGTGCTGTCCCCTGGAATAATAAGTGTCTGTGCAAAGTTTTATCGCGATAGCTCAAAAACTGAGGGACTAGTTTGCATACATACAGACAGACAGACAGACAGACAGACAGACGGACATGGCTAGATCAATTTGTATTGTCATTCTAAGCATACTGGCAGTAACTTTTGGGGGTCTCCGACGCTTCCTTCTATGCGTTACAAACTTCAGGACAAACTTAATATACTATTTTCTTCGAAAAGAGTATAAACAACAAATAAACTGCAACAGCTTTCTTATCTATTTGAACGTCACTTCAAGTAAGTAAAATAAAACAAAGCAGTACCGGATCAAATATATATATATATATATATAGCGTTTGTTTATCAAAAGCTCAATTTGTGTATGTTTGCATTTGATTGTTTTCACTGATATTATTAGTGCGATAAGCTGAAGCAAAAGCGGCGCACATTTTCCTTAACTCTGTAACAGAGAATCGCACAGTCTGGCTGTGCCTAAATAAATACAACAGATGTAAACACTTGCAAAACTTTTTGGAAATGGTATTCAGATCAATTGAAAATAGTCTTTCAAATGACTCATCCGATTGTTGTTGTTGTTGTTGTCGTAAACTCTGTGAAACTATGTGGCAATAAGTTTCGGTTTTATATCTACTCGAATGATATACTGATTTGTTATATCCTTGAATAGAGGAAATACAAATAAATAAAATGTGTCTAAGCGGATATACAAATCAAGTATTTAATGTGCTGTTCATATTTGTTGACTTGCGAATAAAAGTATCTACAATAACTAGATATATCTAGATTGATATCTCGATATGCTGAACTGAAATGTAACATCTGGAGGCCCACTTAAAATATACATATCAGATGTGGCCTCTTCAATTCTGTTGCACCTCCTGCCGTGTTGCATTGAAAGAAGATGGCGATAGCGAGTGGGAAAGAGTGCGAAAGAGAGACTCGTTTGCCACTTGATGGATTTTAGTAGCTCAGCTCCCATTTCCATTTCCATTCGCATTTGCTTTAAGTAGTTTTAGTAGCCATTTGAATGGCATTTAAACACTCATTTCCAAAACAAACACACACACCATATATCTATCTATCCCCCTCTCTCTCTCTCTCTCTATCCATCTCATTCACTCGCTCTGTTAATCTCTTTTTGAGTGCGTTGCATGTTTATATATATATTGCTATCAAAGACTGCGGAATGTGCATTGGAAAAATGTGAAAATGTGGAAAAATCTTCTATAATTTGTATATTTTCAGCAGTTTTATGCGCGCTATTCTACACTGTTCCAATGTATTCAAGGGGTACATATATAAAAGTCTTAACAGCCAAATATATGTTTAAGTCTATATAGCTGCTGAAGATTTGATCTTTACTTTTAAAATCGATTCTTTTGAGTATATCTCGAAGATTCTAAAACATAAGACTCCACATTTTGGTTATAATTGTTACTTAAATGTTTTTGCCAAATTAATATTCTCTAATATGTCGTATATTACTACGATTTACAAAATTCTCTGATTTATTCTATTAAAATACGAAAAATCTTAAGAAACGTTTGACAGTCTACTTTGATTGAAACTAAATGAGATCTATAAAACACAAATGCTATAAATATAATATCATCTAAACAAATTCAAAACAAGTGGGGAAGGATTATCTTCGGCGTGCCAAAGATCTTATACTCTTTTCGAACCTATAGGCAATTTTCACTCTGCCAACTGCACCACTGAAATTCCATAAGCTGTACAAAATCGTTTTGTCGCGTAACATTTTTTTTTTTTGCTATAAGAATAATTAATTCATTGCCAGTTGTATAGCAGCTATAAGATATAGTGATCCGATCCAGCCGGCTCCAACCAATGTGATGTATCTTTGAATAATAAGTGTCTGTGCAAAGTTTTATCGCGATAGCTCAAAAACTGAGGGACTAGTTTGCATACATACAGGCATACAGACAGACGGACATGGCTAGATCAATTTGTATTGTCATTCTGAGCATACTGGCAGTAACTTTTGGGGGTCTCCGACGTTTCCCTATGCGTTACAAACTTCAGCACTAACTTAATATACTATTTTCTTCGAAAAGAGTATAAATAGGATATTTAATTTATTATATATTATAGTGTAGAGAGAGAGTGTAGCTAACTTTTTACAGTGTAGCAGCTAGTCGAATATGACTGCATCACTTTTACTTGTTTCGTCAACTTTGCACATTGCCCACTAAATGAAAGGGGAGGGGTGTGGGAGGTGGTGGTGAGGGGGGTGGCAAGGGCGTGGGTGGTGTTCTTCTTCTGTGTGTGTTGCTACAGTACATAAATTTGTTTTTAGCTATCTCTAAGATGCCGACACACACACACAAACACACACATACACACACAAACACACACATACATAGACAGCTTGCAGCTTTTTATTGTTGTTCGAGCAGCAACAACAACAACTGAGAACAACAACAGATCACTTGTCACGTCATCGCAGCAATGACAATTGGCTGCTGCCACGCCCACATCCGGTGTTACGCCCCCCCCCCCCACCCCTAGCTTAGCTGTGCGTCTAGTTATAGAGTTAAAGTTACAGTTATCAGCGGCAGCAAAATGCACCCGGAAACAACAAACTTTAGACAAGCGCCACCCAAGATTGACAATCACGCACACACACACACACACACACACACACACACACACACGCACACACTCGCGCACACACACACACACACACACACAGCTATACAGTACACCTGATTCATTAGCATAACCAGTTGAGCGGGTTGAACGGTTCATGAGCTGGTTCATTTCGCATTAATCCGTTTTGTTTACGTTTTGCCCCAATGACGAATGAGTGTACTCATGAGTACACTTTATTCGCAATGTGTATCCATTCAATATCAACTTGAATACATATTCATATACCTATACCTATATATATATATATATATATATATATATACGTACATTTGTCAATTCGCGCTTACTTGCCAGCGACTTTTGGGCCAAGATCCATTAAAGACTCAACTGTTCCGATAATGTGCAAAAAACATTCGCAAACATACAGGCTGCTCTCGTTATAGCGAACTAGTTCGCAAAATATTAACTTAATGTGTCTATGAAGTAAAAATTGTATGACTTTTTTTGTTGTTGTATATAGTATATAATATATACAGTGGCTTAGGTTGTATTTTGTTAGGGGGGCAACAAAATGGTTTCTTTTATATAAACTTTAGATATGGCCATTTGAATGAATTGGAATTATACTGATAGCAATAGGGAGAACGACAAAAAATCAGTTTGCTTTCATCTTTGACAGCTATTATGAGTCAAATAAAATACACTTTGTGATTCCAGTGATTCAAATTATGGTAAATAATAAAAAAACAAGTGGGGAAGGATTATCTTCGGCGTGCCGAAGATTTTATACTCTTTTCGAACTATAGGCAATTTTTACTCTGCCAACTGCACCACCGAAATTTCATAAGCTGTACAAAATCGTTTTGTCGCGTAACATTTTTTCTTTTTTGTTCTAAGAATATTTAATTCATTGCCAGTTGTATAGCAGCTATAAGATATAGTGATCCGATGCGGCCGGCTCCAACCAATGTGATGTCTCTTTGAATAATAAGTATCAGTGCAAAGTTTCATCGCGATAGATTAAAAAACATGGGATATATGGCCAAAACCGACTTCGAGTTGTATGGCAGCTATAAGATAAAGTGGTCCGATCCGGCCGGCTCCGACCAATGTGCTGTCCCCTGGAATAATAAGTGTCTGTGCAAAGTTTTATCGCGATAGCTCAAAAACTGAGGGACTAGTTTGCATACATACAGACAGACAGACAGACAGACAGACAGACAGACAGACAGACAGACAGACAGACGGACATGGCTAGATCAATTTGTATTGTCATTCTAAGCATACTGGCAGTAACTTTTGGGGTCTCCGACGCTTCCTTCTATGCGTTACAAACTTCAGGACAAACTTAATATACTATTTTCTTCGAAAAGAGTATAATAATAAAATAATAATAACTATGTTTTAAAAATATTTATATTGTGTATATCTAAAACTTTGAAAATATTTGCATACATCATATAGTATAAGCTTGCCAGTATTGATTATTGTTGTTAAGAAACTTTATATATATATATATATATATATATATGTTTCTTTTGTACAATATATATATATATATATATGTTTCTTTTGTACATCAAGTTTCGTTTCTCAGTTGGAAAAGCTTAGTTTTTCTAACAGCTCATTTCTTTTCCATTTTTGAACTACCAAATTTTCTTCTTCGTTTTATATAGCTCACGTTCCTAATAGCGAGTTCGCACTGTATTTACATTTAACCATTGATTGTAGTCGTCTGTGGCTTGTTTTGTTTGCCGCAACAAATTAACAACATTTCGTCTATGTGTCGGTTGCTCTGTCTCTATCTCTATCGCTATCTCTTTCTATACATATATCTGTCTGTCTCTATCTTCATCCCTGGCTTTTGCGTGTCTCAGACTGTGTGGCTGTCAATTAATTTGTCAGTTCACTAAACGGTCATAGCTCGTATAACTTATTAGCTGCATACAAATAATATACACATATGTATATACATATATGTATATTTATATTTATAGCAAAAACTGAACACGACCTTAAAAATTGCACACTTGCAAACATTTCAAATTTGAGTCTCTCAAAAAAAAACAAACATTTTAGTAATTGTAACATTGAAACTAAAATGCATTTTTCAATTTGCAGCACAAATCGATTTTAACAGGAAAATTTAATTGACTTTAATTGGCTTAGAGCAATTTTTCTTTATTTATACCCACTTAACGTAATCTTAACTTTATATTTTTTTAAATTTAAATATATTTTAAATATGATTTATACTTTGAACTGTTTTATATTTTAAATTTAATTTAATTATATGTTTATGTTTATGTTTAAAAAAGTTTTATACAAAAAATAAAACTTTTTTTTTCCAACCAATTTAATAGTTTTATACTAACATATACAACGGAGCTTCTTTAACTCGATCAATCATAAGTCGATTTAACTGTAAGTCTAACTAAAAAAACATTAACTCTAGCAATGTTATCTCCATGGGGCAAACTTTTTATATCTATAGCTCGAATTCTTCTTAAAAATATTGAAAGAAAAAATATGTTCAATATTTATTGCACTCCATTTTGGATTTTTTAGCTCGTAACTAACTCGTAGCCTTGCCTATTTGTCATTAAATAAACAAATACAATTTGGAAAACATCAAAGTTGTTTATACAAAAATGTAATTTTTTACCAAATATACATACATATGTATATTTTATGAATATTCTCTATAACTCGAGCTTTTCTTGAAGAGAAATTAGAGCAATTCGACCATAAATCTAAAAAAAAATGGCGTATTTTCAAATTGGATTGCCAAAAGTATGTTTATAAATGAAAAGTCTATTTCGTATTCCGTTATACATACATATGTGTATATGGATAATATTTGTATATATACATTGTATATACTTGGAATAATGTGAGCTGTTTAGTTTATAGATTCACTCACCGTTTTGTTGTGCGCGAAATCGCAGAAGACGGTCAGTCGATAACAATAGCATGGGATGCAGATGCTCGTCGGCTCCTCATCGGTATTATCGCTGCTTGGCCAGGCGGAGGCGGAGGAGGCGGAGGCGGAGGGGGCAGCAACAGTGGCAGCCACAAGTAGACAGACAAGCAAATGCCGCATGATCCCAGCTGAGCTGATGTTTGTTGTTGTTGCTGTTGTTGTTGTTGTTGTTGTTGTTGGGGCAGGGAGAGGCAACTGTGTTTCTTCTTCGTCGACGAATTATCTTTTGTTTCGGTTTGCTTTTTGTTCTGGGCTTTCAAGTATGTGTGTGTGTGTGTGTGTGTGTTGGATTGTGTTGTTTTTTGTTCGTAGAGTTAAGAACATTCGCTGTATGTGTATTTCTCTTCTTCTTATTTTGATTTGTTCTTCCTTTGGCGGCGATTGATTCAATTAAAGGCGACAAATCGTTGGATACGATCCGTAGCCACTTTCGGATACACATACATGCACAATGCATACGCATACATAGGTATATTGATGGGATCTCTTTGAGAATTTCATCAGAGTCGAGAACTTCTCTCTGCGCTACGTTAGCCGCACTCTACAATATCGCACTAATATACATATTAATGTTGTTTGGCGTCATCAACAAAAATATACTTTTTCATACAACACAAAAACAAAAAAACAAAACAAAACAAATAGCCGTCTTCAAGAAAAAACTCGAAAGCTTAAATATACGGCAGCAGTTGGGCCCACGAACTACGAATGCCGCTACACAACTGAACGCTAGCGATGTTTAATGGTAACTGAACGGCTAAGCTAAACTGAGGCGATCTCGAGAGCACGCTTCTTGCGCTCTCTCTTCACGCAGTCGATCGCTCTCGCCCTCGCCCTCGCTCTCGCTCTCGCTCGCTCAATTTGTCTAGCTACTTGACTGCCCAGTCACGAATGTATGCATGTATGTTTGTACATATGTATGTATGTGCGTGTTGGTGGTGGGAGCATGGTGTAATTACTAAAGGTGGAGTAAACTATTTTACGAGCTGCCACGCCAATTTCACGAAGCTGTCGTTGCTTCGTTTTTTTTTACGAGCGAGCTGCCAGCAGTTGCCTGCCGTTTGGTATGCTTGTGTATGTGTGTATATGTGCTTATGAATGCGTGCATTAACGCTTGTAGAACACATACAAGCACAAATACATTCACGCATACAATCAAACATTTCTGAAAACAAAAAAAATTCATCCGCATGTCGACCTGCTTCAACGACGTTCAGGAAACGACTGGCAAGCTAGGCAGCTGAATAGATTCACCACACAGTAGTTTACTCCACCTTTAGTAATTGCACCATGGGTGGGAGGCGACATACACTGCAGCATGGTGTAATTACTAAAGGTGGAGTAAACTACTGTGTGGTGAATCTATTCAGCTGCCTAGCTTGCCAGTCGTTTCTGAACGTCGTTGAAGCAGGTCGACATGCGGATGAATTTTTTTGTTTTCAGAAATGTTTGATTGTATGCGTGAATGTATTGTGCTTGTATGTGTTCTACAAGCGTTAATGCACGCATTCATAAGCACATATACACACATACACAAGCATACCAAACGGCTGGCAACTGCTGGCAGCTCGCTCGTAAAAAAAACGAAGCAACGACAGCTTCGTGAAATTGGCGTGGCAGCTCGTAAAGTAGTTTACTCCACCTTTAGTAATTTCACCATGCACTGCAGCTTTGCACTGCGCGCTCTCTCTCTCTCTCTGTTGCTAACCGAAAAACGACCAAGATAAGATAACAATAAGTAATAAAATTAGTAATTTTGGTTTTCAGTATGCATTTCTTTAGTTACTGATAGTGTTGATATTTGATTTGTTCATCTCTTCAGTCTGTATAGTTCCGTAAGTGATTTTTATATACACATTAAATATTTTTGATTTAAATATTAGTAATTACACCATGGCCCACCATGTTCTTGCTTGTCTTCCTGCTCTTCATTCAGACAGACATACTCACTGAAATCAGCTGCGAGCGGTCTGCTTATTATACCCTGAGCCCATTAACAATGGGTAAAAAGGGTATTATGGTTTTGTGCAAAAGTATGTAACAGGCATAAGAAAGCATCTCCGACCATATAAAGTATATATATTCTTGATCAGTTTCAACAGCCGAGTCGATCTAGCCATTTCCGTCTGTCTGTCCGTCTGTCTGTATGAACAGGCGGATATCAGAGACTATAAGAGCTAGAGACTTCATATTTGGAATATAAGTTCTCGTAGTCCCGGACAGTACAAGTCCTGTTAAAAAGTTATCGATAAATATCGACCAGTGTTTTTTGGCCATAACTTGAAAGTTATAGGAGCTAGATGCCCCAAATTGGGCATGTATAATATCGAATATCATACACATATTACAAATATTTCACTTTTTGAATACCACCCCCCAATCCCCCAAAAAGTTGAAAAAACGCTTTTTTGAAGTGATGACCTTGTTATTTGGGTTGGTCACACATTTTATAGCCAATGTTATGTCCTACAAATTTTAGAAAGATCGGACAATAACCACAGAAGTTATTAAAGATTTTACTTTCCATTGTGTGGGGCTCAGTGAAAAAGCCAGCTAACTGCTTAAACCGCTTGCACTGCTTGCAGGATGTGTGCGTTTGTATGTATGTACACTAATATGTTAGCATGAATGAATGGAAGGACTGTGTTCAGGGTAGTATGAAAGAATGGAAGGACTGGGCTCAGTCTTAGTCGGGCACTCCCGACTAGAGCACTCTTGTTATACTCTGATACCGGAGGTACTCATAGTATATTTATACTCTGATACCGAAGGTACTCATAGTATATTTATACTCTGATACCTTGCACTGCTTACAGCGTGTGTGTGCTTGTATGTAAATATATAAACTGATATGTTAGCATGAATGGTTGTAAGGACTGGGTTCAGGGTATCTGCTAGTCGGGCACTCCCGACTAGAGCACTCTTACTTGTTTTTAACTTATGCAGAGGAATATGAACAAGAACAAGATCAACAAGTACATGTACATACATACATCTGTACATATGTGTGTGTGTATGCATGTGAGTTTTGTTTTGTGTGTGTGTTGGTGTATGGACAAGTTTATTCATGTTGTATTGCGATAAGTGCGTTTGAAATTGCATTCATAGATGCATTTGACAATACAGCTCTGCCAATTAGCAAATAAATCAAATGATTCAACTGCAGAACGTTCACTGTCTGACTGCGAATTGAAAAACATACATACATATGTATGTACATATGTAGGTATGTATGTACATATGTATTTTAGATGTGTGTGTAAATTTTGAATACAATTAACTAGGCGTTTAGCAGTTCAATGATTCATTTCATATTAGTCGACCCACGAACTTGTTTCGACAAAGCCTCAATTGACCACATTTCTATGTGCATAGTATATGTACAAGAACATACATACATACATACATACATACATATGTACATCAATATATGTGTATGTATGTATGTGTGTGTATTTAAGTCGCTGCAATTAGTCGTTTCCCCTGTGTATGCAAAATAAATACACTCTAACATACATTCATATGCATTACATACATACATACATATGTACATTCATATGAATTACATACATACATAGAATTTCTATAAGTTGCACATTTCTTTTTATACAGTTTATTTGTCCCTTGTTGCTTAAATAGATTCACCGATTCATAGTTTATTTAAAAGTGTATTATTAATTATAAATATTAATTGCAAATGTTTGTTTTGTAATAAAATTGTTATATGTACATACGTACATAGTATAATGCATATAAATATATGTGATAACTGTATTTAATAATTAACTTATGTATTTGAGCTAATTTATTAAAAATATGAGTGTTTATTGAGTCATCATTTTTTTTCGATTTTGTCTTCTTTTATATTTAACTAATCATTGTGAAATTATCTTAAATAAATAAAGAAGTAAATCCACAATTTTATACAAATAAAATTTTTTTTTTTGATATTTTTTGATAGATTTGTTCTTTTAGTTGACGTTATTTTGGTTTCACTGTTAAATCAATGTTTTATAAACTTTATTGGGTTAGGTAACATTATTAAAACTGCAATATAAAAGAAATGTTTTGAACTCAAAATTATATTTTTAGAAAACCGTATTACACCTAATTCTCTTTTAAGATGGTAACACGATTTGAAAATAAATTTTTTTTTTAATTTTTGTACATTATTTGTTTTTTTTTGGGCTTACATTTTTTTGACAAATTTTATTTTTGCAAAATTTGTTCAATGTATATTTTTACACTGTTTTTTTTTTGGAACCAATCTGCCGTGTAAAATGTGAATTAGGTGTATTTAATTATATTTGAATTTGCAGACAAACTTATTCAAATTAAGCTTTTTTCTTGAGTACAAAGATTATCTTGTCTAGTCTCTCAATTAATACAAAACCATTTGGGTTTGCCTTAAAGTGCAAGTATATTTGTTTTATAAGATGCCTTTTCATAAAATGCAATCCATTTAGCTATTTTTGTAAATACATAATTAACTGCAAAGTATGTATTGAAATTATCACGTTCGCCTGCTCAATTTGTAATTGCTTTTCCAATTGAAAATCGGCAATAAAAGTATGTGGAGCCTTTTCATTGCTCAAATACATCTAAATGGGTATTATTTTTAGTTTTAAACGGCACATGCCATTGAATGAATCGAAACGAGTCGAGTCGAGTCGATTCGAGTTGAGTTGAGTCGATTCGAGTGCTTTGTTTTGGGGGTTGCTTGAGGCGAATTCAATTGGGTGACAGGCCGGCCCGCCTGTAACTTAATTACCGCTATTAGAGAGACTCACTCGCTGAGGCCGGGAAAGAAAGGCCCATTGGCATATCTTCTCGCTTGGTAAGTGGAGCGCGCGACTTGCAATCAATTTGCGTTCTATTTCATCTGACTGACACACGATGCAGCGGATGTTGCAGACAAAACCCCCCAACCCACTGTTCCTCTCTGCCCCTCGCCCCTTCAAGTCCATTCGTAGCAACTGTTAATGCGGGCTCTTCTACCCTCACTCTTCCCTCCCCCTCTTCAACACTCTACCAGCTGTACATGTGTCTGTCTGTCTGTCTGTCTGTCTGCCTGTTCGTTTGCCTGAGCTGCTCAATTATTAGATTGTGGAATCGGTGATTTTTGGTTTTCAAGCGTTTCAATTGTTCTTCACGGTGGATATTGCCTCATTTCAGTTCCAAAGTTGATTGTGCGATAAATGCATTGATAACGCTACCAAATGTATGCTTATGACTTTTAGTTCCGTTAGACCCCTATCCAACCACTTTTCCATTGCAACCTACATACATACATACATACATATGTATGTATGTATGTGTATTTATAGTTTAGGCTGTATTACTAATGAAGCCGTAGGTGTACTTGGTCGAGCGAATTTAACGATCCTAAGTCGCCTTAGTTCGTCCTTTTTTTAAAGTATTGCTCATGTATTTGGTGTATAAACCATTCAGAAGCGATTCCTTCTCTTTGTCTTCGTGGGATCCCCTTCGCTATCGGCTCTTACACATTAATCCAAACGTAGAACAATCCTTGATGTTCTCTTCCTACACAAGTTAATTAACCCTTAAGCTCGCCCAAACTTTGTTGTTCCTTCTAGGCCAACTAGAAACTATATCTCCTTCGTTTTGTCTTCATCCTCGACTGTTTACGCTTTTCACGTTTGCACGTTTTCTCTGTAAGTCCCATAACAATTTTTTTCACATTTTATCGGTTCTTCTATTGTTTCGTATTTAGTTCCATTTCCATTTTCATATTTTCTCTATCCTTATTCCTTATCTTTTTTGGCTTCTTTGTTTATTTGTTACTCCTTTGGCTTGGCATGAAATGATTCATGATTTCGTGATAAGTTCATTCATAGAAGCTCTTCTTATCACTTGTCGACTTTTCACAGTCTTCAACAATATTCGCCATATAGTTCTGGCCAAGTACTATTTATTATTTTATATGATATTACTAAAGCCATCTCATGCCTTCAAATTCAACTGGGGGCTCAGCCACATTTTGTTGAATGAATGAATGAATTGTGGCAACCTGCAACTTGTTGTTCTTGTTCTTGTTTTTGTTTTTGTTTCGTTTTTTTTTCCTTCTTTTTTTGCTTCACAGCGTCTGCGCACAGAGCTCCAGTTGGGGTTCTCATCTGGGCCACCGGGAGTCGGGTTTTAGGTACACAGCGAAAAAAAAGAACTGTGCTGACAGAAGAAAAATGTTTCCAAAGGCAATAGAGCGGGCTAAGTCGGAAATCAGGAATAAATTCTAGAATGAAGAACGTTGTGTGAAGTTTTTTTTATATTCTCACTTAAAGTATTAGCTTTATTTGTAAAACAATTAAACAATGTCTTGGTTTTCTAATAATAAAATAGAATTTTTTTTTTTTTAATTTTTATTGTCGATTAAGTTACACTAATACTTACAAATTATATCAAGTAGTAAATTTCAAAATATAGAAAAATACGTTAAGCTTAAGATTGTTTAACATTGAAGAATCACTTTTTGATTTAAGATTGTGCGCCTTTTTCTTTGAGCTTAAACTCTTGATTGAAAAATTTTCAATTAATTTTCATGATTTTGCATTCTAGAAAGCAAGAAAATTCTAAAATTTAAATTTACCCGTTTTTGTTTTGTTTAATATATACTTTTTTTTCAGTGTACCGACGACTGCAACTGTTGCTGGATCTAGCTCCATGCGCATTGCATTGAATGGGAAATACGAAAACGTGTTTCCCACAGGTAGCACACACACACACACACACACACACACACACACACACACACACACACGCACACACTCGCCACAGTTGGTTGCTGTTGAAGTGCAGGGTCGCGTTTTGTTTACGTGTCTGCCGCTTTACGTTTTTGGGGCAAGGGGGTCGCACACACACACACACTCACACTCCACACACACACACGCACATGTGGCTTACCTTTTTGTGCTTGTTCTACCCGTTTCATTGGAAAAAGTAGACTCTTTCATTCTCATTTTCATTTTCATTTCGTTTTTGGTATTGTTTTATTTGCTTTTTATGTAAATGTGCGCGGTTTGTTTGCTTTCTCGGTTTGCCCCACTGCCTGCTGCCCATTGCCTCCCTCCCCTCCCCCCCCCTTCCGCCCTTTCACCTCATCCCCCGTTATACATACATACATAAGTGTGCTTACATTTATGTGTATGTAAGCATTTGGTCGAGTGGTTTGTTAAGAGCCGTCATTAATGCCCCCCCCCTCCCTCCCTCCCTCTCTCTCTCTCTTTTACTCTTTCTCTCTCTCCTTACGCCATTCGATTTGACACACACTTCACTTGTGCTTCATATACACATGCATGTGTACATATGTATGCACATATGTATGTATTTAGTACTTACGGCATGCACATAACGCCATCTATTTGTCAAAATATACAATTTTAACGAACGAATTTTACACACTTAATATTCTCTTCTTTTTGTACAGAGAGCTTAAGAGTTATCGTACTTAATGCATAATTATACTTACAGTGGTAATCATAAAATATGTTCAAATGTATGTATGTATGTACATCAACCTGATCGTTACCAATATGAACAATTTTTATACCCTGAACCCATTAAAAATTGGTAAAATGGGTATTATGGTTATGTGCAAAAATATGTAACAGGCATAAGGAAGCATCTCCGACCATATAAAGTGTATATATTCTTGATCAGTATCAACAGCCAAGTCGATCTAGCCATGTCCGTCTGTCTGTCTGTCCGTCCGTCCGTCTGTCTGTATGAACACGCGGATATCAGAGACTACAAGAGCTAGAGACTTCATATTTGGAACATAAGTTGTCGTAGGCCCGGGACAGATCAAGTTTATTAAATTTTATCGATAACTCTTCCCGTTCAAGAGTTATCGATCAATTTCAGACCTGCGTTTTTGGGTCATAACTTCAAAGGTTTAAGAGCTATAGGCCCCACATTTGATATGTATAATCTCGAATGGCATACCCATGTAACAATTATTTCACTTTTTGGATACCACCTCCCTATCCCATCTAAAGTTCAAAAAACGCATTTTTGAAGTTATGACCTTGCAATTTGGTTTGGTCACACATTTTATTCAGTCTGTGCCCAAAAGATTTCAATAAGATCGGGTGGTAATAAACACAGGCGTTTGTAAGGATTTAACTTTCCATTGTGTGGAACTCAGTGAAGAATCAAGCTTACTGCTTAGACTGCTTGCACTGCTCGCACTGCCTGTAGCATGTGTATGTTTGTGTGGTTAGTGAATGAATCAATGTGAGGACTGGGTACAGGGATTAATAAAATCGATTTCTTCTTTGTCATCAATTCTTGTAAAATTTCAAGATATGACAAGTGGTTTTTAATATGAGATAAAGTTCCGTTACGTGACACTGGAGCGTAATTGGTAGCTTTTAGTAGCGCTTATCTAATGTACATATGTATATGATGTATGTACATACATATGTACATTTATAACGATCATACATACTTACATGCTCAAGAAATAGGAGCTGCAACAAATTTAAACTGTCAAGTGACTCAAAACATAAATTTTTATATTTTGAACTCCTTTTAATGTTACTTTGGCCATGGCTAAGTTTTGTTATTAAGAAAAGTCGGATTTGTAAATATAAGTTTGTTGTTATTTGCAATGGAAGCAACTGGAAATCGCAGAAAAGTGCAAATTGATAAGAGCCACAAGACAAATCGACGAACATTGTCTGCACACATTGTGTACATATGTATTGTTACAGACATACATATGTAGGTGTATACATACATACATATGTACATACATACCATGTGCATTATCTTTCTTGCAGAAGCGTGCGTGTTCGCAGCCAACTTAATCATGCGATCACACACACACAGACAGGCACACACACACACAGACACACAGTCACTCACACATACCCTTGCAGGTTTAGTCACCTGCTGTGCGAGCGAGCCGCTACGTGACCTTTCCGCCTGCCCATCCCGTTGACTGACCCACAGCTCGTACGCTCAGACGTGACCTTTTGCCAGGGATGCGCGAGAGCGAGAGAGCAAGAGAGTGAGCGCAGAGGAGCGAGTGAGAACTGGCGAGTCGGGCAGCCTTTGATGATGTGCGCTGATTGGACAATTGTCTGGTCTGATCAGATTTTACTGGGGGAACAAGACTAACACTTTTCAATACCTCTTAGGAAATCAATCGAAAGGGTATAATGACTAAATGCACGTGCAATGTGGCATTCTATTCAAATTGGTGTTTAATTTTTAAAGCTATGCTTATGACTTATGTATATATGTCCCTTAATACCACTATATGTATGTCTATGGCACCTATAGCTTATATGCTCCTGACAAAACAGTTATTAGCAATGCACTCATAGCAGCAATTTGTAGACATTGACTAATAACAAGAATATTAAAGTGTACCAGGAATATGAAGGCAATGAGATTTAAAAACATAGGATATAGTGTTCTGATCCAGCCGGTTTTAACAAATGTGTTGTATCTTTGCATAAGAAGAGTCTGTGCCAAGTTTCATCGCAATGGCCTATAAACTGAGGAACTAGTTTGCAAACATACAGACAGACAGACAGACAGAAAGGCATTGACAGATCAATTCGTTTTGTCGTCTTAAGCATACTAGAGCTAACTTTTGGAGTTCTCCGACGGTTGCTTCTATGCATTACAAGCTTCAGGACAAAATGAATATTATCTATTTTCTTCGAAAGCAAAAAGAAACACACAAAATTAATAAACAAAATAGAACACATATGCTCTTCTGATGTATGAATATAGTGTAACGTATATATAAGAATAATAGTTATGTCAATTCGAAGCTGTATGCAGGGTGAGTCCTCGTCGGGCATTCACTCTTTCTTCTTTTAACTGATCCCAGCCGCGCTTTTAACACCTTTGCTTCTGTTTCTTCATCTACTTGCAGCTCCCAGTCGAATGAAAGGCAATTCCTCAAGGACTTCATCAGCGGTGCTCCGGGCTCATCGGGCGCTCGTTTGGCCGCCTGGCTGCAGCCGGAATCGCGACTGGATCCCAATAAGTAAGTTAAATGGTATAAACGGTATACATACATATACCATATACCATCAGTTTTGATAAACATGCTGGGGATATTTGAGCTTTGTTAAGACTGAACCGACTTTTGATTCCGAGTTGGTTTTCTAGACTGATTCCACTTTTATATTTGATGTACTTGCATTCGTTGTATTTTCAGTTTTAATTACATGTTGGAAATTGTAGACATCTTACGTTCCCCAGCTGCTAGTAATGCCCTTCCAAGACCTTATGCTTTCCATGTCTCAAAAGAGCTGATCTAACTTTTGTTGCTATCTTGCATCTGACATCCTCTTCCCTTGCAGATGCGAGCTGAACACGATAACGGAGCCGCTGCGCTACGGCTGGCCCACTCAGGTGACGGTCACCATACGGGATCAGTACGGCGATGCGGTGCTGGTGCCGGAGCTGAAGGTCGAGATCAAGGCCATACCCACCGGACCGGATCGCAGCGGTGGCACCGCCGGCGGCAATCTGAAGATGCGGCGCACCTCCTACGCGGAGGAGGGTCGCCACACGAGCGCTGGCCTGGGCGCCCAGCTGGGCGGGATGGCGCCGCCGCCGCGTCTCAACTATGAGGCAACGACCAAGGAGAAGATGTGCTTCAAGGCCATCACATTCATGAAGCCCTACACGAACTACTCGTTCGAGGAGCTGCGCTTCAGCAGTCCCGTCCAGACGCGCACCACGGAAGCGCTGAACGCGCAGGACATGGAGGATGGCACCTTCAGCGTACACTGGACGCCCAATTCGGTGGGCGGCTACTGTCTGGCAGTCACCATCGATGGCATACCCCTCGAGGAGGTCTATCGCGTCGAGGTGAAGGAGGGCGTCCTGCCGCCGCCCGCCCAGCGCTCGAATGCCGCCCGACGGCCGCAGGCGCCGAGCAAGCTGCGTCGCTTCCAGGCGCGGCACAGTGCCGGCCTGCGCATCCGATCGCATCCCACGCTGCAGTCGGAGCAGGTGGGCGTGGTGCGGCTGGGCGGCATCATCTCGTTCATCGATGAGATCGAGAACGATGACGGCATCTGGCTGCGCCTCTCGACCGAGTCCATACGCCAGCACTGCACCATGGGCTGGTATCCCACGGAGGCCTGGTGTCTGCAGTTCAATCAGCATCTGGCGCGCACGCTGCTCCAGCCGGTCACGGATACCAAGCCAAGCCGCTCCAAGGCAGCGGGCGATGTGGCGGAGGCGCCAGCGACCAGTCCCAGCGGCAGCGCCCCGGCCAGTCCCACGAATAGTCCCAGTGGCAGTCGTCCCGCCAGTCCCAGCAAGTACGCCAGCAAGTCACCAACGGAGCGCAAGATCTTCGAGCTGCCCGCTGCAGCCGCTTCAGCTGCAGCCTCGGCGTCCGCCTCGACCAATCCCTTTCTGCTGCCCGTCAAATGCGCGGAGCTGGCGCCGGCGGAGTCGGACAGCTCACTGGCGGCCACCGCTGAGCTGCTGCCCGGCAATCTGGGCTCGGCTATTGCGGGCGTTGTCGGTGGCGGCGCCATCAAGCTGCAGGCGCTGCAAAAGTGGTTCAAGGGTGATGCACTCGATGCCGCACAGGCGCCAGTTGCTGCTGCTGCTGCTCCGGCTGCCGTTCCCGCTCCCGCTCCCACTCCCCCGCCGCCAGCCTCACAAGCAGCCGTCTCCGTGCGGGATCTGGTGCGTGCGATGGGCGGCCCGGAGCAGGCGCTGCCACGTGGCAATGGCAACAGCCGCGAGCCGGAGACCAGCAACGCCGCCGCTCCCGTTGCCGCTCCCGATCCCGAGCCGGACTTCGACATAGCCAGTCTGCGGCGCATCAACTATACGGCCAGTCAGACGGCGGCGCTGCTCTCCACGCCCAAGCATACGCCGCGACGTGCTGGCCATGTGGCGCCACAGGAGCCGCAGCTGGCGCAGCTGGAGGATGAGCTGAGCATGCTGCAGATAACGACGACCACGACGACAACAACAACGGTGGCGGGCGTGGCCAGCGAAACGCAGAGCGAACTGCAGATTGGTCTGAGTGCGGGCCAGGCGAGTCCCGCCGGAAGCAGTGGTAGCAGTGGCGCCGCCGCCAAGCGCAGCGCCCAGCTGGGTCCCATTAAGCGTGCGATGCCGCCATCCTTTGCGGAGAGCATTCGAGCCGTATTCGCTGCACTGCTCTGGCACGAGGGCGTCGTCCACGATGCGATGGCCTGCGCCAGTTTCCTCAAGTTCCATCCCGGGCTGCCCAAGGAGGGCGCCACTGTGGTGACGCGTCGCGATCCGAACGATGCGCGCCTGCAGCTGTCCCGGGAGCAGAAGGCGCAGCAGCGCCACTCCGTGGAAGTGGCCAATGCCGGACACTATCTCAACATACGTCCGTCGACGCTGGAGACGCTGGCCAAGAGCGGCAACTGTTCGCTGCACAATCGCAGCAAGCATCGCAAGAATTCAGCCGCAGCAGCAGCATCAGCATCAGCTGGAGACAATCCGCAGCAGCAGCAGAAGTTGCAAGCGCTGCCGGAAATGGTTAGCGTTTTGCCTCCGGCTCTGCGCTGCTTGGTCTATCTGTGGGAGCAGATCTGTGCCGGCTGCGTTCACATTGTCCAGTCGAATGCGCTGGAGCAGCGTGAGCAGCGCACGTTGTCGCCAGGTGGACGGGATGCCAATGGCGAGCTGGACGGCAAGGACAGCAAGGCCGGCGAAGTGGCGGGCGACAAGGATAATGGCAAGAAGTGCAAGCGCAAGAAGAAGGACGACGGCAGCTGGTGCGAGATCTGTGAACTCTTCCTGCCCATGCCCGTCACATATCACATGCGGATCGCCCATCCCGGCTGCGGCAAGTCCGCCAAGGGCAAGGGCTACAACTCCGTCGGCATCTTCTGCGAGGGCTGGGCAGGCAACTGCGGCGAGGGCGGCAAGGGTGCCTCCAGCTGGTTCCTCATGTGCGACGCCTGCCGGGACAAGTATCTGGCCAGCAGTCGCAGCGCCAACAACATCAACAGTGTCGCCCAGAGTGCCGCCAATGCAGGTGAGAGAGGAACATCCTTCTTCTTATTCAGGCATCGACATCAAACAGTTAGCTTAAAGCCCATGTGTACAAATATGTAATGTTCTTTTGAAGCTCTCGCACCGAAGCTATTGATATTTGTCCGTCTGTATGTATGCAAGTTTTTTCGACACTATTGAAGATAGAGACTTAAAACTTGGACTATTAAACTTGTTGTTATCTGCTTCAGATAAAGTGCTAAGATCTTTGTGCCACGCCTACTGTGAGGCTGGCAAATCGTTAACATGTCGATACACCTCAAATCGATCAACGCTTACTTCTATGCATTGCTAGCTTCAGCATAAAAGTAGCACTATCAACAGCTGAGATCAAGTATATTTCATTTGATCGATAACTCATTTTATTGCCAATTTTGTGATCAACAAATTGCAATAAGATCGGACAATAAATACAGAAGTTGTTTAGGACTTAACTTTCCATAGTGTTGGGCTCAGTGAAGATGCAAGCTAATAGCTTATACTGCTTGGACTGCTTACAGCATGTGTGTGCTTGTATGTACATATATAAACTGATATGTTAGTATGAGGGTATCTCCTAGTCGGGCAACCCCGACTAAAGCATTCTTACGTTTTTTTTTAATTTTTATCAAACAGATAAACAATATTTCATTGTATTTACAATAATCTAATAATCAATAATCTAAAACGATCTTCAGCTGAATTATATTAAGCACACTATAATCAAAATCTATCACTGATTTATATAGGTCATTTCTGCGAGTAATAGTTTCGATTGATTTTGTAATATTTGTATTCGCACACTTGTCTGCCTATTTCACAACGATCGGACATTAAAACTCAGCAGTTGTTTAAGATTTTCATGGTTAATGCTTGAACAGTTTGCATTGGACTCGTGTGTATTTAAACAGATAAGTAAATATGATGGAAGATAGCGACTGAGTTCATCGTATCCGTCAAGTAACAGCAAACAAGAATTTATCAGGTGATTGTTATGGGGTGATCGGCTTCTTATCTTCTAGTCAGCAGGTAGCGCGTGACCATTATCCAATTATCCCGTTTATACTTGTAATGTAACCATGAATGAATGTAAGGAAGAGCTGGGCTCAGAGCATCTTCTAGACTGGCACTACAGACTAGAGCATCTTAACTTGTTTTCAGCTGTTGAACTGAATTTGTCTTTTTGCAGCGGCAGAAATGAACCTGTTTGGCGTGAAGACGACAACGTTGATAGCCAACTCGGAGGTCTATACCACCATGCGAGAGAATGCAACATTCCTGCTCGAGCTGTGCTCCTCCTCCTCCGCGTCCAGCAGCCTGCAACCATCTGGCAACGCTGGCAGCCAGAAGCGATCACCACAACAACAGCAGCAGCAGCAGCAGGGCTCGATGGCGATGGCGATGCCAATGCCTGTGGTCATCGAGCATCAGCATTTGGGCATGCCCGATCTCAATCTGAGCAGCAAGCCGAGCACCAGTCGGGCGGACTCGGCTCGCAGCAGCCGCATCGGGCGGCTGAGTGGCAAGTTTACGCCCTTTCGCAAGAGCTTTGTGGGCGTGGCGGCGGCATCGCCGGACAACGTTTGGCTGGCGCCCGATAGCTTCGCGTGTCTGGAGTGCCTGGGCACCGCCGCCCACGAGGATCTGCCCTACGAGATGTTCGGCCTGGGCGCCAATGCCAATGACAATGGCTACGATCGGGTAAGTCGTGCAAGATTTCCGTTTGTCTACAGTGGTCGGCATATATTTTGAAACTTTGCAATAACCGAACCAAAATTTGAGATTAAAGTATTTTGTTTTTAATATGAAAACAATATCCCTAACATTATTAGTACTAAAATAACAGAAAGCTTACAGTACCGCTTATCAAAATTGATATGCCGACTAGTGTTTATACTCTTTTCGAAGAAAATAGTATATTAAGTTTGTGCTGAAGTTTGTAACGCATAGAAGGAAGACCCCCAAAAGTTACTGCCAGTATGCTTAGAATGACAAATACAAATTGATCTAGCCATGTCCGTCTGTCTGTCTGTCTGTCTGTATGTATGCAAACTAGTCCCTCAGTTTTTGAGCTATCACGATAAAACTTTGCACAGACCCTTATTATTCCAGGGGACAGCACATAGGTCGGAGCCGGCCGGATCGGACCACTATATCTTATAATTTCTACAAATACTATTTTTAGACGGATACCTAGGGTACTCAAAAGTATATTAGTGCAATGTCTATAATCTGAAACTTTGGAATTCACAGTAGATACTGTTAAACTGTATGTTTTTACCAATAAAAAGCGATTTCTTATAAAAAACATCAAACAAAGGGAAAGGATTATGCTCGGTGTGCCGAAGATCTTATACTCTCTTCGAGGTGTGTATAGATTTCACTATATAATAGTTCGCGACTAATTCGCAGATATCCTTTTGCACAAGCTTCATCCAAAATAGCTTAAATTTAAAAATAAATTATAAAAATTTAATTAGAAGCGGGAATCGAACTCGGGTCCTCAGAACCACTCGGCTCCATAGCCATTACGCTTGTTCGGCTCCCTATCATTTACACCAGCGAACTGTTGTGCAAACTGTTGAAATACTCGATTCAAGTGCAGTCAGTTGAAAACTTTGTTGCACTTGGGTTTATTTGCTCGCATATAGCTGTTCTATTTATGACTCAATCGCTTTGAAGTTTCAAACATTGATGAGTTATATGGAAGTGTACAAGGAATTTAAGGGCGAAAGCTTTGGACACATGGGATATATGGCTAAAACCGACTTCGAGTTGTATGACAGCTATAAAATATAGTGTTCCAATCCGACTGGTTCCGACCAATATGCTGTATATTTAAATAATGAATGTCTGGGTAGAGTTTCATCGCGATAGCTCAAAAACTAAGGGACTAGTTTGCGTACATACAGACAGACAGACAGACGGACATGGCTAGATCAAGCATGACCCGCATCTCAATTATATAAGCTAACGTGATTGCTACCATATCCAGATCAGAAGATATGTGAATTTACAGAATATTATAATAATTTTGGTCTTTCATAAAATTAAGTAAAATTTACAAAATAAATGTTTGCTCACAGCTTTAATATACAAGATTGATATCAAACCATTTCATTTGATAACTATCATTTTCGGTGCTTTTAAAACTACAAATATACATCTTCTTTTTATCAATTTGAACAGCCGCTGTCGGAGATCTCGTATGAGTCATGTGAGCCAAACAACTATGAGTTGATGTCCGGATCTGTGGCAAATGCGCCAACCACTGGCGGCACACTCTCCAAGTTCCATCGCAGCTACTCCATGGGCCAGGGCTGGGCAGCTGTGGCACAACAGCAGCAACAACAGCAGCAGCAACCCATTGTGGCAGCAGCAGCTGCGGTAGTGGCACTACCATTGGATGCACAGCCCAAGGTCGTCTATCGGCGCCGCAACAATTCGACTAGCGAGGGCGACGGCTCGCTGCTCATCTGCTATCCGTCGGAGCATCTGCGTCGCCTGGTGCCGCACAAGCTGCTCGCCAGTGTGGCCGTGCTGCATGCGGCGACCAATGCGAACGAGTCGCAGGCCAAAGCAGCGACGGGCACCACGGATGCCAAGGATCAGGCATCCGCCAGTCCGCAGCCGGAACAGAATAGCGCCCTGCTCAGCCGCCCAGCGATGGCGTTCATCACGCAGAAGCACGAGCTGGACCGGCTGCGTGGTGCAATGCGTCGCAGTCTGCGGATTGCCGCCTGTCGCATCTATGCGCTCCAAGCGCTCAACTGGCTGCTGCGCAGTGTGACGCAGGGCGTCTGCCTGCACGATCTGATGTGGTGGTTCGTCAGCTCGCTGGCACTGGGCAGCATGGAGCTGGTCGATGGCAAGTACGAGGAGGCGGAGCCGGCGCTGGAGCATCCGGTGGCCTACACACAGATCAGTGGACGCTTTGCGCATCTCATCACGCAGTCGCTGCATGTGCTGCTGCAGTCGGTGGCGGATCTGACGCTTCACTTGCCGCTCGGTTCGCCGCTGCAGCGTGTGGCGATTCAGTGCTTTGGCATCCGGTTCCGGCAGGCGGATCATCAGTTTCTGCACAGCTCGCATGTGTTTGGCAACATCTCGAAGATATTGTCCAAGTCGGATGAGCAGAATGACGCAATGGCCGTGTCCACAATGCTGACGGCAGCCGGCGAGACACATTGCGATGCGGAGCACAATATCGCCACCGCCAGTCATCCGCTGCAGGCGGGCAGTGTGGCCGGCGCCAAGGTCATCTGCTACACGGATCTGGCCGGCATGTTTGAGGTCACGGTATCCTCGCGACCAGCCATGATCGAATCCTTGACGGACAACTCAACAGAGACCTTCTGGGAGAGCGACGAGGAGGATCGCAACAAGTGCAAGATCATTGAGCTGTCCATGAGCAAGCTCACCTACGCCTGCAAGTTTGTGCTCGTCCACATCGACAACAGTCGCGACATTCAGGTGGGTACAGTTGCTAGTCGGGTGGCTTAAGTGTTGATGACAAGACGATATATTCTTGCCACCCTACAACTTTTGCAAAAACATAGTATAAGATAATCGGTACGGCACTATGTGGAACGGTACTGCTTAGGGTAGCAGCTGGTGGGTACAGTCGATAGTCGGGTTGCTTAAATGTTAAAGACAAGACGATATATTCTTGCCACCCTACCACTTTTGCAAATACAAAGTAGAAGATAATCGGTACGGCACTATGTGGAAGGGTACTGCTTAGGGTAGTAGCTGGTGGGTACAGTCGCTAAGCTTTGCTACAAGACTAGACATGGTAATAATATACATCACTATTCAATACCTTTGTGGGTAATGCAAATACAAAGTATAAGATAATCGGTACGGCACTATGTAAAACGGTACTGCTTAGGCTAGTAGCTGGTGGGTACAGTCGTTAGTCGGGTGGCTTAAGTGTTAAAGACAAGACGGTATATTCTTGCCACCCTACCACTTTTGCAAAAACCTAGTAGAAGATTATCGGTACTGCTTAGGGTATCAGCTGGTGAGTACAGTCGCTAGACGGGTTTAAGCCACCATGTTGATAACATGACGATATATTCTTACCACCCTACCAATTTTGCAAATACAAAGTAGAAGATAATCGGTACGGCACCATGTGGAAGGGTACTGCTTAGGGTAGTAGCTGGTAGCTTTGCTACAAGACTAGACATGGTAATAATATACATCACTATTCAATACCTTTGTGGGTAATGCAAATACAAAGTATAAGATAATCGGTACGGCACTATGTAGAACGGTACTGCTTAGGGTAGCAGCTGGTGGGTACAGTCGCTAGGCTGGTGGCTCAAGTGTTGATGACAAGACGATATAGTATTCTTACCACCCTACTACTTTTGCAAAAACATAGTAGAACATAATCGGTACAGCACTATATAGAAACGTACTGCTTAAGGCCATGGCTGGTAGGTGCAGTTGGTAATTGGGCAATGGTATTAATATACAGATTATTGTCAACTGTCCTTTATAATTTCATGATTCGCAACTGCTGCTCCAATTTCCTTTTAGATAATTCTCGTACTCCCGGTAATGCACAATCTGTCTTAGTATTGTACTATATATTATATATAGTAGCTGTCCATTGTTGTTTAGGTAGTCAGCAACATATACTGTTTGTTCTTATCGAATTGAATTCCTATCAAATGAAGATATCAGTCACTAAAGCTACCACAATTTTGCCGGGATAGTAAACGTAAACGTAAAAAAGCGAATGATATTCGTAATCCGAATATATACGATACATATTTTGATTTGCAAATAAGAGCAATAATAATTTAGAACTTAATAATACATTTAATCGTTATTAACCGTTATGAACTCTTCTTTACTTACACTCCCGCACAGAACAAGGTGCTGAATGTGGTGTTCTATGCTGGCCAATCGCTGGGGGACACGAATCTAATCAAATCGGTGGATGTGGATCAGAAGGCGTGCGTATGGATAGCAGCCAAGATCAGTGACGAGAGCAGCACCCACTTTCGCCTGGAGCTGCACGGTCCGGAGAATACGCTGCGTGTGCGGCAGATTAAGCTGTTGGGCCTGCCCAGCTGTCAGCAGGGAGCGGGAAGTGCTGCTGCCACCTCTGGCGGCGTCGAGGAGCCGCTGGCCGAGCATCGAGCGAATCTGCGATTGGCACACGCCTCCCGCATACAGCAGCAGATCTGCGAGGCGGAAACGTTGCGTGTGTTCCGCCTGATCACCGGTCAGGTGTTCGGCAAGCTGATCAGCAATGTGAGTGAGGCGACAGCTCCACAGCAGCAGGAGGCAGCCAACTCGATGCTGGCCGACTCGCTGGATCTGCGCGAGCACATGGTCGGCATACTCTTCTCGCGCAGCAAGTTGTCGCATTTGCAGAAGCAGGTGATTGTCCACATTGTGCACGCCATCAAGAAGGAGGCGCAGCGCGCCAAGGAGGACTGGGAGCTGGTCAATCTGACGCATGTGCTCAAACAGCAGCAGTCGCAATCGCAATCGCAAACGCCGCCGCTGACCTTGGCAGCACCTCCGCCCTTACCCAGCTCATCCAATGCCGTCGCCGTCGCCGTTGCCACGTCCACTGAGAGCAGCACGGAGCGCAGTCGCGCCCCGGACACCTACTGCTTCGAGATGCTCAGCATGGTGCTGGCGCTGTCGGGCAGCGTTGTGGGTCGCTCCTATCTGTCGCAGCAGCACGGCCTGCTGCGGGACCTGCTGGGGCTGCTGCACACGGGCAGCGATCGGGTGCAGCGGCAGGTGACGGCACTGTTGCGCCGCATACTGCCCGAGATTACGCCGGAGAGCTTCGCGGATCTGTTGGGCGTGCAGCGTTTGCCGCCGGCGGACTATAGCATTGCGCATCAGAGCGCCAGCGACTTTGACATGAGTCGCCTGGGACTGCTGGACATCTTTCTGGCCGTCATTGCCAAGTCGCTGCAGCTGCAGGTCAAGGTGAAGACGAACACGGCGAATGCAGCCGCTGGTGGCCAAGCCGTCAGCGCCAAGCCGGGCCAGGTGGAGAAGACGCCCGCCTTTGTGCGCCTCTGCAGCTCCTTGGATCTGTCCGTTCAACTGCTGCGTGCCGGCAAGCCCAATACGGCGGATATGCTGCCGGAGGCGGCATCCGGGGCCAGCGATCCGTTTCGCTTTGATGCGGCGCCACCGAAGAAGGAGTCCAAGCGGAATCTAAACCAGCGCTGGTTCCTCAACGGAGTCATCTCCACCAAGCAGGCGGAGAGCATCATCGGACTCATACGGGATCTGGCAAGCGTAAGTAGCCGCAAGAACTAGAGTTGTATATTGTAGTTCAATTGAAATAATAAGTTCAATCGGTCATTTAGTTTGTTCAGTGAATGATTTCGTTCAGTTTGGTTCAGTTTTTCGGTTCGTTCAATTTGAACATATCTTATCTTGATGTGTCAACATTGAGACAGATCCGACTGCATAAAGTATATATATTCTTGATCGGCATCAAATAAGCAAAAGGAACTGTAATCGAACACAAACGACCAAATCAAACCAACGAACTAGATGAACTACAATCAGAGATGCAGTTCATGCTTGATTGAATAGTTCAATCGAACTAATTCTGAACAACTCTAGAAAGAGTTTCATAACAGATCAACCTAATGAGTTTTTATTTGTTTGGTACAGGGCAAGCTGAGCGACAAGTGGTCACAGATCACCAAGGCGGCCATTGCGGAGTCTGTGCTGAATCTGACACGGCTGGAGGAGATCTATCGGACGCCGGAGCATTGCACAAAGACGGCCACACTTTGGCTGGCGCTGGCCAGTCTCTGTGTGCTGGAGCGGGATCATGTGGAGAAGCTGTCCTCCGGCCAGTGGTCGAAGCTCTGCGATACGCGGCCCATGTGCACCAATCATGATGATGGCGAAACTGCGGCCATCATTCAATGCGAGACATGCGGTTCGCTCTGCGGCGACTGCGATCGCTTTTTGCATCTCAATCGCAAGACGCGCACACACAAGCGCACGGTAAGTCAATCAGTCAATCAATCAGTCAATCTTTCGATCGGTCAAACTATTAAACTATTCATCAGACAGTAAGTCGAATCAATACATTTTTATATAGAGTCATGATTGAATCTGTCATTCAATCAATCAATCAGTCAATCTAACGATCGGTCAAACTATTAAACTATTCATCAGACAATAAGTGGAATCAATCAATTTGTATATACAGTCATGATTGAATCAGTCATTTAATCAATCAATCAGTCAATCTATCGATCGGTCAAACCAGTAAACTATTCATCAGATAATAAGTGGAATCAAAAACTTTTTATATATAGTCATGATTGACTGATTGATTGATAATCTGATAATCATCGAACTTGTCAATCCTTCAATCCATTTAGTTGCCAATAAATCAATCACTTTGTCAACCAATCAACTTATTTTTAAACTGAATACTAATGATCAAATCAGTCAATCATCAAAACATTAAGCAATCAATCAATCAAACCATTTTGCTGTCAATCAAACCGTTTGTCAAACATTTAATCAAGTCCATTTATACGGCAATGTAGTAATAAGTTATTACAGCATTCGTCAATCAATCCGCCAAACTTTTTAGTAGTCTATCGAGAAGCCAGTAAGGCAAATAATGTATTGAACACTCCAAACAGCTAATCAATCAATGAATCAATCGATTTTATTTTCTGCTTGTTACAGGTGTGCAAGGAGGAGGAGGAAGCCATACGCGTGGAGCTGCACGAGTCCTGCGGCCGCACGAAACTCTTCTGGCTGCTCGCCTTGGCCGACTCGAAGACGCTGAAGGCGATGGTGGAGTTTCGCGATGGCAGCCACACGATCATCTCCGGGCCGCAGGAGGCGGTCGGTCGCTGTCGCTTCTGCGGCGTCACTGGCAACTCGGGCCTGCTGGAAATTGGCAACGTGTGCGCCGATGCCCAGTGCCAGGAGTACGCCTGCAACTCCTGCCTCAAGACCAAGCCCTGTGGTCATGCCTGCGGCGGTGTCGCCGGTGAGCGCAAATGCCTGCCCTGTCTGCAGCACGTGTGCCACGTGCGCGAGAACGAGCTGGCCGAGGAGCTGCGCGATCCGAAGCTCACCCAGGATGCCGACGACATGTGCATGATCTGCTTCGTGGAGGCGGTCTCCTGTGCGCCCTCCATACACGTAAGTCTCAACTGTGTTATCACACTTGGGTGCACTTCATCTAATATCTGTCTCTCTCTCTCTCTGCTCAGCTGGAATGCGGTCATGTGTTTCACTTTCACTGCTGCAAGGCGGTGCTGGAGAAACGCTGGAGCGGACCGCGCATCACCTTTGGCTTCTCGCTGTGTCCCATCTGCAAGGCGGATATACAGCATCCGCTGCTGGTGGATATACTGGAGCCCATCAATGGACTCAAGCAGGATGTCAAGCGCAAGGCGCTCATGCGGTAAGTTCAAAGCATCCATATATCAGATCATCAAGTTTTTATCATTTTATCCAATTTTAATAATCAAAAAGTATTGAAATTCTAGTTTAACTTTACTCGCATAACTTAGCAATCAATATAGTTAAGCTGTGATTACATGAAGGTAGTTTCGATATATGTCCTAGAGAGCTATATATATTTATATTATCAGTAGTGTCGAGTTTTAAATTCGATCGCTCAATAATTAATTTCTGCAGAAGTCTGAATTATTTCATTTATTTTTTTTTTAAAACGTTAGTTAGAATTCAAAATGTCATTAACTGTGCGCAAAAACTGTTTTGTTTTTGAAAAACGTGTTGCTTTCAGTTTAAAAAAAAATTCTATAGAAAATGTGGGCTTAGGATTCAATGGGTACTTTTTCAATTTTTTTTAACATTTTCTCAGCCGAAATCTCTATCTAATATACAATTCTCTCTTATTTTGCATACATCTTTCCAAATAAGATCTTATTTTAAGCTTCTCTTCCTTTTCGTTCTCGCCTCCTTTTGTATTTGAAGCATTCTACTACTAACTCATCTGATCTTACTTACTTTTTCTAAATTAATAAAATGCACAGACTATTTTGTTTGGTTTTCGGGTTTCAACAAGCTTGAAAGAAATGTTTGACCTATGAACGTTTGAAATAACCGCCGTATCCTGAACTTTTCAATTTCAATAAACTTTAATTTTTACAAATATATATTTCGGTTTTGTTAATAATTTGATTACAAGTCTCTGGTTCTGACTGTTATGATACCGTCTTGAATCGGACAAAACCGAATCTTGAGCTACAGCACAATTGGCTAATTGATTGTGTCTCTTTCTCCTCTCTCTCCCTTTGTGCAGTATCAAGTACGAGGGCGTGGTTAAGGACACGGATAACAAGGATGTCACACAGCTGGCAATGGATCGCTATGCGTATTACGTGTGCTTCAAATGCCAGAAGGCCTACTACGGCGGAGAGGCGCGCTGCGATGCGGAAATTGGGGAGAAGTTCGATCCCGAGGAGCTGGTCTGCGGCGGCTGCTCGGATGTGGCACGCGCCCAGATGTGCCCCAAGCACGGCACCGACTTCTTGGAGTACAAGTGCCGCTACTGCTGCTCGGTGGCGGTGTTCTTCTGCTTTGGCACGACGCACTTTTGCGACACGTGCCACGACGACTTCCAGCGGCTGACGAACATACCGAAGAGCAAGCTGCCGCAGTGCCCCGCCGGGCCGAAGGCCAAACAGCTGCTGGGCGACGAGTGTCCGCTGCACGTGATCCATCCGCCCACCGGCGAGGAGTTTGCGCTGGGATGCGGCGTCTGTCGCAATGCGCAAACATTTTAGCAACAGCTGCAAGTAGAAATACCGCTCGAGGATCTGTCGCCAACGGAACTGCAGTCGCCAGACGATGACGATAACGATGACGATAACGATGACGATGACGATGAGGATGAGAATGACGATGAGGATGACGATGACGATAACGATGAGCATTATGATGACGATGTCGATATCGATGTCGATGTCGATGTCCAAGTCGATGTGGATGTCGATGTGGACATGGAGGAGCAGCGGAGCGTCGGCGATGGCGCCGAGTGGCAGCGAAAGGACTCTTAGACACATTTGCATATACATATACAATATAGAAAGCTTACAATTAGGCATAAAGTAAATATATATATATATATATATATATACATATGTATGTAAATTACCTTTTTTTTAATATTATTATATATGTAATTCAAAAGATGCAATTTTTAGCTCTATGTGTGTGTATTTAACTAATTTATTTATTTATTATAATTGTAATTGTAATCTAATCAGCATTTGTTTACATTTATTTACTTAAACTCAATCAATACACATATTGCATAGGTAACACACTCATAAAAACTCACACACACACACATACGCATAAATACTCATTCTCTTAAGTAGGATTGAAAATAAAGGATACGGAAAATGAACGCGTTTATTATAGATGTGAATTGATTGATATTAATAAAAATGAGACAAATATTAACATATATGCAATATTATCTGTAATACTCACATCACTATTATTATTTTCATTGAGGATGGAAAACAAAATGAAAATAATTATATGACAAATTATTGTAACTAAATTATATTTATTATAAATGTGACAACAAAAAAAAAAACAAGACAAAGAAAAATAAAGACGCAAATGTAATTAAATAAAAGAAAAAAATGTATTTACTATTTTATCCAATCTGTTTTGCAGCAATATAAATTCATATAAAATACCTACCTTAACTTTTTAAATATCTGCTTTGGATTAATCTGTAGAGCACGCAATGAGATTTGGTATTTGGATTATGGAAGGCTGAAAGAAAAAAAATACATGCATACATAAATGCAAACCTCCAAACATTAAAAAGCGGACTTGTTCTTAAAAACATGTATGTATTTTGTTTCTTTTTATTTTGTCATTGTATTCTTGTTATTTTTTATTTTGTTTGGTTTTTTAATCATTTTGTTTGCATCATTTTTGAATTGTTCTGCATATTCTTTGCTGTGATAGATGTATTTATTTCATGTATTTTCTTTTTTTAATAATTCTCAATGCATACAATTAGTACTTTTAAATTATGTTTTCTTTCTCAACTTAGTCAAAGACTTATTAACATAAATGTTTGTGGGTTGTGTGTGTGTGTGTGTGTGTGTTAATATCAATGTTAATGTCATAATAATTAATTTACTATACACATTTATTACAGCATTTATTAATTGATTTTTCGAAATAAATTGTACAACTATATTTTATAAAGGTTGGTTTAGTTTTTGGTATTTTCTGGTTTTTTTTTCTTGTTGCTGGTATTTTTGGTAATTGTAATCAGTGTCTCATAAGTTCAGCTTTGTTCTGTTCAAGCATTTTGCGGTATATAGTACTACTTAAATATGTAGTTGTAAATATGCATGTTTTGAACGAAAACAACACAATTGAATATATGAACGAACTATTTCTTTTTTTTGGAATGTATTCATCTTTATTTGTTTGTTAATTATTTGTTAATTAGTTTGTAAATATATAAAGAGGCAGCTTTTTCAAGTTCAAAAACAAAAGGCGCGTGTACGAAATCATTTTCATGACTGCATTTTTCAAACTGTTGGATATAGTAGTACTATATATATATATATACCATATATCAACTATGCTTCTCAAATTGGTGGAAAATGTTGAATGTTGCCTTTCTTGGTTTGGTTTTCATTTGAAGATTTTTCTTGGTTTTTTTGTTATTTGTTTTGTAAAATTTTGGTTCTTTTTCGTCTAGAGACTAGAAACTAGTGTCTAGAGCATAACGCTAAGTAATTTTTGTTGTTCGGTACCTTTTTGTATGTATGAGTTAGTTGCTTTCTATTTGTTGCTTGCCAAAAGTGTTTCGCAGTGGGTATTACAAAAAATGAGACGGGTGTTAGGCATTGGTATTTGTTTTTGTATATGTGAATAATTTAATTACAATTCATTTACTTTTGTATACATAATTAATAATTAAGTGGCGTGTTTTTGGTTTTTGGTTTAGTACATGTTAATTGGTTTTGTTTTCTTCTTTTCGTTTTTTGCATTGTTTATCATATTCATATTTTTATGTATTATCTTTTATTATTTTACGATTTTGCTTAGAAAAAAAATCTGGCGTATAAAAGCTTTTTAGGTTTTGTTTTTTTTGTTTTTGTTTTTACTCATAATATCTTTTGTTTGTCTCTGTTTAAGCTTTAAAGTGTTCGTATGTATGCGGTATATTAAGTATTTTATTCAGTTTGGCGCTTCTAAGCGTTCGAAGCAGCTATATCTATATATATGTATACATAAATATGTATATATATATATATATATATGTATATATATATATATGTATATAGTGTATGTATATACATTCGATCTCTGGCATAAATTCATCATAGGTGTTTATTATTCTTGGGATGTAGCTAGTATTTTTATGGGTATTTTAGTTGAACCAATGAGCCAATGAGTTCGACTTTTGACTGTGAAATTCGCAATTCCTCGTATGTCTCGTGTATATATATATATATATACATATACATATATATATATATATATATACATATATAAGTATGTATAAATATCTGCTCTTTTATCATAAATTTTCATTTCAATATAAATTTTGACTAATTGTCGCTCTCATTTAGCTATACCTATAAATTGTAATTGCACCTTTCTTTCATAATATTTGGTTTTTTCTCCATTTGTTTTTTTGTATGTAATAAATTTGTATTTTTTTTTTTATCATGTTTTTGGTTAGGTTTTTCATTCAAAAATGTATAAGGCTCTGTGTAGTTTGCAATATAATCTACCAAACAATAGAAAAGACCTAAAAGAAAAAACACATCGATATAGAATCTAAAATTTGTTCCGCTGCGAGTAATGAGCTGGAAGCGGAAGCGTTGGGGCAAACACTGTTTAATTAATAAATGTATTTATGTCAGTATTATTTTGGTATTTTTGTTGTTGTTTGTTTTGCTTTTAGTTCGCTATCATATTGTGTATGCAAAAGTTAGTTGAACAAAGTTTTGAAAACTATTTTACAGTTAACTCTAGTACCGCTAGTCATATGCCCTATACTATATAAATTTGTATATGCCAAATACTATATAATATAAACTATTTGTATGCTTTATAGTTAGTTGAGTCATTCCATTTGCCATTTGACTAGTGCGCCTTAAGCTAAACAAGTAGTTCATTCTTTTTTTAAATTTTACTACGAAAAAAAACGTACTTTATAAGTATAACTATAACTCTTAACTATTAAACTATATACAATGAGCCCGCTGCTAGTTGTTTTTTTTTTTGTATTTTTTTGTAATTTTTTGTTTGTATTTTTTCAAATTTTTTAAACATATGCAACAAATTTGGTAACTATTTCGTTATTATATCATTATTATAAAAGCTTTCGAATGAATATCATTGTGTATGTGTGTGTTTGTGTGTATGAATGTATAATTGAAATCTATGTTTGTATAATGTACAATGTACATATATATAATTAAAGTCATGATGTAATACCACTTGAATTGCTTTTCGGTTTGCTGGCGAACTAAGTTTTGATAGTCTATGGTGCTTGAGATTAGCAAAAAAACCCAAAAAAAACCGGATCTGTCGAAGGATCTAAAGATGGATTTGCGCTATATATAATGGTAATATAGTGTGTTGTCAGCCAGACCTAAGTACAACTAAGTAAAACTAACTAACTAAGTAACTCTCTACCATCCCACTCGCCTCGAGTTAGTAGTTCGTTTTCGGGAAGACAATAGTTCGTATTGCTTTTGGGGGGAGGGGGATCCACTGCTGCTATCTCTGTTCCACTGCTCAAGAACGATCTAGATCGAAACTAGAAAAACCCAACTAAGTTCTATGAATAATACTAAGTGAGTATTCGTAAATCATTCAAGTGGGCAAACAAATATTCGCAAGCGACTTAAATGTAATGAAACCTCTGTGACATATGTACATGCATATATATTTATATATGTATATGTATATGTATATGTATATGTCTATGTATATGTCTATGTATATGTATAAATAAGTGTTATATCGTTTTTTTTCCTTCAATTTTTAAACTGTGTTCAGCATTCGGGCTAATCATTATTATTATTATTATTATTTTTTTAACAATTACCTTCGTCTATAAACTATGTGCAAGCCTTTTACTTGATGCGAGCATAAACCATATTATAAATATTATTAAATTAGTTTTATTTTGGATTTTATCACAAAGTATCTTTTGAATCTGTGTGTGAGTGTGTTAAACAATTGGAATTTTAATTAACATTTGCACAATTTACTCGTTTTTTTTATAAATTTAATTTGCCTGCCTTTCAGATTCAATTGAAATATGTACATAAACAAATATGTTTTTGGTATTTTTGTTACAGCGCAGCATATTTTTTATGTATATGGTATTTTGGTATAAATATGTACACATGTATATAAGTATGTACACATACATAAGTACTTTGTATATATACAAATTGTTTTTCTTGTCATTTAACTGCGCTTGCTTTTGTTTTTTGTTTTGTTTTTTTTTTTTTATATTTTTGCTGTTTTGTTTTAGTAAACGTTTGTTTTTGTATTTGTTTTTGTTTTTAGGTTTGTCGATTGTCGTTTTGTTTTGCGGCAACATTTTTGTGTCTTTGTCTCGTATTTTGTTGTGGCTGGGATCTTCGTATAGTTATTTAGCTGCTGTGCTAATTGTGTCTACTTAAGGTATAGCGAGTGCTCAAGCCGTATATATGTAGGACGGGTATTACGAATAAACATATACACCAACGATCTGTAGGCCCCCAATGCATTGGCAACTAACTAAGCCCCCAAGCGTACACTACTTAATTGGGCCTGCGGTTGGATCTATTCTGCATTAAAAGTGAATGCAGCTGCTTTGTCTGTGTGTATCTGTGTGTGTGTGTGTGTGTTTGTGGATCTGAGTATCAAGGATATCGCTTAGAATCTCTGATCAATCATAAATCATAAGTGTACCAACATGATACATGCGAGTACGGGTACTACTATCTCCTATAATTGAAGCAAAACGCTGTCCGCATTACCTTCATTCAGTGCATCGTATGGCTAAAAAGCAGCTATTCGTTTGAGGAATTCAAAGAGTGGCCCAATGCGAACAACGACAGAAAGTTCAGAGTTCCATTAGGTAATTTGCATTTGCATCGAAATTCATTTTCGCTGCACGCCTTTTATTTTTGCATGCAGATCCTAAAAGTATGCTTTAAAAAATGCCAAGAACATGTGACGAGAGGGAAATGGTGCATAACGGTATTTATTGCATTTGAAATGAAAGCACAAGAGTACGGCGAGTTCTTATTTCGCTTATTTCCGATGTGAACTTTAAATTGTAGTTTCCAAATAAGGATCTAAATATCTACTCTTAGCTAGAGCTGACTTTACAACTCTTTTCTCTCTTTAGTTAATTTTATTTGTATTTTATTTTTGACTAGTACGAGTATGTAAAATTCACTGGCATCATCTGCTGCTGCTTGCCACTGCTTGCTCCTGCTTGCCTCCTTAGCGTTTATCACAAAAATCTTCATTTACATGTGTTTGTGTGTGTGAGTGTGTGTGTGTGTGTGTGTGTGTATAGTATAACTAGTTAGTTCTTCTCAGCTGTTCTATAATATTGTTCGTATATAAAGGTAAATAATTGCAGTAAATGTAGCAAATTCGTAAGCAATATGCTTTAATGCCTTAATCGTAATCATAAACGAGCATTCTGCGATTGAGCTCCTTTTCCTACAAAATACATTAGAGAGTGCTTTTAAAATTTGTACCGTTGGCAAATGTTGCCCCGGCAAAGAGATGCAGAGAGAGAGAGAGATAGAGATAGTGTATGAAATAGGCAGAGGATAGTTTTGAATGGTTATCGTTAGAGAACGAGCCAGAGGGAAGAGAGAGAGAGAGAGAGAGAGAAAGAGAGTCAAGGTAGCAGTGTAGTTTTGTAAGTAGCAAGTAGAGAGATAAGAAGAAAGAAAGAGAGAGAGAGAGCGAGGGATGGCTAGGAACATTGACAGAGAGAGAGAGACAGAGAGAGAGAGAGAGAGACAGAGATAGAGAAAGCGTTTGTGTAGCTTAATTTACAGTTGCATGTACATCATATGTACACATGTATACTTAGGATGTATGCACATATGTACAAATAGACATATATACATACATACACATGTTGTAGACTATCGACTATATTGACTAGGCTAAGCGTATGCGTAGGCGTGACTCTGTATGGCCTTGAAACGCGGCTCAGTCGGTGTGGCGGCTCAGTCTGCTCACTGCTCGAAGCTGCTGCTATCCGCCGACTGATGGCGCACCAGTATCTTGGGCTAGAGGAACTCCCGCTTCGCACTCCGGCCGCTGCCCGTTGGCGTTGTTGTTGCGCTTGTTGTTGCTGCTGCGGCTGCTGCTGTTGCTATTGCTGTTCCACTTGTTGTTGGCGTCGTTGGCGGCGTTGTGCTGGCAACTGCTGTTGCTGCCGCTCCGGCGGCGGCTGGCGCTGTTGTTGTGGGCGTGCCTGCCGCACTGCCGCTGCTCGTAGACGGCGCTGGCGGCAGCGGCGGCAGCTGTGCGGCACTGAAGTCCTCCTCGAGCAGGCGCAGATGGAGTGCCGTTGGACTCGCTGACGCTGTCACACTGGTCGTACCAGATCCGGTCACTGTTGCCTGCTTAGGAGGCGCCGGTGCTTTCCTGCTCTTCGAGCGACGCTTTTTGAGCATCAGCGGCCCCAGGCCGTTGCCTCCTGCGCTCGACACGACTTGGACGCTCGGATTTAGTAGACCGCTGCCAGCGCCAGCTGTTGTTGTTGTTGTTGGCGTGCCACCGGCCGTCGGCGATGATATGGTTATCACAGTGTCCACGGGCGTGCTGGCCGCACCCACACCCGCACCCGAACCCACACCCGAACCCACTCCCGTGCCCGTGCCCATGCCCATTGCCACTGCCAGTGATGCTGTGGGCGTGGCACTGCCACAGCCCGCACAGATCTCGTCGCCCGGCGTCGTCTGGCCGCTGCTGTCGATGGTCGTCGATGGCCCCAGACGCTTGCACAGCTCGCCGAGCAGATCCTCGATGCGTCCGATGCGCTGCTGCATCCGCTGCAGCTCCAGCCGCACATCCACCTTCATGTCCAGCACGGTGGCAATGAGATCACGCTGTGCCAGCGTTGGTGGCGTCTCCCGCAGTCCCGTATCGTACGTGTCCGACGTAGTTGCCCGTGAGCTGGCCATCTCAATCTGGCGCTCTCGCTCCAGCGCTAGATTGCGCTCCTTGACGCTGCCGCCAGCTGCAGCAGCGGCCGGAGCAGCGCCAGCGCCTGCTGTCAGGGCCGGAGTTGGTGCTGCTGTTGCTGTGCTTGCTGTTGTCGTTTGGGTGGAGGCGGCGCCATCGATGACCACGCGACTGTCGCGGCTGGGCGGCGAGGAGTCGACCTCGCCACCCTCGTCGATGGTGTCCTGGCGAGCGAGGGTCGCCTGGCTAGCCTGCAGCTTTGGTGCCTTGGGAAATACCTGCAGGGTGACGTATTTAATGGATGCATAGGCGGATTGACAGGTTGACAGGTTGACAGATTGACAGATTGACAGGTTGACAGGTTGACAGGTTGCAATCGATGGCAGTTAATGGCGGAACGGATTTGGGTTGCATTCGTTTAGTTAAGTTAATTTTAAAGGACAGGAGAGAAGTGGAAAAAATGTGTTTGAGTTTCGGGGTTTATAGTTGTTGTTAGGTTAAATTGCAGTTAGTTTTTGGTTTGGTGTTGTTATTTTTATTATAGTTTGTTATTGCGCATTCATTCATTGATTCGTGTCGTTGGTTGTTGTTGGTAGGTTGCAATAGGTGGGTAAAGGTGAGAATTGTGCAGTTTGGTTTCCAATCAGGTTTTTTTGTTGTTGTTTGTTTTGAAAGTGGCGCCCAATTTTAGTTTCAGCATCCAATTGAAATAGTTGTTGTAATTGTTGTTGTTATTGTTGTTGTTGTTGTTGTAGTAGCAAGGCAAGCAATGGTTTTCAGTTTTATATTCGTTGTTATTTTTGTACAAGAGCAAAAAGTTGGTGAGCAATAAACGAAAAATAGAAACATGTCAGTCGATTGTTTTTCTTTTATTTTCATGTTAAGTCATTGCAAAAAAAAACTCTAAAAGGCATAGTTGCAATCGTGTTCAGTGCATACATACGCGTGTACACACTGGCAAATGCAAATGCATGTGTGTATGTGCGTGTGTGCGTGTGTACGCACGTATGCGGGAGCTGCAGAGCGCTACGTTAAGAACTCAACTAGTGGCGCGGGCAGAACGGCGATAGCACGTGCACAAAATATCGATAGGCATTGCATGCTGAAACATGGCTGCGATCGGCTATCACTATCACTGTCACTATCGATATCAAATGCATCGCTATCCTGCCCGTTGTGTGTGTGTGTTTGTGTGTGCACAATCGATATGTGGCTACCGATAGCGATAAGAGTAGTGTTTGTTTTATTCGTGAGTGTGAGTGAGCAACTAAATATATATATAAATACTATATATTTCAATAGCAGTTCAACAGCGAAATGATCCGTTTAAAACTTACTTTGCTTAATTGTAAATGCTTTCGAACGTAAAAGTTGACAACAAATTCGAAACAACGAAATGAAAGCAAAATGGCGAAGAGTTGGCATCGAGAAGAAAGAACGAAAACGATATAAAAAAAAACAGTTGAGTTATTACAACTCTCTGCTAAAAGTATATGTTGTAAAAAGAAACGTGTGACAAAAATCTTTACAAGAACACAATTCGAATTAACAGTTGCATTTGAGTTATTATAATTTGTTTTTAAACGTTTCTTGTATGGGTTTTTGCTAGCTTGTTATATGTTGACTATATATATATGTATGTACATATATACATAAATATGTACATATATATGTATTAGTTGTTTATTGTTTGTATTGTATTGCGTTTGTTCATTGTTTAACGGTAATTACTTTATTGCCTTGTCCACCATTGCTACTCGAAGTACTACTCTGCCTCGCTTGGGCAGTGCTCTCACGCAGACTTTCGCGGGCGCTCAAACTTCTCGAGACGGCTACCTTGGCGCTAGTATCGCTAGCTGAATCGACACTTGAACTGCCCAGAAGGCGTCCCCATTTGCTAGCACGGGTACTACGTGCAGATGGTGGACCCGATGAGGGCGAGGGTGATGGCGATGGTGAGGGTACGGCGGCGGTTGTTAGGATGCGTGAGTCCTCGGTTAATGTTAGTTTAGCAGGTAGCTTCTTGGATAGGTTGGTATGATCATTTTTTGTATTGTTTTTGGTTTTATTAACGAGCAATTGGAAATTATTATAAATTCATTTTATGCGAGCACAAGACAGCAGGTATAAAGAGAGAGATAGAGAGGAGAGAGAGAGAGAGACAAAAATGTGGAGAAAAGAGAGAGTGTGTCGTGTGTTGTGGGGAGAGCGGGGGGGGGGGGACGGAGAGTTATCGATATACGGAGCCGGAATGGGGAACATTTGAGCAAGAGTTCGTTTGGGAGGCAATTGTGGTAGGTTGTTGTTTTATTTTGGTTTTCAATAAGGTTTCAGTGTTGCATTTTGTGTGGGTGATTGGTGGTGGTTGGTTGTTTTGGGGGGAAAAATAATTTAAACATTTTTCGTTAGTAATTTTGTTTAGTTTCGATTTTCAATTCATCCAAATTGACAGCAAATTTTATACAGTGACATCAAGGGAACGTAACATCAACGTTAGATAAAAGAAATAGAGAGAATGAGAGAAAGAGTGAGAGTGAAAGCGTGTGGTTAGTGATGTGTGTTTTGGGAACGCAAAAGTTGCAACGAGCGTGAATGCAAGAGTGAGTGGGTGAGTGAGAGAGACGAGCATATATGCGAATGAGAGAGAGAGAGAATATGTTGGCAGTTAGAGCGTAAGCATGTTAATGGAAGATAAAGAAAGATATACAACGAGCATAAGTCACTTGTATGCATTTCAAATAACAATAATGCGATGTATACTATATATATATATTTATTAATATGGTAAACAAGTTAACGGTTAACGGTAACGATAACGATAACGGTAACGGTAATCGCTTAACGGTGCCAGCTTGGCCACATGGCCCAACAAACCTGAGCTGTGGCTGTGGCTGAGCTGTGGCTGTGAGTGGATTAGTAACGAAAATGCTTCAAAAAAAAACAAAACAACGTTAGTTTAGTTACTTTGTTTACAATAAATGCGTCAGATATACACACACACAAACATCATATATACATTGGTAGTACAAACACTTACGTAAATACACATTAAAATGTAAAACAGAAAGGAAAACAAAAAACCGAATGGAATGGAATGAAACACAAACCGTTGCTATAACCAAAACTAATTCAATTCGATATCGAATTTTAAGAAATTCGAATTGATCGTTTTGTGTGCGCTTTCATCGGTAAGGAAACGAAGTCGATAACGAAAACGATAATGATGACGATAACAACAACAACTGAATATGAGAAACGTAATGACATTAAACACACAAAAGCATTGCACATAAAACAAACGGAAACGGAACACGATAACACGGAACGCATGGAACTGGAACTGGAACTGGAGCAAGCGTAATGACTCATTTGCACTAACCTTGGTGCGTTCGACCTCGCCATCGCCTTTCTCGACATCACTCTGGCCGGATCCGACGAGCTCCTTGCTGCCCGCCTGCACCTGCGGCGTACGCCGAAACTTGGAGAAGATCTTGCGCACGAGATGATCCTGATTCTGGGGCAATTGTGGCTCGTTCTTACGCCGTTCGGCCAATTCTTTTTCGCGCTTCACATCGGCCACCTTGCGAAAAATCAGTCGATGTCTGAGATTGTAGGTGAGCACCAGATTGCGTGCAAAGCTATTCGCAAATGCCGAATAGAAATCGAGGACTTCGAGCAATTTATCACGTTTGATGGCATGCAAATCACAGTAGGTCAGCGCACGCACATTTGCGGCACTCTGGCCAACGGCCGAGTCCTTCCAGAATTGATCGCCGAAGACGTCGCCTTTGCCTTCGAATGCAAGCATATTTGTTATATGTATGTATGTTAAAGATGCGCACTCGTTTCGAACTTACCCAATATTGCCACAACCTCATCGTCCTGTATGACCTCCAGACTGCCGGTCACAATGAAGCACAGACTATCGATACTCTCGCCGGTATGATAGAGCAGATCCCCCGGCGCCGAATGGGACATCATGAAGTGCATCGCTAATGCGCGCAGACAACCATCCGAGGCCAGACGAAATGCTGGATGCTCGTTAAATACTTTGCGATTTAGATGAACACATATGTCAGCCTTCATATCTTTCGGACAATAGTTTAGTACCTGCGAATTGTGAATGAGTTGCGAGTTGCGTTGTGTGCTCTGCGACTCCTTTTATCATAGCCAGTAACCCGTTACCCTTTACCCGCAACCCGTAACCCGTAACACCTGACTCGTGACCCGTAACCCGTAACCCGTCACCCGTAACCCGAAGCGGCGCCACTCCCAAGCGCCCATACCCACTCAAGGCATGGGGGCCTAGGACAGGGGCCTTTTTTACTTGGCTCTTGTTGGTGGTGGGAAAGTCGGGAGAGTGTAGGAGTTTTAGTTACTCAGAAGTGAGTGCTAGCTAATGCATATAAGTACGGACATTGCCTGCAGGCTCTGGATGATAAACAGTTGAGTGATTAACCATAGAGAGAGCGAGAGAGAGAGAGAGAGAGACACACACACGCACACATACACTAAAACACATATACAACATTGAACAGTGTACAAAAGACCGGTGTTTCGTGTTTCTGTCTATATTCTATTGTGTGTGTGCTGTGTAAGTTGGTTGTGGGGTGTGTGTGTGTGTGTGTCGGTGTGTGTGTCGGTGTGTGTGTGTGTGTGTATGGGTTAAGGTTATCTCAAACCTTTACAGACGTATAACACTTGACATGCTCTTAATATCTATTCAGTATTTTGTTACTGATACAATCCAAACTAGATCCCTATTTACCTCGTTTGATGATGCTTTCACTGTTACTTCTGATTTTTGTGCTCTCTATAAGAAATCTTTACTGACACAGAAATCCATAATATTAGGATTGCTTTCAAATCTTTTCTATGGAAAAATTTCTTATAAATAAAAACAATGATTGGAATGAATTCATTTTTAAATTCTTGAATAAGATTAGTATACAAATTTTAACTTAATTGCGAGATCTGGTTTTTCATATAAATTTTTGTTATCCCCAAGAAAAGCTTCACATTTTTGGGCAATTATTTCAGGGCTTTGCTAATATCAGATAATAGAATCATAAATATAGCCATATGTTCATTTTTTATTAAAGTTATACAACATAATTTTTTATTCTAAACAGATATAATGCAAATATTTTGCAAATCTGTAATGGAAGATAATTCTTTTATAAAGATCTTAAGTGCAAATTGTTCGCAAATCGGACAACAAATGTGGAAGGTAATCATAGGATTTTTCGGAGTATCAAATTAGAGTAACGAAGGGCAACAAATAAATAAACAAACAAACAAACAACACTCCGATAGTTAAAATGCCTAAAAGTTCAGTTCAGTTCGAAAAGTTTTCTAGATTCTTGCAAGTCAACTGATCTCAAAATCTTTAGATACCTAAACTTTCTATATACCCGAACTATATTAGCCAGTTGCGATTATAGAGCAATTTCTTATAAGTACATCAATCAATAAATATATGTCTGCAAGGGTTTTCAAAGATCGGCAAGCCGAAGTCAGCTGTACCTTCTTGTTTGTTGTTATTTGTTTTTAAAAAATTTTCTCGAATTGCGGCACAAACTACAGTCAACGAAATAGGTATAAAGGTCAGTTGATTTGCTGCGACATTAGCGCGAGCACAATTATGAAATGCTTCTGTAAAATTTGTTAGTTTTACTTCAGTTTTAAACCAAACATTATCAATATTAAATCATTGCAAACGTGGACGGCGTTTGGCGTTTGGTTTAAGTTCATCTAAAGGCATGAATTTGACGGACGCTTTTCGTTTTGGCACGGATTTAGCTCAATCGCGCATCGAATAAAGAGAAGAGAATGGTAGACAATTTGAAAACAGATGGGAAAACAGAGAATAGTTGATTTTGTTGATTTTTTTTTAATAAGTTTGATTGTTTTAGATTTGTTGTATAAGAAATGTATGCGTTCTGGCACAACACACAGAGAGCTTACCTCGACCTTGACTTGGAACTTGACCGGGACCGGGACCGGGACCTGGACCGGGACCTGGACTTGGACCTGTAGCTGGACTGTAGCCTTGAGCTGGACCTGCTCCTGTACCTTTCGGCTGAACCTGGGAGCATTGCGTACGCTTCTTCACATAGCTCTCTCGGTTCACTTAAACTTCGACTTTTTGGTATTTTCGCTTGTACTTTTAACGTTAAATTCTTAACTACTACTTCTAAGTTGGAAACGTGCCATTGGCAAATTTCATTCTCAGTCGCACATATTTTTGGTTGTTGCTTTCATAATTGGGTAAGCATTTGATATAAGTTTCAATGTTTTGCTTAGAGCGTTTTTGGCTGTAGATGCGAGAAGCGATTTGAAAATAACTGGGAAAACAAAGCAAACAGCAGCGAGCAGCAGCAAATGGTAAATGGCAAAAAATAAAAAAATAACAAAAACGAGAAGCAGTTTTTGCCATTTTCATTTGGAAAGTACTTGAGAAATGTGTAGAACTTTGCTGTAAGTTGTGTTATGTGTATATATATGAGTGTGTGTGTGTGTGCGTTTGTGTGTGTGTGCGTGTCTGTCTGTGTTTGTGCGTGTGTGTGTGTATTTGTTTGTGTTTGTGCAGTGTGTGTGCGTATGGAAAAGCCTTGGTCTTTGAGTACAACTGTGAGCCAGAGCCGGGCTACATTTTGCACTTGTTAGTGGGTATAGTAGCGAGTAAAATAAGTATAACGTGAGCAGCGAGAGAAGAGTCTATAAATTGGTTAGCATTTGGGATAGAAGCGAGATAGTATATGGCTGTGATAGTTAAATGCGAATAATGTGAAATTTTCCAGTGTTGCGCAACTCTCGTTGATATTTAAATGGTTACAAGTGATTTAGCGAGTGGCAAGTTCGAGCATGATATGCTCATTCTACAACACTATGCTAATATTTGAATATGATTGATTATGATTACAATCTAAACAGTGATTAGCAAATGACTAGAAACTAGTTCACTTACTAACGAGTAGCTTTCATTCGTTAGTATTACTTTGACAGATTAGTCTTTTATGTTACTCCACACTGCCACTCTATGGAGCTTTGTATATACAGTCGAACTTCTCTAGCTGGAAAATTCCCTAACTCGAACTTCTTTACTTCGGTCTTCTATAACTCGAACAGATTTTGTGGCACATTGAGGTGTATTTATATGAGAGCAGAAGTTCATTTCTGGCAGCATGCTTACAATTTGATCTAACAATCAACGATTTATTAAAATTCTGGCTAAAATCGGACTTCATTCAGTTCAATTCTTTTCAATTCTGTGATTTACTTTTTTTTATCATGATTAATGAACATTTATGCTTAGATGGATCGATTCCAATTGTGTTAGACAAGCTCGCTGCTAAAGCAAAAGCAAAAGCTAAAGCGTAATATATTTATAAGTGAATTCACATTTACTACTACTTATTGAGTGAATTCACTGCAGGAACTAAACTACTCGTTGGTTTAAGTTTTCTGATGCACGTTTCCAAGTACCCAAGTCCCTTCGTACAGTTGATCACTATACGCTAATATGCATATATATATATATATATATATATCGAGGAGCCGCTCACTTACCTTCTCGGTGTCGAGGCCCTTGGTCATGGCCCACGTGGAGACAACGTAGTCCATGACTCGCTCACTGAGAGCCTTGGGCACCTCGTGCAGCTTCATGAACTCGCGCACATTGTTGAGCATGTCGTGGTACTTGGCGGTGGCCGAGGTCATCTGTTGTATGATCGTCGTCACGTGACCGAAGATCGTCGCATACAGCAGGGCTACAGTTCGAGAAAGGGAGAGAGTATGGCATTGAAAACGATAGGAACGAGTTGAGGCAAAAGAGTCGTTACACTTGGACACACAGAAGTAGCGAGACAACTTTACTCGTTATGGGTTTTTTTTGTTGCTGTTGCTGTTGTTGTGAGCGTGAGCGTGTGTATGTATGTATGTGTGAGTGTGTGAGTAACGCTTACAATATGCCAACGAGTTTGGACAGTCAGCGATTTGCTACTCGCTGCAGATGAAACGCGCAAGTGCGCAGCTAGAACGGTAATAAATGCGACGAATTGGACGAGCGACATACAAAGCGATAGGGCGAATGACATATATAGAGAGAGAGAGAGGGAGAGGGAGACAAGCGACATTTGTACATTACGCATACGCAGCGGTGGCTGGCAAGCTGTGAAGCCCGCGCCTTGCTTTATGAGTGAACGGTGCGTATGCGCAATATGCTTTAAACGTTTGCCTCTAGAAATTGCAGTAGGAATGGGACATTTGGTGTGTTGCTTTGGGAGCGTAACAAAACGTAAGGTAACGTAACATAAATTATAACTCACACATGGCCACGAATTGTGCAACAAGGAGCAGTTTCTGGCTTTCGGGTTATACGAAAAAAAGGTAAGGTAAGATGTTTTAAGATGGGGTTGCGGAAACTGGGAAACTGTTGAATGGCACTACCATAGATGACTTGATCAGTATGGCTTTGTGGCTAAATGAGCTAAATGTCTTTGTTGTGACTAAACCAATTCCAGCAGTTATTAGTTCTAGCGACGCTCTAATTGTGTCTAGCTTTTCAATGACAAAGAGTATTCAAAAGCGTTGCGGGGTCGTGAGTTTCAAATAACTTTGGACGCGGCAACGGAACGTGTTTGGACACAGCACCTGCAATGATCATCATGCAGATGGTGAACACCTTCTCGTTGTCTGTCTCCGCTGCAACATTGCCGAAGCCCACCTGTGAAAGAACGAGAGAACGATAACAAGAACGATAACGATAACGATAACGATAACAATTGCATATCACAAGAGCTTTCATCCAGCGAGTCAACTTACCGAAGTCATGCAGGTCATGGTAAAGTACAGGGCCGTCACATACATGCTCTTCCTGGAGGGACCGTTGACTAGCTCGGGGCCCGTATCATTGCTCCATATGTACGAGTACGGCGACTGTGTCACATTCGCCAGCTTCCACAGCCAGCTGTACTGGATCTAAATGGGTGGGAGACAAGTGCTTAGAGACAGAGACAGGCACAGTAGGAACGTTAGGAACATGCGCTCACCCCATTATCCGCATCGCTGCGCCCAATCGAGTACCAGATGCAGGCGAGCCAGTGTGCGACCAGCATATAGAAGCAGAGCAGCAATATCAGCATAGCCGCACCATACTCCAAATAGCGATCCAGTTTGCGCACCACTCGACCCAAGCGCAGCAGACGCACCACTTTCAAGGCGCTAAAAAGCGAACCGATGCCATCCTCATCGCGATCGAACGCGTTGAAGACGTCATAGGGCAGACAGCTGAGCAGATCGATGATGAACCACGATTTCAGATAGTTCATGCGTATGACCTTCGGATCGCTGACCACCTCACCGCCGGGGCCCACAAAGGTGGTGTGAAAGTTTAATACTAACAACGAGCCAAGCAGCAGAGAGGAGGAAGCGAGAGAGAGAGAGAGAGCGGGAGAGAGAGAGAGAGTGAGAGTTTAACATATTTACACTAATGTAAACACAGAACAATATTTGTACTTTCAATTTTAAAAAATTAATTAAAAAACCAATTTTATTGTAAATTAATTATTGTAGTTTCCGTCGTGTGTGACAAGTGTAGGAATTTTTCAAGGTGTTCTTGAATAAATAAATAAATAACGCAAAGTAAAGTAAAACAACAAAATTAATTTCTATAACAATATATAAGTTTATTTTATAAATTACATCTAATAAAATATATTGTTACTACAAAATTCAGTTATATTCAAATAATAATAACAAGTTTGAATAGTAATTTAAAGAAATAATAAGCATTTCACTCTGTTTGTCTTATTTTGTGTTATTGTAACAAATTATTAGCTTAATTTATTAGCTAGGATGATAATATGATCAAAAATATACTAAAAAAAAAGCATTGATCATTGATAACAAATAAATTGATATAAATTGTAGTTTTGGGTGTGTGTTGGCTTACCAATATCTATAAAGAAGATAACATCCACTATTGAATCCACAACGAGCAGGGAAACATCCTCAGAAGTTTTATTTTTAAACGCTACATTGTATGGCACCTGCAAAGCAAAAGCGACAATAGCAATTAGCATTAGTCAGATTCAGACTCGGGTCGAGTTTACTGTGCCTAAGTTAATCAGTGGGCAAAACTAAGCGGCTTAGTTTATGTATTGTTGCACGGCGCAACAGTTGCGCCAACGTTTTGCCAGCTATTGTGTTATCTTTAATCCTCAACGTCGCTTTACCGCTCAAGTGGCAAGCAACAAGCCTCTTACCCCCAACTGGTTCGCTGCCTCTGTCTCTGTCGCTGTATCTGCCAGCTCCATCTCTTGGCGAATATTAATTTAAGCACATAAAACATATAGCCACCGCATAGCAGACAGACGCAGACATAGACGTAGACGTAGACGCTAAAAACCCCATGGACCCCAGAGCTCACGGAGACATCCTAGGCACCCGGACACCCGAGCACTTGGCCATGCAAATGTGTGCACTTGTAGCAGCCCGTGTAAGTGTCAGAGCGACGAGACTATTATCTGATTTCTTGACTTGTACTTGCTTTTATCTGGCGAATGGGTGAAGAGCACTTAATGCAATCCCACCTGCCAGCCAACAACCCAACCCAACCAAACAACCAAACAACCAACCAGCCAAGCAACCACCCAAGCACTCACCCACTGAGGAACCAAGGCGGCTTGTTAGGGCTTGTTTGGTTTGTTTGGCTTGTTGCGGCCTGCGATAGCAACAAGTACGACAGAAGGACGAGAAGAAGAAGCTGAAGTAGAAGTGCCTTAACGAGGCCAATTCGAATGTAACAAACATTTAAATATTTACGGAAATTCTTTTCTGCTTGCCACTGGGCACTGTGCGCAGTCCAAAGTGGCAATAACTTTACAATAGTGAGTTTCATTTCGAAAGCATCTTCAAATTCGATTCTTCAAAGCCAAGCACTGCTTATCAAAACTGAAAGCAATTAGATTCGGGCGAAATGGGAATACTTATGAATGTATTGTTGCCCAGTTTCAATTAATATTTTGTGGCTCTCATTGTCTACGTCTTATTGGCAAAGCTATTGACAAGGGTTTCAATTAGTTGCCTTAGCTGGATACCTAAATTGCCTAGCAGCGAGCACTTCTGCATTGAAAAGCTGTGAAATGCATTTCAGCTACAATTCATCTTGATTGTTTTAGTCATACAATATATTAGCAGAACTGCTGGAAGCCTATCACAGGCATTGATTGCTGGAAACAACAGTTTTAGACAATTCACTGCATTCAGTCAAAAAAATGCACTCAAAAACATTTGCAAATGTAATTATGCAATATTAGTCTTAAGCGTTTGATTTATTGCTCTTCAAAGGATCTTAAATCTTATTTTGTCTGACCTCTTTTCAAATCGTATTCAGTAAATTTTTGTGAGTTCGCTTCCGCAACTCGAAACTGAAGTCGAGACTTTTGCTACAACTATTTGCCGTACAAATCTGGGAGTTTCTATTTCTTTAAGATAATTTATTTAAGATAATTTAACAATATATAGTTAGATATAAAAGAAAAAAACGTAAGCTATGATCCGATTGAATTAGTATTTTACTGACCAAAAAAAAAAAACGGTATGGTCCTACTCTCAGCAAATTGTGTTCAAAGGAAGCCAAGTTTAAATTAAATATAGTTTTATAGGGAGGTCTTTTTTTTAAGAAAGAAATAGTGGAGTTAAAGTAAGCTCGAATCATCAATTAAGACAAGCTTGTGTTTAAACTAAGAATAATTGAATAGGTAATTTTATAGATTTTTTTTACTAAAGAAATAGTGGAGTCAAAGGAGTTGGATTTATCAATTTAGACTGTATTTAAAATAATATTATTCAGAATTTCCCAAAAAAAAAAGAACAAATTCTCTAATAGATACACAACTCTATCGACTAATGTCGGAGAGAGCTCAGGAAATTACTCGATTTCAAAAGTATTCCTAAAAGTATATTTGACAAGCCTTAAGCAACTGACAGATGGTTTTTTCCTGGAACCAACTCATTTGGGTGGGCAACGCTTGCTCAAAGCTTAAACGCAGTTTGCTGGCTTAAAAGTTGTTAAAGCCGCAGTTGATGTTAAAGTTGGCGATAGCAACAAAATGCGATGCCGCCAAATTGCATTAAACAACAACAATAAAAGCAATGTAAAGCGATTGCGAAACTAAAAGAGCAACAAAGCAACTTTCGACCCCAAACTCTCAGGAGGATGCTGCACACATATACACACCCACACACACACACACACACATACATGTATATATACATGTGTCATGTGTGTGTGAGTCAAGCTGTGTTGAGCGCAATTTAAGCGAAAATGTTAACATCATGTTGACGGAAATAGGCACAATTTGAGTAGACAAGCGACGAGACAACAGCTGCCCCGCTTTGTGGCATGTGGCATGTTGCATGTGTGTGTGTGTGTGTGTGTGTGTGGGTGACTGCGGTTACGCCTAAGTAGCACCGTTCCAGAAAAACAAAGAGGGATTACGTTCACGGCAAAACAAAAACTGAAACTGCCAGCAGACAGACTGTCGTCTGACTGAGCTGATAAATGTGCCTCCTCTTAAATGGGACCATTCATTTTGGAAACACTTCAAATGGCATTTCGAATTTGTCAAAAACTGTGCAACGCATTTAGATATATATTTGGGGTATGCCTTTGAGTATAACGAATATTTTCGATATTTTCTGTATCGAGAATCAATAAGAATGGCTATACAGTCAAAATGCTCTAACTTGAACTTCCATAAGTCGATATTTCTGTTCGAATTTTGTCGAACTTTTGATAGTTGAACATGCATTTATCTACCTCTAAACAAAATTTGGTGCAATTATAGCTCGAAATTACTTTGAGCAAAGTTTACAAAGCATACAAGAATTAAATTTTTAATATATAGATAACCCTCAAATTCGATGGGATTAGGGTTAGAGAATTCTGACTATATATTCAATATATATTCAAAACAATCTTATCTTATCTTATTTATTTTTTGTTTATATGTCACAACGGGAAGAATCGTCTTGAAATAGCATATAAGCTTGATCAGAATATTTGACTAAAAGTCCAAGTCAAAGAAAATACTTTTGTAAATATAACTCTATATATCTGATCTCTAACCTACATAATACAAAATTGTGTAAACAATTGAAATCTTCGCTTCTTATGACTCAATAGTTTTGCAATTTCATATATTCAGGATGTTCAAATGTACAAGGAAATTGAAAGCGATATATTTGAAAACATAGGATCTATATCCAAAGCAGGCTTCCAGTTGTATGGCAGCTATAATATATAGTGTTCCGATCTGGCTGGTTCCGACCAATGTGCTGTCCCTTTGGATGCTAAGTCTCTGTGCAAAGTTTCATAGTGATAGTTAAAAAACTGAGGGACTAGTTTGCAGACATACAGACAGACAGACAGACATGGTACATGGCTAGATCAGTTTGTCTTGTCATTCTAAGCATACTAAAAGGTTACTTTTGCATTACACACTTCAGCACAAAGTTTATCTTCTGTTTTCTTCGCAAAGAGCATAAATATTGTTATACTTCATCAAATTGTATATAATTCGTACATAGAACAATTAGATCAAGGCTGACTTGCTATATAATATTAAAGATATATTGTCTAGGGTCAGTCAATGTATTGTATATATAGTGAATTCTTATACTTATACACTTACCATGATGGCGGTATAAAATGTTAAACACAATATCACCCAGTCCCAAATGGCTTTAAATGCACAATAATGCAAGAGTATGTGTGGTGGCGTCTTTGGTGCTTCCTGTCTGTACTGCGGCATAATATCCGCACTCAGCGACATCATCTTGAATGGATTTCGATATAGATATGGTCTATATAGATCGGTCTATATATACATATATATATATATATATAGTGCTTACATGCGCCAGATTCGACTGCTTCGTTGGATCCTTGAGCGTGGGCAAATGGGCGCTGAACTGCCGACTGCGGGTGACGGATCGGGCCAGCTTGGCGAATTTGGAGAGACCTAAAACTGGAAGGAATAGATTAACTGCTACGATATGGACAGACACGCACAGACAAAGAAACAAGCCGAAAAGAAATGCAGACAAGAGCCAAGAACCAAAAATATCGTTAGATAAAAGCCAAAAAGGAAAATGATAATAGTTTAAGTCGATACAGACATTAGTTAGAGTGTATATATACATATAGTACATATTGGAGCGATCGGTTCGGTTAAATAGTTATATATAATATATAATATACAATATACAATGCGTAAGCGTGTGTGCGTGTGTGCAGTTGTTGGATAACGGGGAGTATGTGGGAGAAACGGAGACAAAAGAGAGACAAAAGAGAGAGTAAAACAGTAAAGTGATGTACAAATTGAAATATAGACAAATAGAGGGGGACAGAGGGAGACACACAGAGAGAGAGAGAGAGAGAGAGTGCATGCTCGAGAGAGAGAGAGAGAGAGAGACAAAGATAATGGGAGGGAGAGTATGTAGTGTAGTGTAGTGTAATGTAGTGTAGTGTAGAGTGTTTGCCAGTTCGTTGAGATGATTTCAATCAATTTGGAGCTTTGTGTCTTTGCAGGTTTGCTGAGTGCACAATGATCGTTGCTGTATATAGATATATATATACATATAGATATATATGGAGAGAGGTAGAGAGAGAGATAGAGGCCGGACATAGTGGTCGGTGGGGGGGGGGTGTTGGGTTGGATTAGGGGTGTGGGGGCTTGGGAGCATAGGAAATCTGGCGCTACTTACCACCTTTGGTATCCTCGCTGTCGATGGGCTGTTTCAGTGCAGTAATATCCCGAAACGTCAACAGAAATAACACAACCAAATCCCTTTCGTTGCGGATGGGCGCCACCTGAAGCAGCAGCCATAGCGGTGTTTCTAAAGCAGAGAGAGAGAGAGAGAGAGAGAGAGAAAAAAATAAAAGAAATAAATCAAGAGTAATGTTAGTATGAGTAAACACTTTCTTGATACCAAGAAATATGAAAGTATTTGGTTTCATATATTCTCAAAATGGTTTTCATCAACGCATCTTATTATTTGTATACCCTAAACCCATTAAAAGTGGGTAAAATGGTTATAATGAAGTTGTGCAAAAGTATGTAACAGGCATAAGGCAGCCTCACCGACCATATAAAGTATATAGCCATGTCCGTCTGTCTGCATGAGGACTTTAAGAGCTTAAGACTTCATATTTGGTATACAAGTTCTCGTAGTCCCGGAACACATTTCAAATTGCTTTTATTTTATCGATAACTCGTCCCATTCAAAAGTTATCGATACATTTTGATTTCAGACAAAAGTTTTTGAGCCATAACTTGAAATTTTTAAGAGCTAGGGGCACCAAATTTGGTATGTATAGTCTCGAATATCAAACACATGTAACGAATATTTCACTTTTTGGATACCGTAACCCCTTTTTCCCGAAAAGTGAAATACACTACTTTTTCAAGGTATGCCCTTGCAATTTGGTTTGGTCACACATATTATTGCCAATTTTATGCCAACAACAATTGCAATAAAGTCGGTCATTAAACACAGATGTTGTTAAAGATATAACTTTCCAGAGTGTGGGGCAAACTGCTTGCACTGCTTGCAGTATATGTATGTTTGTATCTATGTGTGATAGGTAAGTCTAAATTAATGTACGAACTGGGTTCAGAGTATCTCCTAGTCGGACACTCCCGACTGGTGAACTTTTACTTGTTATTTATTTAGGTTTGTATAATTTTACATATAATAATTTCAGTTTGTTAAAAACATTGTCGATTTTCATAGTAATAAAATGTAGTACAAGAAGTGTCATAAAATGTAATACGCAGAATGCTTAATATATAATTCTGTTTGTAAAATATAATTTTCTACCTGTCTGATTATACTCTTTTCGAAGAAAATTGTATTTTAAGCTTGTGTTGAAGTTTGTAACGCATAGAAGGAAGAATCGGAGACCCCCAAAAGTTATGCTTAGAACGACAATACAAATTGATCTAGCCATGTCCGTCTGTCTGTCCGTATGTCTGGGATCTAGTCCCTCAGTTTTTGAGCTATCGTGATGTAACTTTGCACAGATTCTTATTTTTTAAAGAGACATCACATTGGTCGGATTCGGCCGGATCGGAACACTGTATCTTATAGCTGCCATACAACTGGCAATAAATTAAATATTTTTAAAACAAAAAAAAAGTAAATGTTGCGCGATAAAACCATTTTTTATAGCATATAAAATTTCAGTGGCTGAGTGAAAATTGACTAAAGGTTCGAAAAGAGCATAAAATCTTCGGCACGCCGAAAATAATGCATCCCCACTTGTTTTATTTCAGTTCGTTTGTTAAATGAATATTATTATGTATTATATATATAAAGTGCAACTATAATTCATTCATTGGAATTGATTGCAACTTTTTAAAAGCAAAATGACAGTTAATAATGGGATTGTCATGCAAATATTTGTTCATTTGTGAGCAAATTGCAATACTTGGAACTCACTTGTTTGCATTTGCATTAAATTTGACATGTGAATTTTGAACAGGATTCCAAGATATACAATTGTTATTGAAGCGAGTCTAAAGTCAAATTTAATAGCCATAAATTTGGATAAATTGAGCTATTACATTCATGTACAAAGGACTTATTGTATAATCTTAACTGTATGTCCATAAGCGGAGATGCTGCTCACAGATATCCCTTGTTTAACGGGAGATAGTATAGAGTCTCAACTGTATGGATAAGGCAAGGGTGATAGACACCACTTATTGTTGACTTGTTTATTCTTGTTGCATTGTAGTTAATCATAACAACTGAAATTTAATGCAAATAACTTTTGTTGCTTTGCAAATAAACCGAACCTCGCTTGAAGTATTTCTAATTATGCTTAAATAATAATAATAATAGCGATTATCGTATTTATTGTTTGGCTATTATTTATTGGAAGACCTGTGTGGAATTTGAACGTTCATTTGAGGCAAGTGCTGTGTTTTCAGCGCTGCAATTTACACAACGATAATCGAATTGTAGTGCAGCTGCAATGCAAATTGAGGTCACAGCACACGCACAAACACAAACAGACATACAAAGTGAATGAGACAGAGCTAGAGCTAGAGAGAGAGAGAGAGAGAGAGAGAGAGAGGAGAGTAGAGTTTGGTACATTGCAATTACGAAAATTACGCGTGCGACGCTCAAAGTACCGTTAAAACGATGCCCGCTGCAAAGTGTGCTATGGAAAATGAAATGCACACAGACACACACACACACATAGGTAAGTATGTGTGCGTGTCTGTCCGGCTGTCCAATCAACAATAATTGCAATTCAATTTGCATTTGCAATTGTTGAGCGGGCAGTGTGTGACTTGGGGGCGCTGGCCGATGGGCGTGGCATTCGGTGTGGGCTCGCTAAAAGCATAATTATTGCCTAATTTTATGCGCAGTTTGCTGTTAGCATTTCCGCTTCCGCTCGCTCTTTAGTCTAACCAACAGAAGCAGCAACAAATATATGTATATATATATACAACTCTCCCTAATTGAGCGCTGCTTACTATACAGGAAATCTATCTATACATATATGTGTGTGTGTGTGTGTGTGTGTGTGATTTTATGAAAATATGTTTTTTTTGGCAGCTGTCGGCGGATAACAGCAACAATAAACATATCCAGGGCGCCCCAGAGACACCTGTCAGCCAATTCAATTTGGCCCAATATCGAATTGCCGCCACATGACGCGACTTGCCATCTTTGCCGCCTTTTGTGGCAACTTTCATCGCCCCCTCCCTCACCACCCACTATTCTGGCAATAGATGAAGAAAACACAAGAAGCAAAAGCAATGAAGAGTGGCATTGTCGAAAGTACCCAACTGGAAGATACCCTGCAAGCAGCATAGTTACTTTTTTGCTTAGTTGGTTTTGCATGAAATGCTTTATTGAAGGTTGACATTTTTGCTAAAATACTACCCAAATAAAAACGAGGGGACACTTCACGCAGCACACACCCTTCCCCTAAACCAATTTTCATAGGCAACGTAATTTTTGTTATTGGTTACGAATCCAGTTGAATAATGTATTTAAATTTGCAAAAACACAAACTGTGGTCAAAATTTTCGATTTTTTTTCCTATGCAACGTTAAATTAAATATGATAATATTTGATTTTATTTTGGATGCACATAAAATATGAATATATTGATGATTCGTTTTCAATTTATTTATTTTTTGTCGACTAGTGACAGTTGACGTACAAAATTAAATATAAAATATAAAAAAAATATCAAAAAAGTAATCTTACATTTTAGATATTTAAATAAAATATATAATTTAAGTATTAATATTTTTGTTAATTAAGAAAATCGTAAAAGTGAAATATGATTATAGAAAATTCAGAACTAAAAAGCTAAAAAGGGCATCGAGAGAGTAAGGAAAAACTCAATGTGAAAAACTTATTTTAAATATGGTAATATTCATTTTAGCTATGTGCACACTTTAAATAAAAAGGAATTAAATACGAACTTGTTGTGTCCCATTTAATTAATCTTACAATCAAAATGTTCCATTATGTATTTGAATGTAATGCAAATAAAATATTAGCAGCATTTATTTCCCACACAATTTTCTTACTCCAAGCAAATGTTTTAATACCAATTAAATAGAATTCGTTTTATATATTTATGTTCGTCTGTGTTGACCTTTAATGATTTACAGTTTGTTTATAACACTGTCGAATTACATTGTAATATAATATAAATTGTCATCAAATGTAATACGCAGAATATTTGTGCTCTCTTAAATAGAAAACTCGATTTGCAGCCAAAATAGATTTATATCAAATGTTCAGCCTGTCTGATTTGATTTCAGTTGCTTTGCTAAAAGAATATTTCAGAGTGCAACTATAATTGATTCACTGGAATTTTACGCATATTTTCCGAATGGAAAAATGCCAGTTCATAATTGGCTTGTCGTATGAAAATGTCCTTATGTAATGTCAATTGAAATACTTGGAATTCTTTTGACCCATTTGCTTGCATTCGCATTCAATTGGATCTCCGTACGCCGAAACTGGGTAGGCAGCATATGAGATTTGAGTCTATAGTTAAACGCGATTCCTAGAAGTTTTCACCATTCTAATTGAGTTGTATATTCCCAGTGACAATGCAACTGTTGCGCCTTAACGTTTTTTGCACACATTTTTATAATTTATGGGCTGTGGAATTCAATTTGATTAGTTGAAGCAAATTAGTTAATCGAAACTTGGGACTCTTTTGATTTGCGCTCATGCATAATGCATGAGCATCGATTGATGTGCGGGAAACTTTCGTGGTGGCGCACACACACACACACACACACACACACACACGCACACACACACACACACACACACACAGACAGCCACACACCCACATACTGCAATTGATTTATGCATATTTGATGATGATGCCAGAGTCAGTTCTTAACGCTGGCCACAAGAACAACAAAAAAAGCAGAAACAAACACACAGATGTTCCAGCTGAGCGTCTAGTATTCGATATACATATTCGATAAGTATTTGAGTTTGTACCTTGGGTTTGTGCCTTGCCAAACTGCGATAGGGCGCAGCCACATTGTATATCTGTAAATTGATACTCGAAGGCGTTAATCCATTATAATTGCACGTTTCAGCATAGAATCGAGTTTCGAGCGACTTTCAACTAGCAACAGTTTCAACAGCGTGTGGGAGGATTGGGGGGGGGCCTTGGGCGGTTTGGTGGTTGGGGCACCACTTGATTGATGGGCGCCACTCAAAACTGTTGCGCTACCCCAATTTGTTTGCATTAAACAAGAGCAGCAGCTGGCAGCAAATGAAAAGCAGGTAACGAATATAAAGTGGCGAGTAACGAGTAGCGAGTAACGAATAGCGAGTAGCGAGTGAAAGGAGTGTGAGTGGAATTAGACTGGCATGAATAATATGTAGAGTGTAGAGTGGCCACACATACAAAGTGCAGCCATTTGTTATCGGGGAGTAAGGGATGTGGCACAAATCCTAATCTGCCCCCCAAACCAGAGCTGACGGCTGGCTTTGAGTTGGGTAACCCACACCAAAACGATTAAACATAGTCAAGCTGAACAGATACTGGTATCATATAATATAGGCTATGGGTGCAGCTACAGGTACAGCTACAGCTAAGAGTTACAGTCGGAAATAGTTCACACTACATATTTATATATATATATATGTATATATACTCACTGTTCTTTTTGTAGAGTAGTATTTCGAATTGATCCTGCTGCTGATTCTCCAGTGTATACTCCAGTCGTCCCACCGTCTCCTTGTCTGTCAGCTCGCCGTACATGAAGCCGCATCTGTGTATTTTGGTTTTGATTTTTTCGGTGTTGTTTGGGAATACATAAGAGCAGAAAATCGCACATATACGAGGTATTATTCTTGATTAGTTTCAATCTGCAGACAGACACACACACACGACACAGACACAAATACACACACATACATATATACACAATTATTATAAATAACATAATTAGAGCATGCCAGGATGCAAAAAACAATGAAAGCAACAGACGCCTTACCTGAGACCTGCCTTAGCTCTGAACTTTTTCATGAACTTAGCCAAAAAGAACAACGACAGTCAAATAGCGAATGTTAGATATAGAGCTAGTCACCGCAAATATAACTAGTCTAATAAAATAGGATGGGTATCTGTTTTGGATTTCTATATCCTGACAAATGGTTAAGTTGGGTATTATGTATGCAAGTGATTAAAAGCAAAATTTCCCAATTCTATTTTTAAAAAATTTAAAAAAATAAATAAAAATTTGGAGAAAAGTAAAAAATGAAGTTTTCAAAAATGGACAAAACTTAAATGTAGAATAAAAGTTTAAACCGTAAACAAATTGGCCAGGAGCCTCAAAATCGGTACAGTTTTGGCAAAGTTGTGACAGTTTAAATTCTTCATGGGGCATTTCTAGGGTACCAAAAAATCACTTTTGAAGCCAAAATTGTTGTTAATCTACTATTGACTATTGACGAAGAAAATAATTTGTCGAAATTCTATCCATAGACTCGGAAATCCAGCTCCGCTTGTTTTATTTTTAAAAACTTACAAATTGTTTATGATTTTTTTCAAATAGAATAATAAAATATTTAAGAAAAATAATAACTTTCTATATTTTTTGTAAATATTTTTTATTTCAGTAACATTTTTTTAGCTTGTACACATTTTTAAAACATTTAATTTGTTTGTAGTATTTTCAAAAATGTACTACTTTTCAAATATTTTACTATTTTCTATACTCATTTTGTAATGATTAAACATATTTTTTTATTTATTTCGTAATATTTTTTGGTTTTTCTTTTAGAATTCTTTTAGTTTGTATGCCTTAAAAATGCATTTTACAAATATGCTACTATGAATAACCACAAAAAGGGTATCTCCTAGTCGGGCACCCCCGACTAGGGCACTCTCGCTTGTTTTGAATACATTTTATTATAATTGTAACGGGAAACTTGAATACTCGGAAATAGTTTTATTTGTTTAGGCTTGTGGTTCTTTGTTTGCTAAAAACCCGAGCTTCCATTGAGTTTTACTGCATACTTTCTGGTTAGTTTAAAAAGTGTTTCAGATTTTACTGGAAAGTGAATACCGAGAAATCTCCACCTACGTAATACATGCATATTTGCGTCAAAGTTTTCCTGAATGTTTGTTGCTTTAGTGAAATATTAATTTTACATTCAATGGAATTTTTATAGCTGCCTGATTTTGTTAAAATTAGTTTGCCATATTCAGGGGAATTAGCAACTTTTCAACTATTAAGGGTAAGTTTTTTAATTAGTTTGTTATGAGTTTCTAATGGTCCGTCGCCTTACGTATATTATATTGCATTTCCAGTGTTATCTGTTTTCGGGAATGAAAAGTTTTTAATTGAAATGGATACCTTAAAGCTACTAATTGAGCTGATAACTTTGCTTACTGGTTGCGTTAAACGATCAGTTGATTGGAAATAAATCATAAAATGCAAGATTAAAGCAAAGTGCAACTCAGATGGCTTCCCAGATATATGCTCTATAATTAGCTCAGTTGCCGAGTTGACTTCTTGGAATCTTTCGATGCTGATGTTATCAAATGGATTCGGAGAAATGCCACTGCCTTTAGAGCCACACTTTCGACTGTTTAACTGGCATGTTTTTATTTCAAATGGATTCTAAGGAAAGAAATTTTCTCTTAATTGGCTACAGAAACAAGCTGTCATTTGCTCAAAAGGTTTTACTTGTTGTATACTTGTTTTTATTCAGTTTAGTATGTCTCAGAATATCAAGTATAAGATTTTTGTAGAAATGCTCATTTTGAAGTAGTTATTTCTTGATGCTATTCCTAGAAATCTATTTGGGAATGGCTTTCAATTCCGCTAAATGACTTAAGATGAGACTGCTTGGCACTTAGTTTTCTCAGGGAACATGTGAGATGGTTGTTTTTTTAGCGAATCCTCGAGATATCTAATTGAAAGTACAACATTTACTTTCTTATTGCTAATAGTTACAAACTCAAATGGCTTGCTTGAATTTTCTTTTCAGCCAATTGAGCTCGGCTAAGTTTGGCATTTAGAAATAAGTTAGTCAATTAAGATTGTCAATAGATTTGCAGCGTTTCAAAATTACAATTACAATTATTTAGATTTGTTTTGAGAAATCTTGAAAGCGAATAGATTTGAAATGCAAGCTGAGACTGTTTGCTGTTGTTCCTAATTTGCTGCGGCATGATACATATAAGATGATTAATGTAATGAATTCCTGGGAAATCTCTCACTTTAATCTAATAATTGAGTTTGCATAGGGCGCAGTCTGGTACAGCTATTATATATATACATATATACACTCAAAGTGGCCACTCCTGAGCAATGTCAGGTAAAATGCTAAAATGCTAAGCTTGTCTGCCTGTGGGCTCGATGTCAGCCATTAATTTTGGCCACGTTGACACCGAATGGCTGGCAAGCACGAGTGATGATGGAAATTACCATATCGTATGGCACATCTTGCAGCTACGGGCCACTGGGGCTACTGTCAGCTCGCTGCTGCAGATGCTATCACATTCACAGGCGAAAATACTGAAAAATAACTTGAAAACGCAAGCAAGAGCCAGAACCAGTACCAGAACAAGAACAGGCAGAAATATAAAGTGAAATGAAAAATAGAAGCGTTGCCAAGGCAGCGCACGTGCTCAACTAAAAAAAAAAAGAAATAATGAAAGAAAGAAAGCAAAGCGGCAGAGAAAAAAGTGTTGCATGCTTTTAGGGCGCGCGCGAAAATATGCAAAAGTGGCCAAGCGCTTAAAATGAGTGAGTGAGCGAGTGAGCGAGTGAGTGAGTGAGTGAGTGAGTGAGCGAGTGAGCGAGTGCAGTCGCAGAGGAGAGCGCACAAATTGCAATGACGTCAGCAGTCGGCATTGGGTGAAGGCGAATGCGAATGCAAAAGGAGACACAATAAAAAACTGTTAATTTGTGTTTGGCGACCGCCATTGTTGTTGCTATTGCTATTGCTATCGCTATTGCTATTGCTATTGCAGTTAGACGAATAGTGTTTTCTGTGTGTGTGTGTGTGTGTATGCTTGTATTTATGTATGCCATGACAAAGGTTCAACAAACTGCAATGGCGCCCAACGACGTCACGAGTGAAAAACGCTAAGCGACTCATTTCCGCTCCGCCGGCCATTTTGTGCTATGCAACTGTTTTGCAGCAACAAAAATAAAAACCGTTTCTTTATACACATGTATGCATATATGTACACAGCAAGAAAGAGCGAAATTGCGATTGAAGCATATATTTGGAATTCATTGAAAATCGAATATTTTTGGTTTATTTTCGAATTTGGCTTAATAAGTTTGAGTTTGGAATATAAAACCACTGCGGATTTATATAAGTAAGGCTGTTTTAGTGCCACTGATAGATTCTCTGAGAATGTTTAAGCGAAAATATGATTCTTTTTGGCTATATCTCAAAGACAAGCGCTAACTGACACAGACTAAGGTAGTTTTTAAATAAATTAAAAAAAATTACTTTTAACCCTGCTGCAAAGTGACTGTCTAGCTAGTATAATCTCTTCTTGATGAATTAGGAATAAATCTGATATATTTTTCGTTGCTTAACAACTCAAAGTGAGATGCTAACACAAGCCTGATTCAAGGTTGCTCATACTAGAATATTATATTTATGATTTTCACTGGTCTGTTTTGAGTTTGAATCAAGAATATATTCTTAAATTTAGGTACATTTTTTTCGCTCTATGTATGTACGTATATGTATGTATATATACGTATATATATATATATAAAGTCGGTCGGTCGCAAACTAGAACGTTTCGTGTGCAGAGGTGATTTTAAGAATTCCATTTTGGAAATTACAGTTCATATATATATATATATATATATGTATATGTATTATAATTAAAAGCATTTAAAAACAACAAATGGGCATTGTAAGAAATTTCATTACATTTTTGACCATACCAATTTCTGGGCATTTGTGAAAGTTCTAAGTTTCAAGCATATATATATATATATATATGTGTGTGTGTGTGTGTACTAGGCACAGATAAGCGTATAAATTGGGTTATAAGCCAGAGAGCACAAAGGTTACGAACAGGTTATGATAGCGAGTGGAGTGGGGGGCGGGGGGTAGCCAAATAGGCTCTGATTTAGGCTCCAAACTAGCAGTTAAAGGCGCCACAAACTGCTGTAATGGCAAATTGAAAGAAAGTGCGCACAGTTAAGCAAACAGAAACAGAAACAACAACAACAACAACAACAGTCATAAACAAACAAACAAACAGAGAGCAAGCAGAAAACTAGAGGGAGATTTTCTTTTTTGGTCAACCTTTGCTTGGATTTTCTTTTTCACACACACACACACACACACACCCAGCAACAAAGTAGGTCAAAGCGCAACAATAAATAACACACACAAGAGCAACAGAGACAGTGCCAGCGAAAGATAGAAAGAGAGAGAGAAAGCGTGCAGCTAAGCGCTGGATTGGCATAATAAAAGTTTGACCAACAAAAAAAAAAGCTGAATAAAAAATAAAAGCGGCCAGAGCGTCGCTAGGGAGCAGGGTGCAGTGGGGCCTGTGGGATCTGGTGGGGCTGGTGGGGGTTCTGTTGTGCATACGGGATCTTTTTGCTTTCGGTTGGCCAACCGCTGTGGCAATTTTTGTTTGCAAATTACAAACAATTCGCTGGAGAGTTGCACAGAGTTGCACAGACTTGCGCCCACTGTTACAGTTTGACAGGCACTTGGCTTAGGCGCACGACTGTTGCAAATCAATTTGTCTGCCATTTAAAGAATGTGCCTCAAAATGCTGGAAAATGGCGCTTTCGCGACGCAATGCGCCTTTAAGCGTACGGCCAGCAGCTGCCTTTTCGTTGCATACTTTATGGCGCCGGAGACAAACGTTTATTTTCCATTACACGATAATTTGGCAGAGGGGCGAAAGAGCTGGCGCATTAAGGCATCTCTACTTATTTAATGGCGTCCCATTCTCGCATGCAGCAAGCGGCGAATTTCGCCCAGCGGAAGAGCTGAGTTAACCGGAACTGTGGCGGTTTGCCTTCAATGCCAGCTTAATGCCTTGATAAATGGACTCGGGTCGGGCAGATAGAGCAAGAGAGAGAGAGAGCGAGAGGGAGCGAGAGGGAGCGGGCGCTGTCTAGTGACTTCTGACTAAAATCTGTTGGCTTTCATAGAGCGCTGGCAATCCGCTTACGTGTTCGTCAGAAAATGGACACGCGTCCGCTTGCAATTTGAGCTGCACTGCTTAAGCCAGTGTTAAGTAGCAGCGCAATGGGTTAAGTGTTAAGTAAAAGTGCTCGGATATCTACAAAAACAAGTGGGGAAGGATTATCTTCGGCGTGCCGAAGATCTTATACTCTTTTCGAAACCATAGGCAATTTTCACTCTGCCAACTGCACCACTGAAATTTCATAAGCTGTACAAAATCGTTTTGTCGCGTAAAATTTTTATTTTTTTTTCTAGAATATTTAATTCATTGCCAGTTGTATAGCAGCTATAAGATATAGTGATCCGATCCAGCCGGCTCCAGCCAATGTGCTGTCTCTTTGAATAATAAGTATCAGTGCAAAGTTTCATCGCGATAGATTCAAAAACATGGGATATATGGCCAAAACCGACTTCGAGTTGTAGCAGCTATAATATATAGTAGTCCGATCGAGCCGGCACCGACCAATGTGCTGTCCCTGGAATAATAAGTGTCTGTGCAAAGTTTTATCGCGATAGCTCAAAAACTGAGGACTGGTTTGCATACATACAGACAGACAGACAGACAGAAGCGGACATGGCTAGATCAATTTGTATTGTCATTCTAAGCATACTGGCAGTAACTTTTGGGGGTCTCCGACGCTTCCTTCTATGCGTTCAAACTTCAGGACAAACTTAATATACTATTTTCTTCGAAAGAGTATAAAAAATAGAAAAGTGTTTTTAAGCGCAACTCCATTAGTCATAAGTTAATTAAAATTCTACAAAATTGCGTGGTGATGTTAAAAGCTGTTAATTATAAGCTGTACACGTTAACAATGCGTTTAAAAAGGGTATTATAAAGTTTGCTTGTATCACGCTTTTCGCAGAAACTAGTATATACATTATGTCCTGAAGCTGGTAAAGTATAGACGAAAGCGTCGGAGACATCCAAAAGTTGCCACTAGTATGGTTAGGGTGCCAAAACAAGTTAATCTGTCTGTCTGTCTGTCTGCATGTGTGCAAACTAGTCCTTCAATTTCGAGCTATCGCAATACAACTTGGCACAGAGACTTATCATTCAAAGGGACAGCACATTGGTAGGAACCGGCCAGATCGGACCACAATATCTTATAGATGTCATTCAACTGGAGGTCGGTTTCAGCCACATATCCCATTTTGTTTTGAGTTACTGCCTTCAATTACCTTGGACACTCAAATATCATCATTACGCATTAATGTTTAAAACTTCCAAGCAATTGAGTCACAAATAGCGAAAATATGTGACATAAGCTATTTTGAAAGAAACAGCTGTACTGGAATTAACAAAAGATGTCGCTGAATCTTCTATAGCATAGGCATAGCCGTGAAATATAATCTAGTGCAATCTGTCCAAAAGTGCAATACTATTTGCCAGGCAGCAATAGAATGCCAGCCTCTTTTTAAGATATATCTCAAAGCTGGCTGAGAGAAGTTTTGAAATTCACGAGGACTAATTCCGATAGTCAAATAGACAAAAGGTCAAAGTAGTAAATATATTATTGATATAAGCATGAAGATAGAAACAAGCCGAGTCGATGCTGCAAGCCTAAGGCCGTCATAATTGTATGATATAAATATATATATATATATATATATATATATATATATATATATATATATATATGTATATAAACTTATGAATAAATGAGATAATTATGAGTGAAGTATATGTATGTACAAAAATCAGCAAGCAAAACGAGTACTACGAATGGACAACATGAATAAAAACTACGACATCAAATGTAAGAATGTGTAGTAGTACTCTCTGATAAGTTGGGTATGAAAAAGAGATATATAGATACATAGAGAGAGAGAGAGAGAGCGCTCGGCAGCTGTGGAGCGGAGGAACTGGATGTTGTATAATACTTTGGCTAGGTTTATACATATATATATAGCGTATTTATATAGGGCATGTATAGCATATATACATATGTAGATAGTAAATAGATAAATAACAGATAGAGAGAGATATATATAGAGAGAGAGAGAGACAGAGAGCGCAACAGAGCGAGTGAGTATAAATCGGCAATACGTACACATACCTGCACGACTTCTGCATGACTTCGGCACGGTTGTAGCCGCTAATCTTGCAGAAGGACTCATTGCAGTAGACGATCGGAAAATCGACGATTTGTGCGTTGGCCAATAGAAATGAGCTGTCCGCTGTAAGAGAGGGAAACGAGTAAATAAACAGTTATTTAGCAATAATAACTCTATTTGAGCTGTGGATCTTATAATTATAAACATTGTCTAGAGCAAATTTGTTGTACAGTTAGCTTATTTTTTAATCTTATAGCTGCTCCGAAATGAGAAGACTTCGCTTCGCTTTCTATATGGAAAATCAATTGTATACATTTAAGATCAGAAGATAGTAAACAATACTAATTCTCAAAAATGTCATTTTACAATATGTATAAGTTATAATTTATAGTGTGCTGAAGTATTAAATGCTTGGTTTTAACTTTAGACCTTTTTGAACATGTGCTTTGCAAAATTAAAGGTATTGAGATATAGATCTAATAACAATATTCATTTGTTTCATACTCCAAATGATTCAAACGATTTAAAAAAGAAAAAAAATCACAGAACTACTATTATTTTTAATAATCATCAAACTATAATTCATATGCTTATAATACAAATTGTGAATTAGAATTAATTTACAATATATCGGTAGATAATTGTTAGTAAATAAAAGTTACAATTGCTTCAATTGGAAAGATTATTCACTTCTAGCTAAGACAAGTTAATCGCAATGATGTTTATCAATATAACAAAAGTCACATTTCCGTCAAAGAATGTTTCGACCTATTTACCATTGGTTTATTAAGAGCAAGTGTCACTTTCGATAATTATCTACAATTGTCGATAACTGTCGCAGGCAACATTGTTGCGCATTGCCTCTATTGTGGAGTCCATCAGTCTGTCAGTTTGTCAGTCTGTCAGTTTGCCAGTTAGTTAGCAAAGCAGCGCGCTTCTATCAAAATATTTGCGTGTAATTGGAACATTTCAAATGTTGTCATTCATAATAAAATGCCATTTGATAGCACCCAACGTGCCCTTCTCTCTCTCTCTCTCTCTCTGTCTGCTCGGCTAATGGCGGTTGCTATTGGCCCGGTCGTGTTATTGTTGCAAGTTGGGCATAGTTGGGTGCAGGTAACATACACCAGGGACCAGGGACGAGGGACCAGGGACCTGCTACATGGAACATGTGTAGGAGTAAACCACGCGCTGGCATCGCATGGCTTCCAAAATGCCATTGCCTGACTTCTTGTTTGCCTTTTGCCAGCAACCTTCCCAGTTGTTGTTATTGCAAGTAATTGCTCTGGCACTCGCACGCACTCTGTCACAAATAAATGCATTGATATAGTCTGTTGGACTGTTGAACTGTTTGACTGTTGAGTGGAACTAGTTGTAGTTCCAAGAACAGCAAATTATAAATGCTTTGAAACCAAAATGTCAAAGAACCATTGAGAAAACAAGTGAGAACG